>VZRU01012185.1:54660-66845 GCA_013398155.1 Pedionomus torquatus
ATGTATTTATTTATATATTTTATATAAATATTTTATGTATTTATATAAATATATAATATATTCTTGTATGTGTCACTATAAACGTTTGATGTCACTGTAGAAAAAAGAAACCATCAACACTGCAATTTCCTGTTGGATTGGGAACTCTATGGAGACTGAGAGCAGTGGTTTTCCAGACAATGGGACATGGGATTGTGCTCACGGAGGGGAAACCACAGGGCTGAAGTTCCTCTTCCATTCCATCAATTAAAACGACCCTTGTTACTGCCAGCAATGGCAAATATCATGAAACTCTGATATGAAAAAGTTTGGGTGTTCAGCCTGGCAGGCTCAAAACAGCCAATCACCTTAAATCAGATATTTGAAGCCTTACCTGGAAATGTATTGGTGGAACATCCCTGTGTGTATCCTGCACATCTTCCCATTTTCTATCACATAATGAGTTTACATCATCATTAAAACTGATTTTTTTTTAACCTGAGAGGAAGGAAAAAAGTATACATGGAGTAATGCTTACTCCAGGCTAATATAGGTTCCCTGACAGATGGCTACAGAAAGCTTTGCGAGATGAAGACTTATTGCAATGTTTTTACTGCTAATGCATATGTAATACCTTCAAAAATTTGTTGGCAAAAAAAAAATGCTGGGCCTTTTTATTTTTTTTTAAGTTGTAAACCAGTTCCTTTCAAATAATTTCACATAGGGAAGAAAGTTATGTATACAATATTTGGGCACATAACCATGGGTATAAAAATAAGGGTTGGATTAATAAAAGTCAGTATTTCACCTTTTTTAAAAATCTCTTATCTCATGAGCCTTCTGAAAAAGAAAAGCAGCTTTTCACCAAAAAAAGTGGATAGCTGCCTTGCAAGCCAAATTTTGCCAGTATGCCAGAGGTTTTTTAGCAGCCACGTGGCAGTACTTCCGACTGGTGTATTTTGTCGAGTTTGTAAGCTTTTTGTGGTTTTGCCCTATCGGTAAAACCAAATAACTGTAGAAGCAGCTGGCTAGTAAAGGTGCTTAACTGAACTAAATTGTGTAATCTAAACTTTATATTTAAAAAAATACTACATGTCAAGGAACTCAAACTGATTCAAGCAAGCAATCTCACATTAAGTATTTAGGAAATTGCATTTAGCTTCTTGAGGGGTACTAATGGTCTTTGGTATGTAACAGAGAATATGTACAGCTATAAAGGAGGAAAAAAAATGGTATGGTTCTGCAAGACACTTTGGTTATTTTGCTTCTAGCAGTTGTCTATAGAACAATTACTGTCTCTAGAACTAGCCAACCCCTTGCCCTGCCCCAAAGATCTCACCTGTAAGTTAAAGCTTCCCATTTTTCAGAAGTTGCGTTTTAGATACATTTTTCATGAGCACAGTTGCTTGCACTAGTATTCCTGTTGTTTCTCTGATGTTCCTGGCACCTGGTATTCTTGGTATGAAATGCAAAGTTGCATTATTTCCCTCCCAGAAAAATTCATCCTTTAAAATGAAAAGAATCAGTGATGGCTTTTTTCCTATTAGATTTTTTTTGTGTTTGTTGGGTGTTTTTTATAATAATAATATGCATTCCTATTTCTATGAAGACGAGGGTTCAATTCAATTGACAAGTTACTTGTCATTCAAAGATTTTTCTCGTGACTGTGAGAGCCAGGCTGCAATTCAAATAAAAGTATTTGTATCCAAGGAACAGAATGTGGGCAGCACAAAGCAAATGTACAGGTCAGGATCAGTTCAGGGAAAGATCTCCTTCCATGCATAGGTCAGAAATGTTTCCTACTAAGAACTGCAATGAGTGAAGGACTTTGGGTTTGGTGACAGAAATGGAAACAATGCATTCAAAAAATTACTCCTGTTTTGGTGCCTTCACTGCCTTTAGCACAAGTGTTCTGGTTTTTTTTTAAGTCAACAGTTTTCAGCTGTTTTTTTTCCTTGCTATTAACAAGCTTTTTCAATAGTCTTAGGTGATCGGGTGAATGTTATGAAATGTCAGCGTGTAACTGGTAACATTATTTGCATGTCAAGTGTTTGCATGGGAAGGCACTCCAAAAAGCTTGATGTATGTCCTGCAAAAATTGCTGTTTTATTTTTGAGAATATTTCATCTCTACATGCTACATATAGTTCAGCTTCATATGTAGCTCAGATTGATATGGTAAGTATTTATTTTAACCAGTGTAATAAATAGTTGCATAAATCCCTATAACTGACCAGAATGCAAGTTCAGGCTCCATGCAGGCAGTCCTATTACCTTTCAGGCTACTCGAGAAAGTTCCTTTTTTAATAGACCTACTGTGCTGTAGCCTTTTGAGCTCAGAGTATCCTTTTCCACCTTTTTGGCATGTACACCCTTCACAGCATAATGTTAGCAGTTTGTGAACACAGGAAGGAGGCTTCAATGAATACCAAACCCACAGTCTCAACTTTTTATGACTAAATTCCATAGAAACCTTAACACAGCATAACTCTTTATTGAACTGAGCCCTAAGTTTAAGTAATGGTTTTACAAACCTTTTGGGAAATAATTTTTCGGTATTTCTAGTCAGTCTCTGTGTTAGCAAGGATGGTTCCACAGATATTTTACATATTAGCAAGACAGATCAGTTGAGATTTCCTTCAGAAAAATCTGTGAAGCTGAAAAAAAAAATCATTGAGAAGGACTGCTTCCCACAGCTACATGTGGGACTTTGCAAAATGGGTTAGTGAAGGAAATTGCATATGTGAGGTTGGCTGAGAGTGCATATCCCTCACTGCAAAACGAGAGCACAGGCTATTTTTGTCTGCTTATGCCACAGAGAAAATATTCAAGGTGAAGACTTGTTCTCTACACCTGGTATGCATCACATAACGTGCACACAGTAAAAAAGACCTGATTGACTGAGCTTGAGAAGTTGATCATTGCTTTGTCACAGAAGTGCCACATGCAACCTTCAGCCCTGAGAGAGATCCTGTCATGCATTTCCACAGCTGCTATTGCCCTGCTACCAGCGACATGTTGCTGCTCTTCTTTTTCGGTTCCCTTGTTGCAGCTAAGTGGTGAGGGCTCAGCTTTCAAAGCGGCAATAAACAGAAGCCACAGGCAAAGAGAAAATAGCCATCATTTGCTCTAGCACTCCAGAGACATCCCACATTAAGATGCTTTTCTAAGTAACCTCTGAATCTACACATCAGCCCATTGAACTACAAAGCACCGACAGTGACAGAGAAAAAAAAATCACACGTCACCACTAGCATAATTATGCAATTAACAACCTCAATGTAGGCACAAATGGGCTGCTTAATAGTTGGAGGTGACTGGGAGCAGGAGGAAGACTGTCTGTGCTGTGTTCTGCATGGCAGAACTGCAGCAGGGAGGCTTTGCTGGAATAGCTGTGGCCAGGCACTGTCCCTGATGGGACATGGTTCATAAGGAAGCAGCAAGGAGACAAGCACAGGCGCAATCCTGCCTTCCCTGGCATGTCCTTGTCTCTGCTGAGCTTCCCATACTGCCGCTCAGCGGTGATAATCCCACATGGAGTCTGAAAAGGCAAGCAGAAACTTTTTCAAAATTAAACATCCAGGACCTGGAATGGGCCAATTTTAGATTTGTTCATTTGACCTTATTTCAACATCCATGAGCACCCTTGCTCCTATGGCTCTCCTTCAGGAGGTTGCCTGTCTTCCTGGGCCCTTGCAGTACCGTACTTGCAGATGAACTTTGCACTCTGGGGGAGGAGGTAGGTCAAGGGTGGAGGAGAGGGATATCATCAGAGCTGTTTTCATTATTCAGAGTACAAGTACTGGTATGCCTGGTCTCCTATTCCACTGCTGTTGGGTTTGGTACTTTCTGGTAATACAGAACTAACTGGCTGTGCTCCCAGTATATCTTCTCTTTGTCTCCTTCCACCTTTGCCTGTGGTGACTAATATAGGGTGACATGTCTGTAAGGAAAGTCCTCTACTTGCCCCGGCTCTGCTACTGTTACTCCCTATATACTATTTACTCAAGTCTTAAGGAAGGCAAAAATGCTGAACACAATTAGGAGTTTGTTAAGGTGCTTATGCAACACTTTCCTCTGGGGCCTGAATCCCCGCCTGATTCTTGTACATGTGCATAAAATAATTGGTCCATAAATAAGAAATATGTTGTCAAATAGAAAATCTAGGACTTACTGTCAGTGCAGCCTAGGAAGGCTGTTTAGGCTAGTGGTTTATCAGTGAAATAATAACTGAGGAAAAGTAGATCCACCTCAGAGGTGTTGTCTAAATATAGAGATAGAACTTATCCATTCAACATGCAGCATGGGCAAGAGCCTGTCTTAGAATGAATCACTGGGATCCTTTTTTTTCCTACAGATGTTTTTTATTGTTGTTCTTATAGGTTGGGCAGGGATTAAATGGTGGTGGTGTTCTGCAATAGCAAGGCAGTGATGTGGGTAGAAAAGTAATGTTTCTAATTCTGCAATCAGTGCTGCTATACTGCTGGTAAAGCACAAACATCTTTGGTTCTGACTTTGCAGAAAAAAAGCTGTTCTGTTTTAATATTTTGGGGGCTCTCACAAAGTGTCTGACACTATAGGAGCTATGCTTTTTCCAGAAATGCAGAAAATCCTGTGACAAGCCTCTGCCGTGTGCCATTCTTTTCCATCCCACTTTTGTTCCTCGTGAGGAAAGCAAGCTATATGTGACATTTTCTGTTTGCTTTTTTATTTTGTGATGTGTTTAGTACTCTCATTAGGAGTGCAAGGTCAAAGGAATGTATTGTTTTGTGAAACAAAAAGGCTGAATCTTGACAAGCATAATATCTGTTTGTGTTTTGGGCTGGGTCTGTAGAAAGTTGCTCCCTGCCTAAATTTTGCCTTTGCAGAGCACATGTTCTTACAGTAGAGAAGTGACAGAGATGCCGATGAGTTTCAATATTAGTATTGGCTGCCCCTCCTTCTTTCTCTTCCCTTGCCTTCTGCTGGCATTAGCCTATATATATGTGTCTCTGCTGTATCCCAACGTGATGAGCAGAACTGACAGAGTGTGAGCAGAGCCCAATATATGGTGAGTGTAGGTTGTCTTTTAACAGCTCTAGGAGAAAAGGCGGGTAGAAAAGAAAGTGCAGACAGTAGTGACCTCATTTCTGTGCTATGAGCATTTTGCAGCTGCTATTAGCCCAGAGGCAAGAGGAGGCATGGCTGGAACAGACCCTGCTGCAGCAAACTTGGCAGGGTTTTGGCAGGAAGAAGCACAAACGGGGTAGGTAGTGTGCTCAGATAACGTGAACTAAACATTACAGATGTTCACCTCAGACATTCCCACCAATAAATTTTTTTTAGGTGGGGTAGGAGAAACACAAGGGGGTGTGACGGGAGGGAGCTGAAATAGCAAGGAACAGTGCATCCCCTTTACACTTCTAGCTGCTTGCCAGGTGACCTGAGCTGTTAAGAGCACCCTGCAGCAAATTCTCTGTTTCCCCACTCATTCTCACCAGGCTTAGCTTGCCAGTGCAGGTGTACACTGAAGCCAGGATTGCCAGCTGACATACTGACATATGCCAAAAAAAAAAAGAAAAAGTAAAAGAAAAAAAAGCAACCCACAAAGAGAAAACAATAACTAAACCAAAGGAAAATTAAAGGAAAATTGTATAACTTTGATTTTTCACCATTACTGAGGCTGATCAGGACAAACCACAATGCATGGCATCTATGGTCTAAATGTAATGGCAGGCTTCTTTACCTCCTTGCATTAGTCCTAACCCCAGTATACAGAAGAGTCTGGCCCAAGTCAAACAGCCCATCACAGAGCAGCTTAGCGAGTCTGTCCTGGTGAGCCCTGGCAAGATCTCACATGAGGGCAGATTGCAGATAAAGAGGCACTCATTCCCTGTTGCTTTCAAGTGGAAGGTAAGGAGCAAAATCACTCTAAGAAATTGGCCTATCATCCCTGAATGCTGCACAAAGCAGTTTCTGCTCTTGGTACTCAACATTTAAAGGAAAGAGTTCCCCTAAATCCCTCTTCATTTCATATTCTAATATCTTGTAGCTAGGATGAGAACCTGCCACCATGCAAAACATTTGAAGTAGTTGTCCATCGGATTGCTATACTGCAAATAGACTATGCTATTAATATTTATTAATGTGATAAACATTTCCTTTATGTATAATGATCCAAACAAACAGAACCAATTTCTGCTTTCTTGAGATCAGCCTTTACACATGATCAATGGGATGAGAGCAGTTAGAGTGCTTTTAAGCATGTGCTTTAACTGCAAGTGTATCATTTCCCCTCCTTTCTTCATAATTTTCTCTTGGCAATGCCACATGACAGTTTTTCAGTGCCAGGTAGACTTAATGAAAAACACTCTAAGGTTCTGCCCAAATTTACTGCTTCTTCATTATTTTGATACAATGATTGCCAAGCATTTTGACACAGTGAAAGTGATGCTGTAACACAGTTTTAGCCAGGTCTCTTCGTAGCTCATTACAGGGAGGTTATACACAAGTTAGTTATAATCCCAATGCCATCGTTGGTTTCATAAACTGCTTTTAGCAGTGCTTCCCTTGGGAAGATCTTGTAATCTTAAAATTTAGTAGTATATCCACACTTTTAAATCTAGACCAGTTTATTAGACCCCAATTGGATCAACTGACACTGACATGCAAATACAGCCAACACATTCAGCAGGCACAACGTGCAATGCCACAGAACTGTGATACGGAAAACGGAGATGTCCACACTTTGGCTTTGCAATTTCTACAAACTTCTTCCTGCTCCCATTTAGAAGCTTGTGCCAACAAACAGTCAGAGAATTTTACACCGAGTTTCCCTCCTGTCATGCTCTTAAAAAATGTTATTACGCTCCTTTCAGGCTGTTTTCTCAGGCAGAGTTGGTGCAGACTGTTTCCACTTCAGGGACATGCTAACTCCCACACCAGTTTCTCCATGAACAAAACCAGCTTGAATCTGGCAGGGAAGACACTTGCTTTCTCTCTTTTTCTCTGCACCCACTAAGTCGAAGGAACGTGGGGGAGGGAGAAAGAACACATCCCAAGCCAAGGCTAGACTTTTTCCCAGCCTCCCTTTTATAACCTCTGACTTTCTGTGCAGGAAATGGTTCTTCCTAGTCTCAACATTATATTTTAAATGAACGAATACTGCTGCCTTGGGCTTTCGAGCAGAGAAAGGCATCCAGCTTTCCCACACAGAAATCTTTTACTAACTTCCCTTGGAGGCTGCTGCTTTGCCCAATGCAAAGACTTGCAGAGCACATCCAGGATTAGAGAGGACAGGAGATGGGAAATGGGGCAGGGAGAGCAAAAGAAGAAAACTCATTGCAGGAAAATGGTGCTAAGAGTTCAGTAGGCAGATTTGCTAGAGGTGTGTTTTCCTCTACACTCCCACCTGCTGCTGTGCTGTTTCACTGAGGTCAGATTGCTGAAGAGGAACACACAGGGAAGAGACTGGGACAGTATAGAAGACGTTATTTAATAACTCATCTGAAATAACATGATAATGTCAACATGTGAACAACTTACACCTGTCAAAGATGGCACAGAATATCCTGGTGTGTTTTGCCATTTATTGAATGCATGTTTGGAAAGTAGAAACAAATACTGTCCCATCAGGAGCTTCAGTATATAATCAAGGTTTAGACTTACTTTTTTAAGAAACAGCAGGACATTGAAATAGAGGTGCAAAAGCAACATGATATATAAGTTTTAAATAAGTTTCTAAGCATGTTCTCTACTGAAAGCTATTTTTTAAAATTCAGATTTTCTCCTATAAATACATAGTACAAAAATGCAAGTTTACAAGCCTTTTTTCCCAGTAGAGTTATGCCATTTGAAGTTTTAAGGAGCAACATTCCTCCAACATAAGATGCACACATTTAAGAGCAATAATATTAACTATTTACATATAAAGTTATGAAGTGTTTGAGGATATAAATTAGTAACAACACACAGAGACAAAAATACACATACTGTGAAATAAATAATTCAACAGCTTTACATGTGAAAGAATCTATAATATCATACAAACAAAATCTACAAAATTGTAGGACTTGATCTTGAAGTTGCTCGTATCTGTCACTCAAGCATCTAAGTAATCCCAGTGCAGTAAAAAATCTACTTTATAGAATTACTCATCCACTGAAAATCAGAGGTGCAAAATTACTGAAATGTTTCCTGACTAAAATGTCTCCTGACTAAATCAGGCCCCAAAGAAAACTTAATGTTGAATGAATGTGTTTAGTTTTATTCTTGTGAGTTGAGATACTGTTGGCATTCGAGGTCTCCCTTCATTTCTGGAGATCTAGGAATTCTTCTTCCATTTTTTGGATAGACACACCAGCATCCAGCAGACTCTCCATCCAGTGAAGTTTCACACTATAATATTATTAGCAACACAAACCCCACAATAAGTAACTGTAAGCAGAAGATAACCTATGAAATACTGCAAGTAGAGTTATTGGACAGAACTATGATCAGAAGGTGGGGACCTGACATGCACACACGTCCCAGCTCTGACAGACCCTCTTACTTGGTTATGGAGCCATGACCCAAGCTCAGCTACCACAACAACAACTTCAGATTTAAAAGAGTTTGTCCATTCCCTAGTAAACAGCAGCATAAAACATCAACATCTTCCAGCCATGAGAAATCAAAGGAAGGCAGAATATACAAGTTGGTAGGGTGACAGCAATGACTGGATGGTCTGGCTCTTCATGCAAGGAGGCAAATGGGGCGTGTTTTTCCTTTGGGAGGGGGCTTAAACAGATATCTGTTTGTGCCTGATTAGATCCCAGGTCACGTTTTTGAATCACACAGTGGTGCCGTGCCCAAAACCAAGGAGTCTCAGTGACACAGATCTATGCAGACCTACTATATTTGTGTGCATGACCTGTGGTTACAAGGGTGTGGCCTGAGGTTTGGAGCTTTAGTTAGGTTTGCAGATTACTCTTAGCGTAACTTGCAATAGCTTTTTTGAGGCTATAATGAAAATGAGCATATAACATAATCCATAGGCAGCACAAATCAGTATTTTTGTTCCACTTTCTGAAGGCTAATTTTGCTCCAGATATTTTTTTTAACTGCTTGTGTTTTTCACTGCCTAGGAACTGAGAGATTCCTTTCTCCATAGTGATTATTATATATTCAAGGGGCTTTGCAGGCAGTATGGTGGATATTATAAATTAATGTCAACTGGGAATATGCTAAAACCAGGTACATTGAGCTTGATTTGGCCAAGAAGCTGAGAGGGTTAAAAGATAATGGACAAGGCCTTGCATGCACCTGTTCTGTGAATGGAAAAGACTCCTGCCTCCATTGCTGCCAGCCATCATTATGCGGCTCACTTTTAAGAGAAGGACGAACCATCTGCTCCCCCTAGTAAGTATTCCTGTTTTCACAACCTGCTTTTCTAGCAGCTGCAAACTCATGCATTTGGGAGCAGAGTACTATGAAAGGGTTGGCTGTGTCTGGCTAGTCATAGTGCTACTGTGAAGAGACAGGGGAGAAGGCATGTACCTGTTTGCTGTGGTAAAATCCATTCTTGCTGCAGTTGGGCAAGTAGAATTTGTAAATCTCCCCTCTGCTTCTCTGCTGAGCCTTTGCCAATTTATAGAGGGCTCTGTAGAGCTCCTTCTGACAAGGTCCCTGAAAGAATACCATACAAAGGTTGTCAATACCAAAATCACAAAGAAACCAGCTAAACAAAAAGTGGTAAGCTAGCAAAAAGCTGGAAATACTTATTAGTCGTATAATCTGCAACCAGGCTGCTTTGCATGCGGTTTTTATTTGTTTCAGTAGGAGCACAGCCAGAAAAAAAAACTAGTGTTGCATTTAGGCCTTTGTATTTATTCTTTGAGGTATTTTCTGTCCTCAGAGATATGAGGATTTTAGCCTTTAAATTGCTACACAAGGAAGTTTAACCTATACTAAGTAAACACATTACTGCTTAGGGGGTACAATCTCTCTTATTATGGGGAGGTGCACATTAGGAGGTTGGTGTACGTGAGACTAGCCACATTTTTCTGTGTTGCCATGGCCCTGTGCTCTGTTGATGTGTGGCAAATAGGTGCAAGACTTACATAGATGGTGCAAGAACAAACATCTGAATGTTTGTTATCTTTTGTACAGGACAGAGCTATCACCAAAGCAAAATAGAGAGCGTTCCTGTGGCTCCGAGACCCAAACCGAATGTGGCTGGAAATGAAGAACTGTTTCCAATATTCACTATTTTCATAATTTGCTAGGTCCTTTTTTCAAAATCATAATGGTTGCATGTTAATAGTACCTAATGTGTTTAAATGAGTGAAAGGGGAGAAGTGACTGAAGAAATATTTTTACTTCAGAGTGAAAATAATCATACCCTCTGCTTTTGCAAGACCTCTCTGTCTCCATTCCTCACATAAGTGGTCCCATTCAAGTCAACGGACTTATCCGTGGCTCTGGGTGAGAAAAGCAGGAGCCTAAAAATCAAAACTGGGTCTAACAGCACTTACGTATAATAGTTCAAACTAAATCAATGATTAAGTCCTGGTTTGGATGTGGAATGAGGTTTTCAAAGGTGGGGTTGTAGTTAGTACAGGTTTGCTTTTTGTTGTTTGGGTTTTTTTTCGTTTTGTCTAAAATCATAACAAAACTGGGCTTCTGTGGTGCCCAATTATAATTCAGCTCAGTGCTGAGGGAGTGCTGATTGACTGGGACTGGTCTAACTGTGGTTCTCTGGTGCCCTCAAGTGGACACAGGCCCCACACCCCTATTTCCCATTGCGATTTTGAAGGTACAAACTAATTTTTGTGCTTTCTGTCTTTTTACATTCATCTAATTAATAGCATTTCCTTGTGATCAGAAAGAAACAGGTTTTAGTTTGCACCGGTGTTTCATAACAACTCTATGTAATGACTCCCTTCTATTTCACTGAGCATTGGACCACTGACAAATGGCTTATTTTTTAACAAAAGGAGTCCAAGATTTTAACATGGCCTCCTGGAAACTAGGGGCTCATGTTATAATCTGATAGCAAATACAGAGAAAGATTCAGCCTCTGCATGGAGTCTGTATAGGATATATCTGATGCATGCCTGTTTTTATCACTCCTGTCATTTTGCCTGGTCCTCAAGCATCTGGTGAAGGCATTCCAAAAGACTGTTTGCTGGCTACCCAAAGTTCTGACATCCCAGTGCTGTTTCTAGAATTCCACACACATTTTTATTTTGTATTCTGAATCAACAGCATCTACTGAAATGGTCTCTGAAAGGTTTCCAAAGAAAACCCACCTGCTCTTTCCATGTCTTGAGTTCAGATATTCTGTTTGCTTTCATGTTTTCATATGCAGTGATGGCATTCCAGGGAACAGATTTGTCCTGTCCTATGGGAAACATCAACTGATAGTTCAGCAGCTGATCCTGTGTCATTTCAGTGCTTTCCAAAGGTATATCTTCAGGTTCGATCGAGTCTGGGGATGAATGATACTAAGGTGAATAACTTCAGTGAACTTTTGCAATAATTTCTCCAAGTTAAAAAGGTAAAGATAAAGAAGAATCATCAACGACGGGGGGGGAGGGGGGGGGGAGAAGGCAATATCTAAGACAGATCCATTACAGTAGTTCTTGCAGGAGTAACAAATTGCATGTTTGGCACAGCAAATTAAACTTTTGTCATAAATTCATATGAAGATGCATCAGCTGTTCTCTAACAAGCTGGTTATTTCATGATCCTCCAAAATCACTCTGATTGGCTGCAGCCAACCTGTTAAAAATTAAGAAACTTTCTTGACCACAGTGGGTTGCAGAGGCTTTCCTAAGTGAGGAAAGACTGAAGTTTAACTTTTAATGAATTTAGATTTTTGTCAGCATAATGTGTTTCAGTTTTTATTCAGGAAAGGATCTGGTCCAGACCCAATCCCATGGCATCCTTTCCTTCTTTCCATGGCTTGCTTTAAATATAAGAAGGAGTATCAATTCAGAGGAGCCAGCAGTAGCTCATGATGCTCTGCTGTGGATCAAATAGCCAGGCAATAGCAGAAACTCTCTGCATCTGCCTGCTGGTGCCTAACCCAGCATGTGTGAACTCTCCCACTGGAACACCAGGGAACTCACTACAATTGCAGGGATACATCTTGGGACAAAGGTTTGATGTGTCTAAAATTGTTGGGTGAAGGAGAAGAAGGAAGGAAGGAAGGAAGGAAGGAAGGAAGGAAGGAAGGAAAGAAAG
>VZRU01012185.1:77658-122826 GCA_013398155.1 Pedionomus torquatus
AAAAAAAAACGCAAACACCCACGAAATGAAATACCACAGATGCAAGACAGTAAGTCACTGACCTATGATGCAAGTTCAGTCTTCATTTTTAATTAGCACTTAGTAGAACAACTTTGACAGGTACCACTTAAAAGCCTAGACTCTTTAGTAAGTCCAGAGATGGTGACTTCTGCATCGTGACCTGGGATACTTTTTTTTCATGTCCTATCTCAGATGAGAAGGGTATTTGAAATGTAGTCTGTCACTTCCTGGATTTTTATCCTGTGGATTGCTGAAATTAAAGGCAGATATAACTTCTGTCTGACTGGTGCTTGCTGTGCATCTGCTGCTCACACATCCCATTTCAGGAT
The DNA here is from genome assembly GCA_013398155.1 of Pedionomus torquatus. NCBI lineage: Eukaryota > Metazoa > Chordata > Aves > Charadriiformes > Pedionomidae > Pedionomus > Pedionomus torquatus. The sequence continues at coordinate 78,009 of VZRU01012185.1, forward strand.
GGAGGGGTGGGACTTGTGTAAAGTACTGTGAGATCATGTGCACGGTCAAAGCCAGGAGACTGGTAACCAGGAGCTGCTAACAAGTTCCACAGGGTTTTGCATGCCTGCTGGGACTGATTGCACTACAAAACAAAATTTCATTGTACCAGGAGTATTATGAACCTACATAGCAGTACAAGGACTGAATAGCAGATCTAAGGTTTTCGGGAGTGGCAGGGGCAGGCTATATCCTAGGTGGGGCCCTAGAATCTGTGCTTAGGTCTACTGTATGATAATATTTGAAAATGTTACTCAAAAGCTCCAAACTTTGCTAGGAGCTGCTCAGTCAAAATTTCAGTATGTTTGTTAATTTCTTTTTAATAAGCCAGAAGTGTTGAGGAGTGAGCTGTTTTAATAGGCATTGTAGACTGTAATGACAGATGAAGCTAAGGGGAACTTTTATGCTTGTATGTCTTATATACAAAACATGACTGGAATGCAGGTCAGTGACACTACTACATGAATTATTACTCAGATTTTTTTCCATAACAGGAATGTAACTATATTGGAATGTAACTATGTTGTGATTTAGATGGGAAAAAAAAAAATTGTCTTTAAGAGTTTTCCACTTTTCCTAGTTGTCCTGAAACAGTTTGGCTATGATCAGTGAACAAGTAACTTAGTTACCAGTTCTCCATTATTTAAATCTGAAATATATGTGGTAAACATTATTCTTCCATCTGGCCTCCTGCAGAAGCACTGAAACTGGGCAGAACACTCCCAACTCCAGATACGGGAGTGTTACCATTGCTTCAGTGGAAACAAGGCTGAACTCAAAAATCCAGGATGAAGACATCTGTGTCTCTTCCATCTGTTCTTGGTAGTGTTTTTGTTCTTATTCATCCAACATCATGTTTAGTCACCATCAGCATGTAGATTGTGTAATATCCATTCAGAGACAAGTGTACTGCAAACCGTTGCCTAGGTCAAGGTCATGGCTTAACTCCTAAAGGAAAAGTACTGCCCTAAAAGAGCACCCTCAGTGTGAAAACTGTTCTAAATTTACAAAGATGTTCAGCACTGCTTTTGAAAGCCAGGACCAGACTAAGGCTTCAGAACCCATTGCAATTCTGATTCACATTCAGAATCCATGCAGAAAAAAAGGCTTTTTTTATTATTATACAAAACATGATGCCTTGGGGCTTATTTTCTCATAAGAACCTGTTTGTCTGTGCTCTCTAATCTTTTCTAGCCTCAGCACCTGCAAACCATATTTAAGATCACTAAGAATCAGAGGCCTATTTTTTGGAGGTGTTGGACTCTCTGGCTCCCTTTAAGTTGGTTTTGCTTCTATTTTTTACACTGGTGATATTGCAATATAAATATACATAAAGGCACTTTGCACATGAAGAAAGTTGCTAACCAAATAGTAATGTGCCGTTATTGCCACTAGAGGATCAACATTAAATAACACTGAAACTGCATACTACTAATGCCTCTCTCAAAGGCTATGTGTGTACTATAAGAGAAAACTAACTCTCTCATTCAACTTAAACATAAAGCTCCATTTAAACTTGAGTCTACTGGAAAAACAAAGGAAAGTGCAAACCCTGTAAACAAAGTTTTTTTTTTTTTAATTTTGCCCCCATGGATATAGTTACATATATAAGGCAATTCTAACAGTGCAGTTTTGTATGTGTGGTTTGATATAGGTAAGTTTGATATTCCCTAACTTTCTGGCCTTTAAAAATTAGAGACAAGCCTTCCTTTGAGAACATCATTCACTAGGGGGTAGCCTATAGTTTAGTGTTCTACAGGTCTAGTTGAACTCCCTTGGTACTCTAACCTATAATTAATAATCATACTGTTGATGTAGAGTATCAGACACATTTCAGAAAACCGCTGAAGCACCAATCAATTCTATTAATGTTTTCTTCTGAAAAGCTACCAGAGCAATATTGCAATTTTTGCAAATTCAGGAGTATCTAAATTTCTGCAAGAAAAATGTTATAGGCTCTTTTATATTTACTTTTAAACATTCGAAAGAGAGGAAATAGAAGTGGTTTCAAAAATCCTGGGAGCCTTTAGTTTTGTCCACCTGTCTGCCCGATACAGCTTCAGGACTTGCAAATAGCAAATCAAAGTCAATTCTGTGTTACCACTCTGGGCAACTGAGGAAAATCTCTGGGATTTTATTGGCATCAGATTCTCCTATTAATTTGCCAGGGTGGCAGACTTGTTTTCTGGAAAATTTTCCAGCATTTAGTGCTCTGAATCTTAGAAAGTTTTGCATTGTACTTGGCACAAAACCAGAAATTTCTTAATGTTAAACAGCCAGATACCCCAGATTCCTCTTGCATTTGATGTAGCTGGAAGCAGGGCCTGAGAAGGACTTTCCCAGCAACAACATCCCCGGACTGCTAAGGACTGAAACTTGGTCCAATTGGCCTTTAATGACCTCTCCATTTCATTTAACATCATGGAGGGGGTCTACAAAGGTATTTATGGGTATGGCAGCTAAGTCTCAGTTTTGGCAGAAAATTAATATCAGGTAACAGATGGACAAGGAATCCAGCAGTGAAGAGCAGGCATAGAAGACAGAAGACTTCTGTGGTTTAAAAGGAAGGAAGTTCCTAGAGGCCAGATTAGAGGAGACCAAGGAACTGGATGGGCTCAGGGAAGAGTAAAGCGCGACTTCGTGAGGTAACTGGGAAAGAGAAATGCAGAAGCAGTATACAGGCTTTCTGAGATCAAGATGAGATCAAGTGGAAATGGCTACCTGAAAAAGTACAAATAAACAAGAGACAAAAATTGGTCATTTGGATTAAACATTGGGTCATATGGCCATATCCGTGTTTGTCCCAGGAAGTAGAGGAGGGTTATATGATAACCTTGCACTTGCCTGATCTTATTTCAGCCCCTGGCACAAATCAGACACAGATCAAATGCTTGCAAGCTCAAGAGGAATAGTACCACATCTAAAATCATGCCTATGTTATCTCAAAAGCAGCTTGGGATCTATATCAGCCAGAAGCTCCCTGGTTGCCAGAGGAACCTGTGGAAGCCAAGTAGCCTGGGTAACACACACAAATAAATACCAGGACGTTAACTAAACACCTAACCAAGTGAGCATGCCTTGGACAGTGACTTGAGGGGCAACATCACACCCGTGCCTGGCTACCTTGGAGAGCCAGATCTGAGAACAAGGCTGTTCTAAGAAACTCTGAAGAGCTTCACTTCAGGAATCATTAGTATAATCATCCTAATTCCTTTTAAATCCTGAGAGAGGTTGTAAAACCACAAGTCCATGCTTGCATTTTTGAGCCTAAAACAGCTGCTGTGGGTTAGACCCTCTTACAGTGTTAGCTTGGGCCATGCTTCTGCCTCTTGCCATCTTGGATTTAAGATTTTACATGCTTCAGTGTGTAAGAAGGAAATGCAAAAGCTCTGATTGCCTCCATCCTTATTTTGCAGCTTCTTTTGAGCTGGACCTATACTCTTTAGGGTAATTGGGTAGTGCCTGGAGCAGGCTGCAAAACCAATATAGCCAGGAAAGCACATTTGCAAGAAGCACACAAATGCAGGGATTTGTGTGTGCACATGTTAAATTTGTTCTAGGTCTCTGTTGCTGACACCCCATAGATCATTTAAAAGTGATAAATTACACTCTGTCTAAAGATTAGGTAACAGACAGCAGTAGGAGCTAACACAAATATTATACTTTTTGCATCCCTTCTTGACTGGTGCTTTAGAAAAAGCTGTTCTGAGCCACATCACCAATTTGCCAGTACAGCTTTACCAGGGAGACAGCCTTCCTCCTCATGCAGCAGTTCTAGAGAAAAAACGGAAAACCCATACCTCCTCAAAGCACACAGATGAGCATTAAGGTCCTTCAGTACAACAGTGAGGTGCATTTACAGTCAGGAGCAAACTCATTTTGAATCAAAACTTCAAAACAGTCATTAAATAGTAATCTCTAGAGGCTGACCTCCCTCCTTGGTGCCTCTCACTATTTCCTCATCTCCCCAGCTAGTAGAAAAACATTTCTGATTGTATCAGTTTTGATTACTCTTTAGATGAGGAGAGTCTCCTTTGGCTAACCAGGATTGCACTCTGTGGGGCCAGTAGGTCACTTAAGGAACACAGGCAACTCTTGAAGATTTGAATACTACACAGAAGAGTTTGGTCAGGAAGAACTGTGGTAGGAAGAGACTCTTACACATAGTTCTCCCTTCTTTCTTCCAGGTCTTCAGCCATTAGAAATCAATATTGGCTCTCATGTAGAGCCACCTGACCCCTCCTAGATTTAAGAGGCAAAAAGAACCACAAAACAAGCAACAAAACCAAAATATTTTGGAAGGAAAGAGGAAGTCTGATAGGCATTATAATCACGTGTGTGATTTATTGGAACCAGCTATTCCCACAAGAAAGATGTGATAGCAATAATTCCATAGGTAATTCAATCAAGCTTCTTCAATTGTCAGTTCATGTTCAGTTGCTTCCTCAATGTTATTAAGTTGACGAAGCACCCATTCTCTTTGTTTCTTTCTCTGTCATAAAAGAGAAAATATTATTTAGACAACCTAATCCAGTCAGATGTCACCTGCTTAAAAAAACCAAACAAACAAACAAAACAACAAACAAACGAACAAAAAAAAAAAAAAAACCAACCAAAAAAATTCCAAACAACATACACAAAGGCATTATGAACCTGATTGGATCTTGGCTGAAGTTTTCCGTCTGTTTTAAGCTTAGAAGCCTTTACTCTCAGGGCATGCAAGTTTTCCTGAGCTTCCAACACACCCACCAACAATATTGTATAGGGGAAAAACAAAATTTGATACAGAACAGAATTTGATAGTTTCACACTGACATGTCAGACTTCAGAGTCTAAATCTGCTGCCTCCCTATCCTTTCTAAGGGCCCTTGCCAATAATCAGAGTGCTAGGAAATGGAGTTCTCATGCTCTACAAAACAGAAAAATAAAGACCTGCATAAGGTCTGTTAATCTAAGCCTTCCTCTGGAAACCCTACACTAATTGAAGAACTGCATAAGAGAGCCCATTTGCAATTTCTTTTTATAAAGCACTATGATATAGATTAAACAAGAAAAGAAATAGATTTTCTTTTTCTCCAGTTTTAGTTAACTTACCAACATTAAGAAATGTAAGAATTTAAATCACTGATTTCTTTCCATTTTTAAGTTTCTCTTAAAGAAAGATACATAAAAAAAAAAAAAAAAAAAAAAAGTACTTTTGCACTAATGTATACAATTAGTCATGTAAATTGGCAAGCTGAAGCAAGTACTGGTTTGGAAGACTGCATCCCATCCACTCAGTGATTAGAAGTGATACTAAGGAGTCTAGCAGGTTATGACCCAATTCATAAATATATGTGCTTAGTGGTAAAGCTGTGTTAGTTTCATAACTAAAATATTCCCATCTGACTAGAAAGATCTTTATATATTCAACATTGGTATGAAAATGTACAGCTTAGCTATTATAGCTATTTCACAATTAATGGAAAGCAGGTACCACAAGAGCTTTGTCAATTTTCTTCTTTCTAGTTTTTATTATCGGGTGATCTTTTATCCCTGGAATTCCAGTAACAAGCCATGAAGTTCCACTCCTGCGATTTACTGCAGCCTCTTCAGATGCATTGCTAGGAGCTTGGGTTTCCGTGTTCGGGTCAGCCTTGTCACTTGGTTCTTCATTTGATTCAGAGGCCAACACTGTGGAAAGCCTCTTTCTAGAAAACACAACACAAGATTGGCTCATATCTTTGTTTAATTCTTGTGAGTCAAACACTGTCGAAAGCCTTTTTGGGGACATATGAGGAACATAAGCTTCAACACGTACTAATGATATTTGAGCCAATGTTCTTATATTTGATTTTGGCACTGGAGATCCATAAACTCTCTTACTAGCATCTTGGTCCTTCATTGACTGATTTGTCACATCTGCAAGCGATGGCATTGTTCTTGAAAGCACTGTGCCCACTGGAGTGCTGTGTTTCACTATTGTCTTTTGCAGAGATCTTTTAGCATTCAGGAAAGAATCTTCATCTGACATCATGAAGTTGGGATTATTTCCTTAAAAAAAAAAGAAGAGAAAATCATGTCATTGCTCATATAGCGAGTGATGCCATATAAGATAGTCAGCTGCTGCAAAAACAAATCCAAGGTGTCCCTACTTTCACATCTGCATTCTGTCTTTATGTTACATTTATACTATATATATATATATATATATATTAGTGTTCTTCAAGGGTTTGGAAGAGCAATGTTGAAAACAAAACATTAGAAGACAACACACATACAACACTTAGCCCTGTCCCAGCATTCTGAATGTGGAGATCCATGTATGCTAAATTTTTTAAAAGATATCTCATTAATTGCAACGTCATTAAGACAGTTTTAAGTGCCTATATTCTAAGCCCTATAGATCAAAGACCTCAGTAGGGGTTAGGGGCACAAGAGGACAGAGAGATATGTTTGCTGAAGCAAAAGGCAGCAGTTCTCCATTTGTGGTCAATGTTTTGCATCTGTGTAGGGTCTGAGTTTAGCAGAGTTTCACATCTGCTTTGCGTTTCCAAAGAACAGGGGGGCAAAAGTTAGAGAACTGACTTTTCAGCACGGCAAGTCAAATGTTTTATGATTGTTTTTTAATCTTTAGAATAAAGACAGGGTGGGGTCAGTAGAAAACCTCATTATCACTTTCATTTAGATACCCATTTCTTTTCTCACTCCTTAGCAGTGTTGCTTGTGTGACCTGTTATAAGGAAGACTCAGCCTACAGACATTGCCTTTTTCCTTTCCCATTCAGCGACACTGACTTCTTTTAGTCTTTATCATAGAAGCTTACTGACAGTGAAGTTCCTCTCCCCTCTCCCAAGCCTATCCCTTTATGCCTTTCCCTTACTAACTGAAGTTTAGATGGTCAATTAAAAACTATTTTTTTTTTAAAAAGAGTTAGTTTTTTAAAGAATGCTTTAAACCAAAGCTCCTAAGAAAAGCAACAAAATGTGCCTTTCACATTTTTCTGTCCTTTAGAGATACATGCAAGTAACAAACTTTTTCTGTTCAGTTGTTTTAATAACACCATTACAGATAAAGGATGGGAGAAGCCTAAAAACAACAGAGAAAGATTTAAGCATATCAGAGTCTACCACAGAAAAAGGATACTGCAGCAACTATGACAAAATAAATAAATAAATAAATAAATAGATTACAACTCAAATCCCAGACCTACCAGGTTTCCCTTCATACCTTCCTCAGCTTCTGAGCTGATTTGGATTCAGCAGCTACTTGACTCATAGCCCTGCTACCCTCCCAACATCCTTTGCTTTAGAGACTCCCTAAATCACACACATTTTCTAGGAGTTTCAGCAATGCTGCTAACTGAATAAACTACTAAATAGAAATCTGGATGAACTAGGAAAGTGGGCTAGCCAATTTATCTATGTGTTATATTTATTGTTATTTAATCTCACTGCTTGATGCCTAATTTAGTCACAAAAATACATCCAGTGGCTAATTGTCTTCACATGACTGCTTAAGGCACATTAAGGATCTGTCACAAGATGCATATATGTTGATGGACATATATATATTGATGGAGTGTACCTGTTCTCATCCTGAGTTTGTTTTTCCACAGCTTCTTTTGCCCAAAATATAAATGAGAAAACAAATGCTATGAAAAACAAATCTGCTATGAAAAAGCTCTTCTTTTAGGAAAATAGTTAATGAGAATAAACTGAAGATTATTTTACCACAGCCTGAATTTCATGGCCTTTGCAGTGAACTGCTGTGGGAATGGCAACTGCATCTTTAAGCAAGTGGTCTCAAAATACCAGCTCTTTGATGAGAATTGCATTGGGCTGATATGTTATGGTTCAGGTGGAGGACTGTAATTTTTGCCAACAGAGAAAACAGCTGGACTGCACCAGCCCTGCTGAATTGCAAGTTCTGTGTTGATTTGTGGTAAACAGCTATTATCACAACACTGTAGAGTAAGCAGAGGCATGAGAGAGCATGTGCACAAATATTGGGGCAGCCCCTTTTGACAAAGCATGACCTGTGGACCTTTAAAATTTAAGCTGATTGGACAGACCTAAATTCAGGGTTTTATGTGGGTGACCTGAGGTTGTAGACTGCATCTAGTACAGACAGAGGAGCAAAGGGCTGATCTCACCAGGACTTGAACTTGTGGTTCCAGGGAGTCTGGGCATTTCAAACCTAATCATAAACCACCCTCTTTTTCCACATTAGTAATTGGACTATGAATAGAGAATTGGAGCTACCAGTTCAATATTTAGGAATAGTCTGACAGTATATGGGCAAAGTTGCTAGGTTTAAATTATGTGCCCCTAAGGACCTGAAGGAGAGCTTGAGAAATGGAGACATTTTACAATCACATGGATTGCGGGAGTAAACATCCTGGAAATAAATAGTCTGTCCAGGATAAGCTATTTATTTTCTAAACTCCCAAGGGACATTCCTAGAGGAATATTTTGAGAACTAAACAGAAACAGTTTTGAGACATTCGTGGCAGAGGAAAAAAAAAATAAAATAACATTCTCAGTCCTTTGTAAACATAGAAGAGACGAGACCAACCTTTACCTCATTTTGAATATTAGTAGTTAGTTTTCAAGCTAGTAGCCTTGTGGCTTGGTAAGCAAACCCACCAGATCAGCCATACTGTACCTTGCAGTACTTGGCAAGACAGTTCCTTATATAGCATAGAGTGGTGAGTGATGTCTTGACATAGTTTTGCAATGTTTGCACTGTCCTGCTGTGTCAGTGGAATATAATATTATCTCTCCCAGCAAGACAATGATGCGTATAACACTGTGCAGCATGAACCTGCATGAGAAGCTTTTTGGTGGGCCTGAGCAAAATTGATGTAACTGGACCCCTTCAAAAACTTGACTGGCCTTGACTTCCAGTTTATTCTTCACACACCTCACCATTCTTGCCCTCACTTTCTAGTGTATTCTTTTCGTGGCATCTCACAGTCTGCCAGTGCTGTCTGTAGTTGCATCAGCTTTATGCCTACCTTCCATGGCCTTTTCCTGCAAATCTCTTAAATAGCTTTCCTCTTTCTTGCAAAACTATTACTTTGTGGTTCCTCTAATTCCCTGCCAAATGTTCTCAAGATATAAATTAGGAGATTTGCAAGTTTTTCTCACTTGTTAGTGAGAAAAGTTTTTGCAAGTTTTCTCTTCTATCCTGCTTTTTATGAAGTGGTTACAGCATGTTACAGAAACCAGAAAGGATATAACTGTTCAGAGATCAGACAGAAAAGGGTCCAAAATTAATGTAAGCATGCAAAGCTTAGCAAATCAGCTGCAGTGATGTTTCCTTGGCCTTGGTGTATCTGTAGCCTGAACATAAAATACCCAAGTTCTGTCATGAATGACACCTTGAATGCTTCTTGCATCTTTCAAAGAATGATACATACTGTGTATTCCTTCAGTGAAATTACATTCACTAGTATGACTATCAGTGTCAGCATTGTCTGCCTGATATTTTTGAGCAATAACTTCATAGTTCTGGATCCAACTGTTTCATCTATGTTTACACACCTTCCTCTCTTTTGCAGTGTGATGCAAGATGACATAAATTCTAGCAATATTATGCACCTCCGTGTATATTATACCAAACCTCCCACTGCTTTATGTTTATGGTTTGAAAGATTCTTTTGTTCATCTCATTTTAGGAGACAACTTCATCTCCCTTTCTTAATTAGTTGCAAAAAATACAAAACCCACATAGGAAATGATTTAAATGTTTTTTACTGCATTCTTTGTGGGAAACATTAATTCTTAATATCTTTACTTCCAAGACCAACAAAAATAGGGAAAACAAAAAGTTCACAGTGTTTTGTTCAAATTTCAGCCCTTTCATTCTAGTTCAAATGCATAAATTCACTTCAGGGTTGTAGGAGTTTGAGGAACACTCATCTGGGATAGGATGAAACTGGAACTATTTTTCAGTTTGCCAAGGAATAACATACAGACAGGAACATAAAGGGACACCCTTTTCCCTCACTGTTCTGGTCTAATTTGAGAGGCTGAACTTCTTTAATTGTTTCTCTTTTCATTCCTTCATTTCCCACTCTGCTGCTGTTGCCAAGCAGCTTTGCTGAAGGGAACTTGGATGCTGAACCAAACCTAGCTCATATGTTTCCCTAACGTGTTATATTGAATAGGATGTGTAATTCTAGTTTGTGAAGTCACAAATCTTGCAAAAGTGTCCAAGCAGTTAGGAGTTACATGTAGTCTTTCCTGAGCAGAACGGTGTCAGGCCTTCTCCCTGATCTTGCAACTAGTCTGATATTTTTTGGTGCAAAATGTGATTCCACAAGTAAGGACATAACAGGCAGTAGGAGCTAGTATATTGAGCTCAGCTCTCTACTCTCTCTGATGACCCATGGAGGGATGACCCTTGTTTGGACAATTGGAAGAAGAAAGAGCCAGAAGAAAAATACAAATGGTGATGGGGAGTAAAAAGAGGGTAAAAAGAAGAGGAAATGAAGAGAGGGACATGAAGATGAAAATACTTTTGTAAATTTAGAGCCATATGGAAAGAATAAATTAAAAGAAAGATTAAATGAATGGTCAAGACAGAGGCATAAATAAAAAAGAAAGGAAATTCAGCTGAATTCTAAATGAGTTAGAAGATTTAGACCCAGATTATGAGTCATTTATGGATGAAACTCCCTTAAAATGCAAATCTGATTTTAATTCCCAAAACCTATTCTTCCTGTATCTGTGTTTTGTGTATGGGTGACTTATACAGGAGTGCTCTAAGACTGCTGATCAGGCTGAACTCCTCACTGAACTTTGGAGTGGAACATCTCATTTGTTGACATGAAAGCAAGGAGCCTCATCATTGACTAAGCTCTGGCAGATGTAGGGCCTTCCTTGGTCTTTCCAGCATTATGGTACAGTAGGGCATGCAAGAGGAGCAGAGTCTCTGCCCCAGTGCATTATAAGATCCTTGGGTTTATAATTTTGAAGTGGAAACAGCCCAACACTCCCTGTGGACATACCGGCTTTAGGTAAACAAAGCTGCACAGAGGAATGCAGTGAGACTTTTCAAAAGCCCCGCAGCACTTTATTTCCACTTATTTCAGTAGGTATTACATGCCTGGATACTACTGAAAATCATGATAGAGTATACAATGGGGACAGTTATATGTGTTTTGAGGACAGTTTAGGACAAGATTTTTTTTTCCATTCTAAGACACCTACAGCAATTATCTAGTCCAACTGCCTGACTGCTTCAGGGCTGACCAAGTTAAAGCATGTTATTAAGGGCATTGTTCAAATGCCACTTAGACCCTGATAGGCTTTGCGGCCTCTCTAGGAAGCTTGTTCCAGTGTTTGGCCATCCTCTCAGTAAAGAAATGCTTTCTAATGTCAGTCTAAATCTTCTCTGGTGCAACTTTTAGCCATTCACATGCCTCCTGACACTGGATCCCAGGGAGAAGAGATCAGCACCTGTGTATCCTCTTCCCCTTCTCAATAAGCTGTAGAGACTCATCATCCCCCTTTTTTCCAGACTAGACAAACCCAAAGTCTTTACCTTCTCCTCAAAGAACACATCTTCCAGCCCTTTCACCAGCAAAAGCTTTGCTGAAATCTTCGGAAACCAAGGACTATGTGAATCCTTTGTGGTCTGTTAAACAAGCTTTTCAGTGTCTTGATATACTAATTGGATTTCATGGCTGCTCAGAAAATCAAGCACTTATTTAAACATCTAAGTCACCTTCTATATGATTCATTTCAGGGAGAGTTTGAGGAACAGTGAGACTTGGCTCTTTGTCTCTGAACCATTGCAAATATTCTTAAATGCTTTTAATATAAGTGTTCATGTTGTAAAATTTTCACCTAGGTCCACCAGTTGCAGGTAATTGAAAGCAGTATTTTAACAGCTGATTTTTTTTCTGCTTTAATATAATGTTAGGCCTGAGTAAACAAAAGCCTTAAAAACACACCTTTATCCCTTATAGGCAAGTTAAGTGCCACATTCTCTCTCAATATGGACTAGCTCTGCCCTCAGATGCAGTGCTTGGTGTCTATGTGAGAGGACAATTAAACTGTACGTATTTAAAGAAGCTGTTATCTTAAGATCAGTAATAAAAATTTACGGTATTAAAAATTATTGCATCTCTTAGTTCAACAAGGTTAAAATATACAAGTAGCCACTCTAAAGCCATTGTGGGGAATCCCAGATTGAGAAGAGTATCTTTTTTATCCAAAGGTCTGGTGGATTAATATTTGACTTCAAACATTCTAATTACCTCAGTGGTAAGAAACTAGGTACACTTTAATAGCAGCAGAGGTCATTGACCTTGATAAAATCAATGTGCCACCACCTGCCTTTGTAATTACGTCAATGACTCCTCTTCCTTATATGCTTATCCACTTCAGTCTTACCAGAGTAAGCCACAATGTGTTCTATCTGCATGTTGTTTATTTACTAGACTGTGTCCTATACACTTTCTACGTGTTTCTACACCCCAGAAGTCCATCTGAGTTAATATTCAACTGGGACCTTTCCTCAGTAACTTACTGTGTATTTTCTGATATGACTGCTCTTTTCTAATTATGTTGGCAGTGCTGCTGAGAAGTACATAATATTATTGCCAAAGTTCAATAAACATACAGAGTAACTATAGAGTTTGGAGGAAAACAGCCAGTAGTGCTTTCATGACCTTTGGCAACAGTATGAGCAGTTTGGCCAGTGCCAAACAAATGTCTAACTTCAAATCTCTCAGTGTCCAGAAAATGATGGATTTGTTTCACTTCATTACATCTAATAATAAACAAAACAAACAAACAACAACAACAAAAAAAATGCTGGGTGTATGCAGTGCAGAAGTGTGGCCAGACTGAGCATAGTACTGTGCAGGAGGTCAGGCCAGATGAATATCAATGGCTCTTTTTTATCATATTAGAACTGTTCAGACAAATCTCAGGTGGTCTGAGATGAAGGAAAGCTAATGAAATCATTGGAATCCCACTGACTTGGTGAAGCACAGCATTGGTAGAGCTCATCTGCTTCAATCTGCTTCATCTGTGGTAGTACAGTAATTGGTATGTTACACTGTTTCTATGAAAATCCTCATTAGCACCTTCAGACTATGTCTAGTAAATGAAAAGGTAAACATTCATAATAATCATGACTACTTCTTCATCACTAGCATCTTCTACTTCTCCACTGAGAGCGTGCTGTGGTTAAACCTAATAATAGTGTACCAGACAGCTTATAAGTATAGAAAGAGCATAAGCCCAGGATGTTCATAATAATTTAACATTAAAAGCCAATTTCTATTCACTTGATCCTTGAAAACCTACACAAGCTACTACTGCAATTTACAGCAGAAATAATCTGTGCAGAACCGGATGTTTAGGATCGGAACAGGACTTCTAAATAATCTGGCTACACCTGAAGATCCCCATCCTCAAATACTCTCTCCACAGTTCAGTGGGTTTAATGAGAGCAAGATTTGTCACAGACAAGTTACACTATTTGACTCACTTTCCAGCTATAGCTTCTTTTTTTTTTTTTCCCATTAGAATGGCCCAAAGGAGACTATAGTCCTGACTCTACCTGTATAATTGTTTCCTTCAACTGAACATCATGCTCTGCCAGCAGAAACAGTGCACTAGGTGACCCACTGCCCTAGTCAATGGCTGCAAAACTGGAAGGTTTTGACATAGATACCATGGCAATAATGCCTGTAACACAATATTCTTATTTTCCATTCTCCCCTTCCCTCTAGTTCAAATTGAAAATATCTTCTGGTAGCAGCTTTGGACAATAACACCAGTTCCAGATCTGGGTGGCTAATGCCATAGAAATGCAGTCTCCGTGGAATTTCTCATTCAGGGACATTTCTATAGCATGAACCAACTACAAGTAGAACTGGTGTTCTTGCCCAAAATGTTACCAGAGGATATAAGAAGCCCACTACTAATACTGCCTTATTCTTTAAGCAAAACAAATTTTCATGCTGGATGGTCATGTCTCTGAAGTGATTCATCTGTGTAATGGAGCATGGTAGAAATATATTTCCAAGTACATGACCTGTATCGTTAATTCAGAATGTACAGTCTTATTAACATGTGTGTGTGTATATATATTTTATATATGAGTGTATATATATATGTGTGTGTGCATTCATATACATAAAATCCCCCATAGCAACACAGTTACGCATTTTAGTGCTAAGAGAAAGACTTAAAATACCAATGTGACAGCATAGATCCAGAGCAGGATTTTCTGATTATTTATGTCCTTTTGACTTCAGCTGAGCTATTCTGATTGACACTTATGAAGATCAGGAATGCTTCCTTTCAGAGGGGAAGAAGAAAACAAAAAATGGATACATAAGTCCTCAAAGAGTTCTTATCAGTGTAAGGGCAAACCAAGAATGGTTCCATCGTGCTCACTTTCATGACAATTCTGTACAACTGTGCTCTCTAACCTGCCAGAGAAACAGCTGGGGAGCCTCAGTCCAGTATTTGGAATAAACCCCGTTACATCTGAGCCCAGCCTGTTTTCCATCACAAGGGACTCTACATTTCCAAGTTATCTCAGGGAGTATCTGCATAGACAGGAATGATGGACTTGAGCACCTCTGCTTTTGCTTTGAGCTGTCCAGATAGAATCTGCTCTGATTTGGAAACTTTACTTTGGCACTGTGCCTAAGCTTACAGAGTTGCTTGAGAGACATGTTAACTGTTATTACCTGGCCACTGACATAAGGGACAACAACAACAAAAAGTGAATAAATATATCAACAATAAAAAGAGAGCCCTTACTAGATGCAACGGGGGAGAATCTCCACCCCTTACTAGATGCAGGGGGGAATGTCACAACCAAGGACGAGGACAAGGCTGAGGTACTTAATGCCATTTTGCCTCCATCTTCAACAGTCAGACCAGCTATCTCCAGGGTGTTGAGCCTCCTGCTGGAAGATAGGGATTAAGATGTCCATGTCCTGGTTTCTGGGAGGGACAGGGTTAATTCTCCCCTGGCTCTAGCAGGGCCCAGGTATCCCCCCCCCCTGAGCCATGCCCAGGGGTCGCTGGGAGCTGGTCGGGAAGGGGAGGGGGGACCGGAAGTGCAGGGTCTGTGACGGGTTGACGGGCTGCGGTCGGAGGGGCAGCAGTCATATCATAATCACATTTGTATCCATCTGCATCCGTGTTACTGTTACTGTTTTTCCCTGTTCTGCTTTGTTGTCCTGTTAAACATTTTTTGTCCCAACCCAATTGTAAGCCAAGCTATGCAACTTTGCACTTAGGTTGGTTCTGTATCTTGCAAAATATAATCTGCCTTCATGATCTATCCTTGGCCTAAATTGCCCAATTATTTCTGGCTTGTGGAAAGAGAGAGATGACTTTCTTCTCCCCATCTTCTGGTCTATGTGGTGAGTATTTTGTCTGTATTTGCATGTGTTCACTTTCCTCTGCTTGCACAATGGATGGAGCTCGACCCAAACTGGCTTTCACTGTCATCAGTGCAGAAAGCCAACAAGACTCACAAGGGAGATGAATTGTTCCCGTAAGATTCTTTACTTCAAAGCAATTGTGAAAGTAAAATTGCAGTATTTCTTGATGCATGGTCTTAGCCTGAAAACTGTGAAGCTCTAGTTAGACTGTCTGAAAGGCAGCTTGGTATAGAATAAGGAATGCAACTAGAGTTTTTTCCAAAAAAAAATCTAAATAAAAACAACAATACCAAATGGATGTTTATTCAAGCAATTTTTTCTTTATTTTTACTAGATTCCAGAAATTATAGTAGTGCAAACACTCAGTATAAAAGTTGCAATAAGAAATTTACATTCACATTTAACATTTCAGTCCATTCACTTTTTAACATAAAAATAGGACAAATATGCCATTGCTCTTTTCAGTTTAACAATCCTGAAAAAGACTAGGAGATGCTCTACAATATTTTATATACATAGAAATAGACCCGTATTATTAATTAAAATCTATGATGAGAAGTTACCCAGTGTTAAGTTATTGTAATGTATTATGTATATACATACATACATATATAATGTATAGCTATATAGATATAAAAATTATTTATAGGTTCAGTGGGCTACAATAGTTGGAAAAATGAAATCTAGACTTACTGGTTCATTCCTTAAAGTTAGGACTATTCATTTTATTTACCTATGTAGATGTTTCCATTGTGATACAGTAGGCCTCCTCTTGGTTCCCCATTTGACATCAGTGAGAGAGGAACAGATCTTAGTAGAATAAGCCCTGATATAACAATTGAATAATCATGGAAATCAGTATTTCCAATAATTTTATTGAGCTGTAGATCAGACTGAAAGATCTTCTGAAACCTCATATGTTAATTAAAAAGAGAGAAGAATACATCTGGTTTTCCATTTGAGGAATGGACTATCTCTATCTGATGCATAGTCTAAGCAGAATATTCAAGTTAGTTAGGAAGCAATACAGAATTTGTTGCATATATCTGCAGGTTAAGTAGCTGATATGATTCCTCTTGCAGTCTTCTTCAGTTCAGTTCAACCAGGCTTTTATAAAGCCCCAAGATTATACCTTTCCTTGCTCTTTTTTTTAAAATAAGGACTGACATTGAGACACAGATGTGTTTCAGTGTGTGTCACAGTCATGTGACTGCCCTTAAAATGGACTTGCACCATTTAGCAAACGGCTACAGCACATGAATTAGTCTACCCAACTCTTGCTTATCTGTGTCTCTTTGGGGACATAAGCAGAGATGCTGCTCTGTCTGCAGCTGGAAGGGTTAAGACTCGCTGCCAGCTTGCTGTCAGCTGCTGTTGCCTGCACTCCCAACACAGGGTATGTTTATTCACCTTTTCAGGTTTCCTCTCATATGTACTGCTTTGTAGTCTAATTATTACAAAGCTATTTCTTTTCCCCTAAACACCTATTATATGAAAAATCTGCTTTTTGAAAATATATTTTCTTTTTGAAAAAGAGGTTCAAGAACCACGTGATGAGGACCTACAGAAGAAGTTGGTAAGTGGGCCTGAACAGACAGTAACTGCCTGCAACAAAAATCTAATGGCACTGAATAACTGAAGGTCAGTTAAAGGCATCAAGGGGCACTGATTTTTTAAGAAGCAGTATTTTATGAGCCACAAGTCACATTTTTATGACCAAAGGCGAATTATGTGGCATGCCTAGCTCCATTTCCTCTTAGTGATATGGTATCTATTACATGTAAGTATTTCAAGGGTGCTTAAAATTTTGGGTGAGCCTGCAATGGACACTGTGCCGTCATGGACAAGCAGACTAATTTTGATTGTAGAACTTGTGCTCTCTGTGGTTTTTTGCTTCTCACATTAGCTGAAAATTTCATTATAAAAAGAAGGAATCACATGCACTTTTAAATTTTTTCAATTAACAGATCAGAAAAATACTTAACATCCCATTTTCATGCAGAACCTATGTCCAGAAAGGCAAAAATTAATCTCCTGACTGCAGAAAATACAAGGACTGATCAGCAGGTTAAAATCCAGACAGATGCAAGATGTGAGTTGCAGCGCAAGTTTTAGTGGCAGGGATTTTAAGAGATCGGTCAAATTTGGCTGAATCTGCTTGAAACTGAAATGTGTGTATTACTACTGTTCTGCACCACTATCCACATTCTATGTATAAACCAATGATTGGCACACAGCAAATCTATACACGAGTAGATTATTGAAAAAGACCCTCCAATAATATATTTTTAACCTGTTAGAATTTCACTGAGAATAGTATCACTGCTCTAGAATTCTCTGTATTGGATTAAATTGCACTAGAAATGGTAACTTCTCTTGGACATTGGTTTTTAGACCAGCAACTCTGAAAGTATTACACTCATTCTTACTGTATTGTGTAACATTTTCCAAAGCCACCTCTGTGTTATAACCAGCTGCCTGAATGCAGAAAAGAAAATCATGATTATCTAAGTTCAAGTTTGTGCAAACACTTGTAAATTGGAGCAAGTTAAAAAATCACTGTACTTATTTTTTCTTAATTGAACACTAGCAGAATTACTGTTAAAAAATCAGAAATTCTAAGTGAAGAAGGGTTTAACAATTTAAAAATGTAATAATCATGAAGCAAATTCTGATGGCACTGATAGTTCATTTTAACTTACATGTCATTGAAAATTCTTGATATATCACTCAAATGGGTATTTGTCATGTAGAAACAAAGAACCCATGCACCCATGCGCATAAAGGAGTAAAAGACATGAGAAATCACCTAAATAACTTAAATGTGCCAGCTCAAATTTTCCTTAACTGATGCCACCATTGACTGGTCTATGATCAAAGCAGTTGGTCAGGCACTTGAAAGTAAGACACAACAGTGTGCATAGCTGCTGTAATTAAAGCCCACAAGGAGAATTGTTTGCTCTTTTACCACCAGTAGTCTAACCTATGCCTAGCAAATGTGGCAGAGGAGTTACAAGCTGTAGGTTAATGTTCTACATGTTTTTAGTCAGTTCTGAAGACAAGTTTTAGACATGTTTTAGCCTGTTCTGAAGACAAAGACAGCCAGCTTTTTCAAAGGAGCTCCAAATTATCTGGACAGTTTTTCTGCAGAACCCAGTTCACTGTGTGGCTGAGCTTTCTAGGAAATCTGTTCTTATTTAGCTTGGGCCCACATATTCCCATGTATGGCAATGAGTACTTGTTGCATCCACATAGCTCTGCTGTTAATAAAACAAAGTAGGAAAGGAAGTAGCAAAAAAAATTTACAGTGATTCAGCATTGCCTGTTCCTTCAGTTTTATGCATGTGTGACATGCTTGATGCCACAGAAAGCATAAAATGGGGATCCTAATATAAAGAAGCAGATCCTCCAGCATGCAGTAAGGCACAAGCAACACCAAGTCCTTTCAACTAATAGGCTAAGTACTTTAGCCAATGCTAATTAAAATTTCAAGGTGCTTCCTCATGATCAGAAAATAGGCATTAATGGTGACAACCCCCAACCATTTCTAAGAATTCATTCTGAAATCCTGAAAACAGATCACCAAGAGATACTGAACACTCATGAATGTGAACAGACACAAAAACTGAGAAATGGATCTGGCCATGCGGTTAAACACAAGCCTTATTTTTGTTGCCCTAGGAATCTGGTTGAGTACTCCAGCAACTCAGATACTTACAATCTGTCCCATGTCACTGAGAGCTTTACCACTGACTTCAAAAGAAACATTGGCTTTTCACCTTTTCCTTTCAGCAATTGCTATCTCAAAGGTGTCGTCTTTTCTTTTCTTTTCTTTTCTTTTCTTTTCTTTTCTTTTCTTTTCTTTTCTTTTCTTTTCTTTTCTTTTCTTTTCTTTTCTTTTCTTTTCTTTTCTTTTCTTTTCTTTTCTTTTCTTTTCTTTTCTTTTCTTTTCTTTTCTTTTCTTTTCTTTTCTTTTCTTTTCTTTTCTTTTCTTTTCTTTTCTTTTCTTTTCTTTTCTTTTCTTTTCTTTTCTTTTCTTTTCTTTTCTTTTCTTTTCTTTTCTTTTCTTTTCTTTTCTTTTCTTTTCTTTTCTTTTCTTTTCTTTTCTTTTCTTTTCTTTTCTTTTCTTTTCTTTTCTTTTCTTTTCTTTTCTTTTCTTTTCTTTTCTTTTCTTTTCTTTTCTTTTCTTTTCTTTTCTTTTCTTTTCTTTTCTTTTCTTTTCTTTTCTTTTCTTTTCTTTTCTTTTCTTTTCTTTTCTTTTCTTTTCTTTTCTTTTCTTTTCTTTTCTTTTCTTTTCTTTTCTTTTCTTTTCTTTTCTTTTCTTTTCTTTTCTTTTCTTTTCTTTTCTTTTCTTTTCTTTTCTTTTCTTTTCTTTTCTTTTCTTTTCTTTTCTTTTCTTTTCTTTTCTTTTCTTTTCTTTTCTTTTCTTTTCTTTTCTTTTCTTTTCTTTTCTTTTCCTCTTCTCTTCTCTTCTCTTCTCTTCTCTTCTCTTCTCTTCTCTTCTCTTCTCTTCTCTTCTCTTCTCTTCTCTTCTCTTCTCTTCTCTTCTCCTGCTAACTTTGTGCTTTCTTTTTTCTTCTTTTCCTGTTTTTGTCCTTGCATCAATCAGATGATAAATCGCAACAGGCCACCAAAGCAGTGTGGCATTTTGAGGAGTAATTAAAGAGCAACAGGCAGCCCTCCCTTATATGAACTTTCCCCCCTTTATTTACATGTACATATTTATTAATAATTTAGATTTGAATAGATTTTTATTTGAATGGATTTAGATTTTGCCCAGGGAAGTGGTTGCAGAACCATCCCTGAAGGTATTTAAAAGACAGGTAGACATAGCAATTAGAGACATGATTTAGTGATGGTTTTTATCAGAGCTAAATTGATGATTGGGCTAGATGATCTTAAAGGTCCCTTCCAATCTAGACAATTCTATTATTTTATGATTCTATGATTCTACATTTGGCCTGAAAACTCAGCTGAGTTAAAAAACGCCTATACATATTTCTGGAAAAAAGGCGATAGCAGATTGGGGTAGAGAAGCAGAGTCCAGATTGTCATTAGTCACCACAATTAAGCCACACTGAGATGTAAAACTCAATGAATTTGAGATCAATTAGTTTATGACCATTAGAAACCTTTAACTGCTCTATGAAGCCAATCATGAGTACAAGGTAGTGGTCCTGCATACAGGCAGCTGGAATATGTTGTATTAATTTACATCTTAATTTATGGTGACTGAAGTACTAGCAGAAGCAATATTGCTTTCTGTGTACAATCACCTGATTAAACAAGCAAATTAACAGATTTCTAAGTCCTGTATATAAAAAGCTCAAATCTGTAAAATACAAGTCCTTATTAATCCATTGTAGAAAGTATTCACAGTGCACACCCTTTTTCTTCTGCCGCCAACCTCAGTGCTATGCTTCTACAATACTCGTCATTTATCATAGAGCAATTATAGAACTACTATGAGAAGTTGATCTGGGCTGTAGTAACACAGATATGATAACTTTCAAAATTATGCTGTAAAATGCCTCAGAATTTAAAGTTTTTTTCAGCAGCAATGTGAGAAAAATCAGCTAGATGATTGGACATTCCTATTCCTATGGATTTCTTATTTCTATGTCACTAACTAAGGCTGAGAGAGCGAGGACTCTTTAGCTTGGAGAAGAGAAGGCTAAGGGGGCACGTTATTAATACTTTTAAGTATCTAAAGGGTAGGTTGAAGGAGGACAGAGCTGAAATGTTTGTAGTAGTTCCCAGTGACAGGACAAGGGACAGTGGGCACAAGCTGGAACACTGGAGGTTCCATTCAAATATGAGGAAAAACTTGTTTACGGTGAGGGTGACAGAGCATTGGACCAGGCTGCCCAGGGAGGTTGTGGAGTTTCCTTCTCTGAAGATCATCAAGACCTGCCTGGATGCAGCCCTGAGTAATGTGCTCTAGGCAATCCTACTTTAGCAGGAGATGATCTTTAGAGGGCCCTTCCAACTCTGACAATTCTGTGATTCTGTGACTCTGTAACTGACATAGGCCTCAAGCTGTGAGTTAGGCTGTGATACCTAAGGGAGGCATCCCTGTAAGCATGGCTTTAGTGACAGCAGGACTAGAAGATAAATTGGAAGATTTAGATTAGATTTAGATTAGATATTAGGAAGAAGTTCTTTGCTATGAGGGTGGTGAAGTGCTGCAACAAGTTACCCAGAGAAGTTGTGGATGCCCCATCCCTGGAATTGTTTTAGACCAGGCTGGATGGGGCTTTGAGCAACTTGGTCCAGTGGAGGCGTCCCTGCCCATGGCAGGGACAGTGATCTTTAAGGTCCCTTCCAACTCTAACCATTCTATGATTCTATGACTAGCATCAGCACAGAACCCAGGTGGCTCAAAGCCAGGGAACAAAGTGAACTTTCTCCTAATATTTCCATCAAATCCTTTCTGCTTAGTAATAGAAGTTATTGGAAAATGAGTCAAGAAAGCTAACAAAAATAAGGCAAAAAACTTATTTTTTGTATATATACATATGTATGTATCTAGGAAAACAATCTATTCTCATTGTGTACTTTTCACATACAATAACTTATTACCATATTAGAAATATACTCTGGGTAACATCAATGGGCCAAGCTCACCTTCACCTTCCATAGTGTTGCACCTGCATACAGCAATGATGGATTTGACACTTGGTCCTTCTTGATGTATGGTACTGCATCAAATGCAGTACCAGAGAATACCCATTGAACATCAAATATTACATCATTATGAACCAGAATATCTGCTTGCTTTTTATGTTACATTAAGTAGAGTTTATTGCTTCTAATGGTTGGGAAGTACCTTATGAAGACAGCATAATGTAGATAACACTTTCCATATACTGTATTACGGATCTTGGAACACTGAGACTGGCAGATAACAATAATTAAATTATTTTTATTCTTTATTTGCTGTCTGCATTTTGATTTTGCTTTGCTGAACACACATGCAACTAGTGAATTTAACTCTTTGCCAGAGGTGATATGTCAAAAACATTTAGGAAAATTTATAATTTTGTTTTGTTTTACTGACATCAGGCATGAGTGGCATGCAGTAGATTGCAAGCAAAAACAAAAGGACATCCATTTCCAAAGGATTTATAATCTCCATGCACATGTAAAACGTCTCTTACAAAAATCATTAACATTTGTTAAAAGTGTGCCTTTTTGCCTCTTTTTATACAAGTGTACATGCAACTACCTGTCCGAGATAAAACTATTTACAAAATTTCATAATACATCTTTTAAAGTGAATAATACATGAAAGGCCAATGTTTCCTGTTGTTTTGTAACACTGTACAAGATTAAAAATAAATAAGGCATTATAATACAGGTTTATCACAAATTAAAAAAATGTTGGTTTTCACTGTATTACAAAACTCTTAACTTGAAAGAACATTATGGCTAAATAGTCTTTCTGCCTGGGCAGAACACATAAAGGATCTGGACTTGCTGATGTAAAGAAAATACTATTTCTGCTACAAGCAGGAATTCAACACATGAAAATGACTTACTAATGAGTTCAGGCTCCTCAAAGCACTGAAATGGCACAGGTAACATACTGTTTCCCTTCAAATACTGACTCCTAAGTACTTTCTTATCCTTACAGACGAATTGCAGGCAAAAGCGTGGAAGAAATTTAGGGTCATAACCTACTCTCAGTTACAGTGTTGTAAAATATTCAGTTCATTACCAACATGAAATGTCAGTGTTAACCCAATGCAAACTTGGCCTACAAAAGCTCAACTCCTGATCTTTATAAGTATGCTAAACTCCTAATGATTTCTTCAGGTAGTGTGAGTACATAAGGGATGCAGATTCAGCCCTAATGAGCTGAAGTTTTTGGCTCTCAGTCTCACTGAGAGAAAGCAAGGGAGAATTTGTGTGTGTTTCAGAGAAGTCAAGGGAGTGTGACTTGCCACAGCAGGAAGCAGCTACAAAAACCACCTTATTTTATAGTCTGGATAAAATATATTTCTAGTCAATGAAAATGGAAAATGTTTGGAAAGAACCAGCCAGTAATTCAACTGAATGCCAGTTTGTAATCTCAACAGAGAATAATAATTAAAAAAATAATTTTAAGGTAAAGGTAGCATTGAAAAAGCTACCACTTTGAAAAGAATCCACTTTGAAAAGCATCCACTTTGAAATTATCTCCCAAAACAGTGAAGTCTGAAGATCTCTCATACTTCTCTCCTTATATAAAGAACAAAATACTTTGATTATTACTATTCTCTGAAAGAGAAAACGTGCAAACTGCTGTGAAATATTGTGCTTGCTATTGACAGACATCAGCACGCAAAAATCACTTTGTGATAGTTCTCATACTTGGTAATTGTTTCAAGCAAATAGCTGCACGAAACAGTGAACAGATGTGCAGGAGGCTATTCTGCCCAAGATACAACAAGTTACTATCCTCAGTTAAATATGACAGACTGTAGGGCAGAACTGACTCCTTGCTGGGGCTACAGCAAGCTCACCCAGGCAAAAGTTACAGAGCTACTCAACCAGAAAATTAATAAATGCAAGATAGGAAATACAACTGCATGCATTAAGGGGGATATAACCCAAATCCTCAGAATTACAAGGAAATATTTCTGATGATTTTAGGGATACTGGAGTGGGCCACATATTATCTTCAGCCAATTGCCAATAAAAAGTTGATGACAAGATTCTCTAATTTGGCAGAAAATGTGTATTTGTGGAGTTATCGGAAGCATTACTATTACCTCTTTCCATGTATAAAACTTGCCAAACACATCAAAGAATGCAGAAAAGCAGAGAGATTAAATCTGTCATTTAAAGCTATCACATGAGAGCTGAAATAAAACAAATGTACATAGAAAAATAAAGAATGGGGGAAAATTATATAAATAGGGAGGTAAACCATAAATGCAAGAGCACAGCTTCATTATATTGTGATTTCAGTGGGCATCTAGTTTTCCTTATTGAAATGACTGTTGAACACTGCCTATCATTTTCACATGATCTTTTACTAATTTGTGCTTTGGCTGAAGTTTCTTCACAATTCAGTACTGCTCAGTCCAGAATTACATAGAAAAACGTAGTTTTTCCCATAGTAAAAACCTCAACAACAACCACAGTAAAAAAGAAGAAAAATATTAAGCAAAGTCTGGAAACTGACTTTGGATGACAGACACACCATCACTGGATGCTTTAAGCTAGCACACACACACTGGACTGTCTGCAGAACCAAGAAGCCATCCTGGTCCATTCCACCTGCTCTGGAGGCACAGACCTCCTGCAAAAGGGCCAAATGTGAAACTGGTGATGGACAGCACCTTTTGGTCCTCTCCATTCAACACGGAAAACATTCTTACTGAAGTCATGTGCCTCATTTGACTATTGAAGAGGAGGATCAGGCTTAGAAAAATTTTGGACTAGTTCTACTAGCCCCTGCTAATCTTTTCAAATATTAAAGCAGATAGTCCAAATTTACCTTGCTACATTATCTACTACTGACATTATTCCAGATAGACTGGGAATGAGTCTGAGAATAAGAACAGTCTTGAAAATATTAGCACTGGGGACAATTCATTTCTGCTCACTGTCCATTTAGTGATTAAAAGAAACAATGGCAATATGCCACTATCTTGGACCT
This sequence comes from Pedionomus torquatus, assembly GCA_013398155.1. Taxonomy (NCBI): domain Eukaryota; kingdom Metazoa; phylum Chordata; class Aves; order Charadriiformes; family Pedionomidae; genus Pedionomus; species Pedionomus torquatus. The sequence goes on from VZRU01012185.1 coordinate 103,104, forward strand.
ACTATAAAAGTAGCAAAGAAATAAATTCATTGTAAGCTTTTGGGGGTAGGTCAATGGCTGTATTTGGTCTATGTGTCCATGTACTATCAGATCTACTGCTAAGATCTGAAGGTGCTTTTAGTAAGAGTACACGTAAAAATGTTTCATTATTATGGATGAAATTCTACCAAATTCACAGATTCAAAACCAGTATAAATTGGGGGCTTTGTGACTGGAACTGAGTGATTGATGCTATTACACATAATGCTTTCCACTTGGTTAAATATTTAACTTTGCCCATGTAATGAATTCGTTTTTACAAATCTATTAGAAAACATAAACAGTGTGATTTACATGGCTACCACTTATTCAGTTTATTTATATAAATATTTGGGGTTTTTTTTAATCTGTATTCTCTACATTTATTTATTTAAATGGCTTTGAATGCCTCTAAACCAGAATTAAGTTTTTCAAGAATACCTTTGAACTGGATAGCTGTTAGGGAGACAAAGAAATGCAGTGACTTTTCACAAATTAGTCAGGCTGGATACACCTGCTACAGTTAGGAAGCAATTCTCTTTATAGTCATTTTAATCAGAACACTAATATTGCTAGCTTTGTAATGAAGCACTTAGCTGACAGGGTACACAAAGATAAATTAAAAACCCTGCTGAAAACCACTGGAGTCCCACAGCAGCCTGATATGGCTACAGGGAGAATATAAACTCCTGTAAGCATTTCTTTCACCATTTGCATCTGTTGACACAGTATTTGTCCATATACTTTTAATACAGTGACTGCTCCAAAGCAAATGCTGATTGCAGAGGAATCACTCAGACTCTCCTTTCCACTGAAATAAGTAATAAAAGAGGCCCATAAGAGGGAAATGTGACATCTAGTACATGCTAGTTTTCTACAGTACATGTACAGCCTGGACAACTTCTGCAGTCTTTGGTGGGTTTTTCAAGTTTGGGGTTTCTTACTGTGGCTTGTTTTTTGGTTTGTGTGCGGTTTTGGTTTTGTGGGGGTTTTTTTTTGGTTGTTTTTTTTTTTTTGTGNTTTTTTAGTTAAAAGGAAGTTTTGCATTTGCTTCCGTTTTGGAAAGTGATGAGGCTGGTTAGCTTGTATATGGCACCTGTCCATGAAGAACGCATACTCAGCAGGATGACTTCCAACTGCTCCCATCTCAAGTATGGAGTTACATTCCATTTCCCATCCAGATCAGCATTTCAAGATGAAACCATGAACAACAGGATGTGTTAGAGGAAAAAGCAGTCAGAATATGTTCCCTTTTATGCAGATTATGAGCAGGTCTCACTCTCCTGGCAGGTTTTTGTGCTCCTCATTTGGGTGAAGTTTGACTGTGCTGGCTTCTCAGAATTATAGCTTTCTATAATTGTACAGCTTTGAAGAATGAGCTGGGTAAAATTAAGATATAATAAAACTGTGGTGTAAATTTAAAAATCAATTAAGATTTAAGACTATGTTGGCAAACATACAAATGTCACAAAGCTAGCAACCGCATGTTTGTCACCATTAAAGGACTATTCTTTCAGCTATTTAAAAATAAAGCTAAATACTGGACCTGTACTGTTTGTAAAAGCCTTATTTCAGGCTATTATTTCATAGCATCCTTCTGCTTTTCAAAAAATCAGTGCTGTATGTAAAGGAATGTTTCTATATTGCATAACCATATTGCTGTGCTTGTAGGGTGGGCAGGGTGGCTCCTCTGTCTTATACAGAGTCCAATAACCTGTGAAGTGGCAGCAACTTCAACCAAAATCCCTTTTGTTTGTTTTTTTTTATTTTTTAATTGAAAGAATATATATTGTTCTTCTGTCAAACCTTCAAGCTCTGTGGTTTACCTACTTCATATCCAAGTGTTATGGTTAGGTTTGGATTTTTTTTTAAGGTTTTGGAGCATGCAAGGAGAACTCTAAAAAAATAATAGGGTTTAGTAATTAGATGAATCCAGCCTTTGTTAATCTGCCATTGACAGCAGAATGAACACGGTCCTCACTGCTTTAACTCATGCACTGGGAACATAGTTTCTCTAACTCTTGATATAGCCCAGGAGAGTTTTCAGCTGCCCCACACTCCACCATTAACTGCAGCTTTGGTAATTCCAGACCCAACAGTGCTGGTTATGACAGAGACATCTCTTTGCTATGTCATTGCAGGTGGATGTGTTAATAAGTACATATTTTTATGTGTGCCTCTCTAAATCTCTATTAAGTCTACACAGGACTGTTTGCATATGTGCATATATAAATTAAAACATATATATACACACACATAAATAATTGCTTGCATGTTTATCTCTTTTTTTTTTTCATTGGCTCTTTAAAAATGCCAAGAAAATACTCCTCATTTCCAGAAAATCAGGTTTTGACTTTTCCTAACAGAATTGCTAGCCCTTATATGTTCCATCCCAAGAGTTCATTACATGAGTCCCCATGTTCTCTTTGGTTGGGTTGTAGTGGTCCTTGGTTAATTCCATGGCCTTGGACCTCTGATCTCTTGGTAAAATTCAGGCAACCATTGTTTTCCAAGTTCACTTCAAGTGGCATAACCAAATCTCCTTTGCTCTATGCCTCCTTCACAGCTGGCACAGAAGGAAGATAATGCAGTGTTTGATTTGTGTGACTGGCAGACATTTGACCTGCTCCAAGCCCAGCTTTTACAGTAAAGCTAGTAACTGAGGACACTGATGGACAGCTGGTGCCCAGTTTTGTTTGAATATTTGCTCTCCCAAAAGGGTACATTTTCCGCTCTAGGTTTAAAGATCGTGTTTGTGAATTAGTTCCATCAGCCTTTCCTTCCAGGAAATAGGTCAACATTTCACCTTTTCCCTTTACACTGACTTTACCCCTGCACACAAATTCATAACTGCACCTTTTTAGTATGCGTTGAACTTCTTCTGTCACCTGAAGACAGAAAAAAAAAGAACTATTAGTTTCTCCTGCTCACATAAGGTTAATCATAGAACTGCCCACCCCTCTCCATTTTATTTCTCTGTCATGAAATATGTATAAGCAGAATGAAATAGCACCTATTGCTGCTCTTGGGCTTGCTTAGAATTTTCTTAAAGAATTAAAAATCACTGACCAAACTGGAATCTGAGAAGCAGAACTTCTGGTCTTGAGCTGACACAGTCAAATTAAGCTTCATCCAACAGAAATGCATAACTAGTGTATCTACTGTTATAAGCTGGTTCAGTTCCAGTGATGTTAATTTACTCCAGAAGATTACTTTTGATCCCTGGAGACTAGGCAGGTATTTTGGATAAAGGACCACAAGAGTTCATGGAGATTTTGAGAGGTGCAGCATAGCTTCCAGACATGCTCTAGTAGAACAACAAATTCCTCTGTCAGTGTATCCTCTTCAATCCAAAGTATCCTAGGAATTTTTAAAGCTACATAAAATGCCGCAGGATGCAGATGGACATAGAACCTTTCCTTGTCATTCAGGCAAAATTCCTACAACACAAGGACTAACCCACGCAGTGTTGGCATTTTCAGGCTTGTCTCCAACTGTGTACAATGTAGCAGAGAACTCTGTTTCTTCTGATGATTGTTTATTTGAGGATTTTGTTGCCTAGTAGTAGTGAAGCATATATGAGGGAATACAACTATACTTTTGATGCTTGAATCAACTGGAGAATGTTGTCTTTTTCATAAAAAACACAAGATAACATGAAACCGTGTTTTCTAAGTGATCTTAAAAACATAACAGCATATAAAATAGGAGGTATATAAAGTTTGCAAAATTGTCTCTGTATGCACTGACCTGAATTTTCCCTTGAACTCCAGTACTATCCATACGGCTGGCAACATTTACAGTGTTCCCCCAGATATCATACTGTGGTCTTCTGGCTCCAATAACTCCAGCCACTACTGGCCCAACATTAATTCCTATAATCAAAGAAATAAATTTAGTTTCAAGCACCATAGCATATTATCCAATGTAATCCTGCAAAATTGATCTAAGACAATCTTTTCTGGCCATAAGGGATAACATGTCACATTTAATACCAATTGGACTTCTGTATTTGTAAGAGATTTAGAAATAAAATAAAGACATACACAGAGATATCATAGTGGAAGTGCAGTGTGGCACATCTGTGGATCTTTTTTTTTTGTTTGTTTTGAGAAAAGAAGATAAGCAGTGGTAGTGCAGAGTATAGCTATAGAACAATGCAGGACAAACTGCTAAAGACCTTTAATTGTTTTCTATGACTTCCACTGTGTTGGCTCATATAAGGCCTTTTAATGGAGGTTTTCCAAGTGGAACATAAATAGTGGCCTGACAGACACAAGGAATGGGATAAAGGAAGTGTGTCACATTGGCTGTCATTACCAGACAACACAGATCAGGGAGATACTGGGAGAAGACAAGAGTATGTGAAAATAGCTCAAGCACCTTTTTTTCTGAAACCACAGGGCTTGATTCCACATTAATGACTGATTTTGACACCTTGTTTTGAAGATAAGAGAGTATGTTCCTTCTGAGTGCCCTATAGAGCTGCAGATGTTAAATCCTGCATGAGGTTCTGTGTAAGGGCTTTCCTAGCAATTTATGCAGCAGAATGGGCATTAAGATATTTGTCTTCTGACCTTTGTGAAAAACCTGGAAAAAGCAGTTATAACAGAGTTCAAAAAGAATTTGGGATTTATAAATATTAGGATGCACAAGAGGGCAGAGATGTATACCTCTCCTATTGCTACCCTTGATGTCTTTCTCAATCTTCTGCTCTTAGCAACCTCACTTTTCTCTTTGTTCAGCCCATTATCACAATTCAGCCATTAAAATATATAGAGAAAGAAACTCAAGAAAACTATCTGTGTTAGAATTCACAAAGAAATGAGAACAGCAGTGGAAGTACCATTGGAGAGGAGTAGGATGCAGAGAAGGAAAGGAAGAGGGGAACATACTCTACAAGAAGGATGAGAAAAAGAACTCTGAGAGGTAAGATGTAATAATATGTAAAGGATTGCATGGGAAGGTTTGTGTTGGGAAGACCAGAGGATTTCTGGACTTCTTGGGGGGGAACTTAATCCATCCCACTCCTACCAATATGATACCAATTCCCAGAGCAACGGATGCCCAGAGGCTGGAGAAGGGTTGCAGGTCAACAGGGGAATACCTGGAGTTCGGCACAAAGAAATTCCGGACACTCCAGCCAGTAAGTCAGCTTCATCAGGAGCCAACTTAGATGCTTTTATGCAAATGAACAGGAGAATTTAGAGACATGTGCCTGACTGAAGGGTTATGATCTTATTGTTATCACTGGGACATTGTGGGATGGCTTCTCTAACTGGAGTGTTGGAATGGAAGGCTACAATCTCTTCAGGAAGGACAGGCAGGGGAGACAAGGAGAGGGTGTTGCCCTCTATGTCAATGATCACCTGGAGTGGATGGAGCTCTGCCTGGGGATGGATGAGAGGCCAAACAGGATCTTATTGGTCAGGATTAAAGGGAGGGCAGGGACAGGTGATATTACAGTGGGGGTCTGCTACAGGGCACCTGAGTGGATGAGGCCCTCCATAGACAGGAACAGCCTCATGTTCACAAGCCTTGGTCCTCATGGGGGACTTCAACTACCCCAGTATCTGTTGAAGGGACAACGCAGGAGTGCATAAGAAATCTAGGAGGTTCCTGGAATGTGTTGATGAGAACTTCCTACTCCAAGTGACAAAGAAGCCAATGAGAAGATGTGTCATGCTGGACCTTATTCTGATCAGCAAGGAGAGGTTGGTGTGGAGCCTTGGCTACAATGACCATGAAATGGTGGAGTTCAAGATCCTTAAGGCCATAAGGAAGGCACACAGTTAACTCCCTACCCTGGATTTCAGGAGAGAAGACTTTGGCCTCTGTCTGCTTGGAGAACTCTATGAGATAATCCCTGGAGGGAAGTGGGGCCCGAGGAACCCGGTTAATATTCAAGGATAATATTCACCTCCTCTAACCTCAGAAGTGATGCATCCCAACTAAGAGGAAGTCAGGGCAAAAATGCCAGGAGGGCTGCATGGATGAACAAGGAACTCTTGGGTAAACTCATACTCAAAAAGGAAGCCTACAGAGGGTGGAAACAAGGACAGGTAGCCTGGGAAGAATACAGAGAAATTGTCCAAGCAGTCAGGAAAGCTAAAGTCTTGACAGAATTAAATCTTGTCAGGGACATCAAGCACAACAAGCAAAGCTTCTACAGGTCTATTTGTGACACAAGGAAGACTAGAGAAAACATGGGCTCATCACACAGGGTATGGAGAAGGTTGAGATACGCAAAGACTTTTTTTGTCTCAAACTTCACTGGCAAGTGCACTAAAACACTGCCCAAATGGCAGAAGGAAAAGGCAGGAACTGGGAGAATTAGGAACTGCCCACTGTAGGAGAAGACCAGTTTTGAGACCAAGGAACCTGCAGGAGCACAAGTTCATGGAACCTGATGAGATTAATTCATGAGTCCTGCGGGAACTGGCAGATTAATTTGCTGAGCCACTATCCATCAAATACAGGCTGGGCAGAGGCTGTATTTGAGAGGACAATTGAGAGCAGTCCTGAGGAGAAAGACTTGGTGTATTGGTTGATCAGTAACTCAACATGAACTGGCAATGTGCACTTGCAGCCCAGAAAGCCAACTGCATCCAGGACAGCATCAAAAGAAGCATGGCCAGCAGGTCCAGGAAGGTGATCCTGCCCCTCTACTCTGCTCTAGTGAGACCCCCACATGGAGTACTGTGTCCAGCTCTGGAGTCCCCAACATAGAAAGACATAGACTTGTTGAAATGAGTCCACAGGAGTGCCATGAAGATAACCAGAGGGTTGAAGCACCTCTCCTATGAGGACAGGCTGAGAGAGTTGAGGCTGTTCAGCCTGGAGAAGAGAAGGCTCTGGGGAGACCTTCTACAGGCCTTTCAGTACCTAAAGGGGGCCTACAGGAAAGATGGGGAGGGACTCTTTATGAAGGAGTGTAGCAATAGGACAAGGGGTAATGTTTTTAAACTCAAAAAGGGTAGATGTTGATCAGATATTAGGAAGAAATTCTTTCTTGTGAGGGTTGTGAGACACTGGAACCGGTTACCCAGGGAATCTGTGGATGCCCCATCCCTGGAAGTGTTCAAGGCCCGGTTGGCTTTGAGCAATCTAGTCTAGTTGAAGATGTCCGTGCCTATGGTAGGAGTATTGAAACTAGAGGATCTTCAAGATCTCTTCCAGTTCTAACTGTTCTTTGATTCTATGATGCTATGATTTGATTTGTTGGAGAAAACAGGTCTGGTTGAGGTGATCTGGCATCTGGACAAAATGCTCCATCACACTTTCAATATCAACAAAGCTTTTGCAGATGCAACTTAATTTAATAGGTGGCTATTAAATTGACTGGGCTCACTAATAATGATGCTTACTATCCAGCCTGCTGACCTTCTACATGGATGTGACTACTGCTAGCAGGCTTTTCAATTTTAATCATGAGTTCAGGATAGGTTATCCTTTGCAGACAGCACAGGGAAAGCCAACAAACAGAAATGTTCTGCTTGTATGATAATCGTAGAAACATGACTTACCAACTCGTAGGACAAAGTCATTGTAAGACTGATAGTTAATTTCATCAAGAACGTCAAACATCTCTATTGCAAAATCTGCCAGTGTACTCAGATGGGAATAAATTGATTTCTTAGCCTAGAAAACAAAATAGTATTGCACATTAGATTTGTATGGGCAGGTAAAATACCAAAGTGAAAAACAGTGAAAAGTTCAGACTTAGGAACAGTTTCAGGCTTAGGAAAAGAATCTAACCCATTTTGCTGTTTGTAAAAAGAAACTTTTGATGGTTGTTACAGCACTTGCATTCTTTTCACAAGTACTGAATGATACTTTTTTTTTCCTTTTCCTTTTCTCTCTCTTTTTTATTTCTGGGGAAAATGGAAAGCAAAATTCCAGTAGGTAAAGTGATTCTGTTGCTAGAGAGCTGCAGATGTTTTTGTTACTGTGGCAAGGAATACAACCTACTTTCTTAAAAAACTGCTTTGCCTGATAATTATTAATAACCATAGTTTTTGCCCTCTTCTTCCATTGGGGCCTTTTCTAGCTCCCAGCTCCATGGGGTGCATGTCATTCCCATTGACAAATTTCTTGTGAGGTTTAATCCTGTAAAATGCAGAACACTCCCATTATTCTTTTTCCTTTGCAGGCAAGCTGAAGTGATTTTAATGTGCATAAATGGACTACAACAAAAGAATCAGAAGGGATCAAATCAAATGCTGAAGTACCAACTTGTAAAAAAACCCTGAACATAAGAAAATAATTTTTACAACTTCAATCTAATTAATCTGTGGAATTCTGTTTCAGAGGATATTTTGGATTTCAAAAGTTATCTAGATTCAAACATATTTACTCAAACTCATGGAAGAAATATTTACTGTGAAATATTAAAAAGTTATTATCTGAAGCTCTATAATTTCTTAAGCAGCATATCATCAGAAAGTGGAAAAGAGAGTTTTGCATGTTGTCCTGTAACTCATGCCTTTCCCGCAGGATCTACAGTTGGCTAGTTAAAGACAGGTTACTAGAATAGACTTTTAACCTGACTCAGTATGGTCACTCTTATGTTGTGCTCTTATTTGAACACTAAATATGAATTCTTGAATAGATTTGAAAGTAAAAGTGGGTTAAAGGTAGGATATGGTGAAAGAAATACAGGGTCAATGGCAGTTTAGCTTCAGTAGGGTGTTGCACAACAGGGCTGTGGCAGCCTGCATGAATGAGAACTCAATGGATTTTTGTCATGATAGTGACATTGTAAAAATGGATTACTTGACAGTGACTGAGGAACCTGAGAAACAGTTTGCTACGTGTTTTATTCAGTCCAATTTGAAAGGGTTCCTTCATGTGGCTGGGAATTTTACAAGAATTAGAGCAAAGTGCTAACAAAAAATTATGAAGGTCACCCTTGGGCCAATCCCAAGTTTTAGGAAGTATGTTTTTATTTACCTGCCCTGGTCTCTGGCATTCTGTTTCTTGCAATGTCAACTAGCTCTACTCTTTTCCAGCTGCACCAAGACAAAGAAAGAATAGGAATGAATATTGGCTACACTTCTAACAGTGAAGGAGAAGAATACTGAATGTCTGGAGGATGGAAGGACTAGTGTATAGTTTTATTTAATCACGTAATCTTTATGTTCTTTCTCCTTCCATTTCTTTGCTGCCTGATCCATGCTTTTATTTCCTGCAAGGAACTAAAATTTATTTCCCCAGGGTTGCAGGAGAGAGGACTGGTGACAAATACTGGATGAGCTGAGATGCCCCTCAAAAGGATTACTGGCAAACTCTTTTGAATCTGCACTGAAGAACACCACAAAGTTAGAACTCTGGTGAAGTCAGGATCTGGCTGAAATAAAAGCCGCAATTTCAAAGGACTCCACACACAATGGATTTATACTGTGCAAAATATCTACAAAGTGCTTGGTTTACATACTGCCCTGATGGTGTAACTGGCAAGCATATGTTTATTCAGACCTCAGAGGAATAGTTACTGGAAAGACTTCCCAGAGCACTGCAGCAAAATCTCTCTGACAGACTCAATGTGTATTGACTATAGTCGCCTGCTGAAGTCAAGCTGCAGAAACAACAGTCCTGTGAAATATGGGATTTAAATGTTTAATTTCATCAGGGCACTGAATTCTTATGTGTGTAAGTATCCTCAGTTAAGAGCACAGTTAACTCCATCCACTGTTTTCTGCTCATGTCCAAATCCTAGTATGAAATTGATGGCTCACAATCATAAGGTTGTGTTAGATTTTCTGATGAAGCTGTGATATCCCTGATTGAGGGAAGGCCAAAAGCACTTGAGTCTCTTACATCTCCCAATGGTCAGATAAAACTCTGTAGGGCAGCTACTGTAGGACTCTGTAGGACTGTGTGATGGCTGGCAGTGGTCATCTGCACGTGATGGACTACCCAGGATCATTGGACTTTTAATACACAGCTGCATGCTGAAGACCTAATGCGAAACTGCCAAGAGAATGTGAATAATTTCTCCTGGTTTACATCACACAAAGAGTGGGAAGAGATCACAGAAGAGCTGAAAACCCAAGCTAAATTAACAAAATATTGGCTGCTTCACACAGATATTTAGTTTTTCTGAATATTAAATAAATTCTACTTGTACAGAAAAGATAAAAATTTGCCCCAAGATTTCAGAGAAATGCAGAGTCCAGTACAAGACCTTCTGCAGTGATTTAAAATTCATTACTATCATAAACTCAGAGTGCTATTTTCAGTAATGGGCTAACTCAGCTGTCCCTTCAGTTAGCAACTATAAAATACAAGAGATAAACAGATTTAGGTTTTGGAACATATACTGCCTAAGTTACCCAATAACACACTTGTTTTCAGGATTATAGTTCAAAGAGCACTTATAGCAGACACAGAAGTATGCTGTTGCCTGTTCGCCTGAAATCACACTGAACAAAATTCAAAGAATCAATTTTTTTGCCTGCCTCAGGACACAGAAGTCAAACATTTCAGCATAAACAAAGTTTTAAAAATACTTTTTTGTAATTTGTAGATTCCTAGGAATGATACAAAAGAAAGCATCCGTTGTAAATACCTTGCAGACCAGAAAATTCTTTTCATGTGGTATACTCCAAGATGATTATAGCAGTTGATTTCAGTGTGGCCTTGTTTTTTATTTACTGAACAAGGATAATTGTTGCTGGAAAGTTCACAGGCCATCTTCTGGACCTTTTTGCTTTTGCCCTCTAATTCGGTGTTATTTTGCATTGCTAAACCATATGCATTATTGTATCTCTATAGGATATGTACATGAATATCAGAACAGAGAGATGCCTGGAAATTCTGGGCAGATTAGGTGCACTTCAATTCTCATAAAATTTTAACATTATATTTTTTCATACATTTTATTAATATAATTATTAATGTGTATAGCACTCTGTATACAATATATTCAACATACTGTCCACAGCAGTCTCTGCTTTTCCAGGTACTACGTGCAAACTTAAGAAATCTGTGTTTCAAGACACAAACTTAAGGTGAGAAACACACTCAGGAGTAGCAATGAGGATATAGAAGAACTGTGCCCCAGAACTAGTGGGTCTGAAATTACAGACTTTTTTTATTGCTGAGTAACCAAAGGGGTAAAAAGAATGCTGGCAATAGAAACAAAGAAGAGCCGATTTGAAGGAACCAGGGTAAAGTGCAGTAATGTACCTAGCACTAAGTTCCTGTCCATGATGGGAGTTGGGAGAGGCTGCTGGTTTTGATTGTAGGTTGCACCCAGATTTCAATATAAGAAAGAAAAAAATAATCACATCTGTAATAACACAGAGTTTGCTGTGTTTCTGATATTTGTCTAGAAATTGAAGGAGAATGGTTCCTCCACAAATGATCATCATGTAAGATCTTCTTACCTTAGTTCCTGATGTAGGTACAAGTCCCACAGCTGCCATATATGTACTTCCAATTGTCTTGATCTTTTCTATGTCCTTATAATATTCCTTGTCCATAAGCTTTGTTTAAAACATAAAACTGTTAAACATTACATAATATTTTAGACAAACAACCATAGTTATCAGCAAGTTGACTAAACCATATTATTTTTGTTAAGTTGAGCCTTGCCTGATTTGAGATCATTGAAAAAACTATCATTAACTCACATTTTAATACTCTTGCTATATTCAAAGACTTTGAGGTCAGACTCTTGTGCCCAAAAGTAAAGTAAAAGTAAAAGCTGGAGAAGTCCATTGAACACCAACTACAGTTAAAAGGAAGTTCATCATACTGTTTCATTAGACAGTTTAAGATACATTCAGATAATCTCTGCTGATAATAATATGGTGGAACTAATATGGTCAAAAGACAAAGTGTTTACACCTTACCTCATCAAAATCAGCAATAATTTCATTTAACAGGCGTAAACATTCCACTCCCATATTATTGCCATCCAGTTCGATGTAGAAGTCATTGAAATTTGGGATGGAAGCAAACATCACTCCCACTTGTGAATATGACTGGTAATAAAGGTCCTGCAGTTCACAGACAGAAACAATTTTAATTTAAAAGCTAAATCTAAAACGAGGCATCATTATTATGTTATTCTACTGCTAAGCAATAGCTAGGAAATGTGCCTAGCTATAACCTCTTGGTAGAGAGAAAGCCAGTCTTATTTAAAAAAAATGTTGAAAGATCACTCAGAAACACAAATGAAAATGAACACCTAAGCTATTAAGCCTATTTAAAGCAACTTAGTCTTTTTCTCTGTTAGACATTGAAGCAGTGGGTAAATTTTTTGTAGAAAGTCTTAACTGTTGTAGAAAACTTGTATAAGAAACTTGTATAAGAAATAATTGCATTTTCTAACTAATCAGAGATGGAACAATTTTACCCTCCAGCACAAAACCAGTCTCATTCCTTCATGTCTTTCCCTGAGTTGCAGAGTCCTGTATTCAACATTAGCACTATGTCCGTAGATAAAGGATGATCTGTGGATGTGATCTATCTGGACTTTTGTAAGGCCTTTGACACGGTCCCCCACAACATCCTGCTTGATAAAGTGGAGCGATATGGATTTGATGGGTGGACTGTTCGGTGGATAAGGAACTGGCTGGATGGTTGCATCCAGAGGGTGTTGGTCAATGGCCTGAGATCCAGATGGAGAGCAGTCACAAGTGGTGTCCCTCAAAGGTCCATGCTAGGACCGATACTGTTTAACATTTTTATCAATGATGTAGAGGAATTGGAAGCACCATTAGTAAATCTGCAGATGACACCAAGTTATGTGGTGTTGTTGATACACCAGAGGGAAGGGACGTCGTCCAGAGAGACCTGGACAGGCTGGAAAGCTGGGCCCAGATGAACCTCATGAGGTTCAACAAGAGCAAGTGCAGGGTTCTGCCCCTGGGCTGAACAATCCTCACTATCAAGACAGACTAGGGGATGAGGTATTAGAAAGCAGCACTGAGGAAAGGGACTTAGGTGTGCTGATGGACAAGAGACTGGACATGAGCAAGCAGTGTTCACTTGCAGCCCANGCAGCAATAGGATGAGGGGCAATGGATTTAAGTTGGAGAAGAGCAGATTTAGATTGTATATTAGGAAAAATTTCTTTACTCTGAGGGTGGTGGAACACTGGAACAGGTTACCCAGGGAGGTCGTTGAGGCCCCTTCCCTGGAGATATTCAAGGTGAGGCTTGATGAGGCCCTGGGCAACCTGGTCTAGCTGGGGGTGTCCCTGCAGCTGCAGGGAGGTTGCACTAGATGACCTTTGGAGGTCCCTTCCAGCCTGGACAATTCTATGATTCTATGATTCTAATATAATTAGAATCTGTATAGTAAAGCTGTTCTGTATAGTAAAGTTTCTGCTTAAGAATTTGGAGGGCTCACAGAAAGTAAACCCATTCTTCTATGATTCAAATACATTCATCCAAATTCCCATCATGGCCATTATGGCTATCCCAATACTGCAGGTATTGCAGCTGTGCTGGAAGGACTATGGTAGAGACCTCCTGAATCAGTTTATTTCATCACTGCAGCCTTTCATGTTAAAAGCTTGTCTTGCATACAAGTCTCTGTTTTTAACTTTAAATGAATGGGTTTGGTAATGCAACATATTTCCAGAACTGAAGTGGTTCATATGTAAATGTCTGGCAGTTCATATATTTCACCATTCAGAATCAAAATGAGCTCAAATCACAATAGTCTAAACTGATAAAAGAATTATTGATTTGCATGCAGATATTTGGCTGCCTTGACTGTGAATAATAAAACATTCCCTTATCCTGTTTTTTATTAAAACTAGTCAGAGAATGAGGACACTACAGTAAAAGAAATAATCCAAATATTATTCTACAATACAAATTTTTACAAATTCCTTTTAGCATGAATGAAATTTTATAAGTCCAAGCCTTTCTTGAAAACATAGAGTTGAGAGCTGAGCCAAGCAACACAGTGTTACACACATACAACATAACTATGTATTTAAATTTTATCTTGGTTTACCATATTCCTTGGATTAGACATAAGAAAGTGCTGTGCAACATGTGCTGGCAACAGGTTGAAGAGGATTCTTTTATTATCCAGCTTGACTCTCTCCATATCATCTCTCTCTTCTTCTGCCTATGGGGACGTAAGAAGAAAATAACCTTTCCAAAAAGCAAAAACTTATCTGAAGCAATTAAATAGTTCCTATTAATTCATACTTTGAAATTAAAACTGAGCAAAATCATGCCTGCAAGGCAGACCAGAAACAGTTCTCCTATACCATGTTTTTACATTGAGGCAAAATCCCTTTAAGTCCTTTGTAATTCAAGCTAAACTCTCTGGGCTAATAACTATTTTCAGGGCTTGGACAGATAAGTCTATTGGTGTCTTCTGTAGTTGTCTGTTTTTTTAAATAACTCCTTGATGTTTTCTGCCTGTCTTGCTTCAATGAAAATACTGGGAGAGAAATGCCAGTAGCACTAAACTATATGTGTCGATATGGATGTGACAATCTTCACAATGATGGGATGACAGCCATGACTAAGAGGATGAGAGCTGAGCTGTTGAGTGAAGAGATAGTGGCTCAAACCAAATCACCAAAGTCAGGATTGAAGTGGTGGCAAAGTACCCTGAAGAGCAGGGGCAGGCATCAAGGATGTCACCATTTCTAAGAAACACGGTTGAACACTACATTTCCAACACACCTAGCAAGTGCCTCTTCCACTTTTTGGATGCAAAACATAACTACAGTTTTGACTCTGAGAAGGTTCAGTTGCCAGAAATGAGATGAAAGCCACTAAGGTCATGGAAGGCCCTTGATAATACTAACGGCAGCAAAACCTAAATAGAGATAAATTATGCAAATAGCAGAAAGAGGGGAACATAGGTCAAGTGCCCTTAGCTTTTTCTGCCCTGGTGTATTTCAGGTCAGGCACTTCCTGGCCAACAGGGAGAGGGGAGTACACTCTCTGCCTGTGGTTCAGGGAGTTGTTTGCGCAGGCAAGACCTATATGGGGCAATGCAGTGGCATGAAGAATAAGTATGCTAGCTCTGCCTGACCTAGACCCAAACCTACAAGTAGAACATCCACAAAATTAGCAGAGTATTCCTTCTGAGTTGCTTAGTCATGTTCAAAAGCAGGGTATATTAGCTTAGACCACACGCAGGGTTAATACTGCTATCTTGTTACTGATTCCATAGCTGGAGTCTCTGCATGGACTTCATCAGCCTTACCAAAATCTAACATCCTGTCTTTATGAAGCGATGTCCTAGAAACATGAACTGAATCATACCTTCTCTGCTACTACAGTATAGATTTATGCATCCACCCTGCATTGCCTAAGAGCTCTCATATATGCAACCTGGAGCTGCCTGGGTAAAGAAGAAAGATCTCTTCGTGTCTCTTTCAAGGGAAGAAAAGGAGTGAAGGTGAGGTAAAAAAAGACTTGGTCAAGTTCAGCAGTGAGAATTCTAAAACTATCCCATCCCATGGCTCTATGTGTGTGTGTGTGAAATAAACTCATTACTGGCATTTTCTGGACCTTTTTCCAGCATACTGCTTTTTGCCCGATGGTAGAATAAAATGAAAATTGTCTTTTTTCTTTGTGACTTGTTAAATCCTATTGCCTATTCTTTGAGCAGCTGATATAAAAGGATGCTTATGCATCACCCTTTCCCAGGCAAAATAGACACTGAGCAAGGAGGAGTAATTGGGGCTGGAGAAAGAGTATAATAAGTATAATAAAGTACAGATAAAGGCATTTATGTTCCTGGAGGAAGCATTACCGAGACAGCTAAATACCATACAAACCTTCATCTCTTTGCCCTTATTCCTATTAGTTAGTTAAGAAAAGCTGCCTGCGTGATATTTATACAATAGTTTCTGGCATATTATTTTGAAAACAAACAAGAAGGAAAATTATTTTGCATGAGCAAACTAATGTTTTGCATTCTTCTTATTGCTATACCTATTTGGTATTCATGGCAGCTAGGTGACTTTACAGAACTTAACTGTATTTGCAGAGCTGCAATATTTAAAAGCAGGTTTTGTTTTTGCTTCAGACCTGGTGACAAAATTTAGAATGCGCTTTGGTAGTATGGCTTTTGACATCAATATAATGAGCAGCTATTGCACTTTACAAAGTTACTTAGCATTTCACAGTTTTTACAGTGCTTGTAACTGGTTACACATGCTCTGCTCAGGTAGTGGTCTGAATCTCTCTATCACTTTGAGCTATCAGGTGACTGTTTAATAAGTATAAATATGCTGTAGCAATGTCACTGGCTGAAGAGTTATCACATGAAATCCACTGTTTTAAGACAGCTAAAAAAGAAGTCGGGCATCAGTGCTTTAGAACCATCACCTTTGTACCTGAAGGTGGCACTAAAAAGACAGGAAGGAGACCCATCACACTGGTTCTATAGGGCCAGATTTTTAAGAGGAAATGCAAGCACACCTGGCAAGTCTTGTCTGCAGACTGTAAAACACGTATTTCTTACAAATGTCCCAGCTTAGAAAAGACAGCTGAATGATATTCTATTATTCCCTAAAGAATGCAACAATCAGTCATATCATTGCATTATTCTTATTCACGTCCCCACCCCCACCAAATCCAGAGTGATTGAGGAACCCAAGATTTTTGGCAGTTTTCACTCACCTTTCCCCCCCCCAGTTTTGTTGAAAAACTTGCATAAGCAAAAGTGATTATCAGTCACAAATAAGTAAAATGTTCCTATATTTGCTATTCACAGTTTCACAGTTATTGTCATATGAGGCCCACAGAGTTACTCAACAACACTGAGTAGAAAATAAAATTCTCATCCCACTGCCTGTTTGTTTGTTGTTTTTTTTTTCCTGGAAATATTCAGAAATGTTAAATTTGGTACAGAAAAACCTAGCATAATCAACAAGAACCTATAACACCATTGACATGTAAGCAGTAAGTAAAAAACATAAATGTTTGAGCAATTTATCTCAATCAGAAAAATGTATTTTTTCCACAGGATGTACATAAATCATACTGAAATTATCTCCTTTCTGGTTATGTAACCTAGATATACAGAAGTTATCTGCCCTTTTCTTGAAACAGCTTCTTTTTTCTAAATCAGTTTTTCTTGTTTGATATCTGCATGACCTCACACATATCAGGTAAAAAACATATTTTTTTCCTGATATGGCAGAAAAAATCTAAGGAAATGGGTTTTTCTCTGGCCACAGAATATCTATATATTCCTATTAATAATTGTGTTAATTGCAGAATACTTTTAGTGTTTAAAATATCATTTAGTTAGTACTAGACTGATTGCTGTTCATGTGGAATAAATTAAAATAGCTATGAAATTCTTTTTGTTGCAGCTTATGGCACAGATGGGTTTATTAATCTGTGAACATTTTTACAGGATTAGCCCCACAATAATGCTTGCTAAAAGTATGCAAACAAAGTGCTTTCAACTTCCAGAATAGCCCCTGAGTCTGAAATTCTCCCAGTTGCAAGCCAACAACTGAGAAGATTCCTAAAAACACATGTTGGCACATCTTTCACACAGCAGCGGCTAGTTACTGGAAGATGCGTCTCCAGATATAGCAGAGGTTCATGCAATTAAGTGCTTGCACAAAGAACCAACATAATTCATTCTGTAAAACAGAAGAAAATCTCCACAGTCTCTGGCTGCTATCAAGAATGTAACCAAGTTAAGCCAACATGGTTCAATGGTAAGTAGCACTGCAACTGTAAAGAAGCATGCCCAAAAAATGTGTAGCTGCTGGATTGCAAGACCCCTGCAATCCAGCAGGTGGAGAAAACTGCCATTCAGGAAGGTGGTTTTTATTCTCAACCCCCCTTAAAGACTGTCAAACAGTTAGTAATTTGGAGTTTGCTTACTCTTCAAAGGCAGTTTGAACACAGAGATCTTTCCAACCAACAGTATTCCCAGCACTTTCAATACACAGATTATTACTATGCCCAAAAGCCAAAAGTACAAAGATAATATTTTTTTACTTGAATAGGTAAGTACCATGACCACTTCTGTAAAATCCATCATGATGACACTTCTGAATGATGTGTTAATTAACCCTTGTATTCAGTATCATTTACAATCAACACAGAGAGGGGAAACTAGGACAACATTCCCTACAATATGTTACACATTATTATTTATTGTACAGCAAATGTGTCTTCCATGTGGAATTGAGAATAACAAAGTATCAGCCCAGATCACGAAAGAGGTCAAGCATCTACCCAGCATACTGATTTCAAAGAATGGTAGTTATGTTGATCCCTAATTTCTGAATTTTCTACCTAGCTGATTTTTCTCCCTTGCTGGTTATTGTCATGCAAATCTCACAGACAAGATGGCGCCACATAAGTACCTGATTTGCAATTGAAAAGATCTAAAAACGGCATTTGATCTTCTCAGAAGAAAAGCACTTTTGAAATGGTACCTGAAGATGCTGCTGGACATTATGGAAATTTGATAAGCATCCACATGTCTTAACTCGCCTTATTGTCCTTTGGTGTAAGTGAACAATGGTTTTAACAAACACGGTAGATGACTAGATATTTCTGTAAAGTGTGACCCCAAGAGAACAGAAAAATTTCTTCTTTTATTATTGTCCAATTCAGGTCTTTCAGCAGGTAAGCATCCCATTAGTTTCCTGTATTTAGTTTTTAAAAATAACTGATCACTAATTATAAGCCAAGTTAAAACTAGGAATTTTAAGTAGTACATTCCCTAGAGATGCACAATTCACTGTGCAAGTCACAGTAGCTAGAATGATGAAAAACATTTTAGATGTTAGAACTCACTCTTGACCTATGGAAAGATCACAGAATAGCAAAACAGTCTCCTTCTGCCTGCCACTCAATTTCATGGCTAGGAATAACATACAAAATTTCTTGTATTTATGGATCATATGGCATTCATATAGCTCTACCATGTGCCAATCTATATAAAGATAGCCACTATACAACTGTGTGCTCTGTGTGCTGCTCTGAGTTTCAAAGTGAGAGCATTTCTTTTTTCCCACCTGGAAACTATACTTAGCACCACAGCAAGCGGAAACCATTATCAGTTTGTCCAAAACAAAGCTCTGGCTGACAGGCATTGCACCCATCAATACTGAAGGTCATAGGACAAAAATTAAATTGACACCCTTTGTTTACTCAGTTAAATAGTCCAGAATTCACAGAAATTATAGAACAAGATAAGATTACAACATATAGGAGGTGGACATGATCTTGGAAATAAAGACATTAAAAAATCACAACAGAGCTTAATTGTTAGGTTGAAGATATTAGAGCAAAGTCTTTCCTGATTTCTCCATTCCAGGTAACATCGTAGAGTCAGTGCTATGTTTAACGTGTTCCAGTCTTGATCTTACATGTAACAGCTAGCAATGTGATGATTTATGCAGTCCTCTTAACAACATAGTAAACCAGATGTAGGTGAGAATGGGATGTGACCTCTGTGAACTACAAGATTTATCAGAAAGGCAACTTTCAAATTCTGCCAAAACAAACTTACATCTTCTTCAACTTTCTCCTTCCCTCAGGGGCCAGCGCAAAACACTTTGGAGGTGGGAATAAGACTGCTGAGAGTTGTGACAGGAGATAGAAATTTCCTGATGCCTTTGCTTATGGCTAATATAATTTCTATAGGTTTTGTTGTGATTATGACAGTTAAGAAATACATTTTAAAAAAACGAAAAGAAGGGAAGGGAAGGGAAGGGACACCATAGTAAAAGAGA
>VZRU01012185.1:122897-137639 GCA_013398155.1 Pedionomus torquatus
GAAGGGAAGGGAAGGGAAGGGAATCACTATCTGAATAAATCACTCACTATCTGAATAAATTTCTGATCTTTCTATGGAAAAGAATTCCATAGTTTCATTGCTTGATATGGATACAAGTATTTTATCAGTTTTATTTGCTTCTTTTCAGTTTACCTGAATGTCAACTTATTTTCACTCCTTTTTTGTATTATAAGATGAAAAAAACCATATTAATTTAATTTCTTTATCTTATATTTTTAACAGCTTGTTTCCCATGTTTTAAATTCTCTCTATTCATAATACAGTCTAGATATAAATACATTATTTCATTAATGATGCATTGTTATGGAACAAGCCTGGTTTGGCTTTTCAGCTGGAAAAAGGCAAAAGGCCTGTGGAAAGAAAGTTCTAATAATTCTCTCTGTAAACCGCAAGAGACATGAAAAATTTTGAAGGTGTCTTAGTCCAACTAATTTGTTTTGAAAGTACTTATGAGCCAATTCAAAAAGTCAGGATCCTTTTGTGTGCATGTAAACTAGAAAGATAAGTCTTATGACTTACCTGCACAGCCCAGAGGTAGTCCAGACGCAGCTTCAAGTCTACCTGTCTGGAATGCAGTGCCAAAGCACAAGAAAATAGCAAAATGGCTTGTATTGGTTCATAGCCATGCATATAAAAGGAACCACCCCTTAAAAATAAAAAGAAAGTAAATGGCTTATTCCAGGTGTTCTAATACCTTGCACTGCATATTTTTACTATCAGATCTTTAGTTTAAAACATGTAGGTATGTCGTAATCACTAGCCTTTTCTGAAGAGGCTTATAAGGGCAGGGAGATGGGTGACAATAAATCTGATCACTGCATCATGCCAACATTCAACTTCTTGAGGATTTATAATGATATACATTATTGTAATTATTGTAATGTGTGTGCACAGTTTTAATTAGGATAACCTTAACCGCTTAAATTAAATTGAAATTAGTTGAGAGATGCAGAAATAAGGTAGTGAAGTTTTTACCAGTGTTTTTCTATTTCATATTATTAGACTGCAGTGTGTTCTCATGAGATATGCTAACATAAAACTACAGAATAATGGGGCAACAGCTGCTAGTTCCCAGAAGCTGATGTCCTGTAGATGGATTTTAGAAGTTCTACAGTTACTGGCAAGAGGATGTCTTAAATATTTCTTATGCTTTACTGAGCATGTAGCCCTAAGCAGCACTGAATGCTACGTCAATATCATGACTGTCAATACAGAAATACCTATCGCTTTAACTTTGCAAGATACCTACCCCACTGCTTTTCTGTAACCACTGAGTTCCAGAATAACTATGTACAAAATTGTAACAAAAAGCAGTAGAACCATTTTTGGCAAGGAAGAAACACGTAGAAATACTGCCAAGGTGAGAGTCCCCACTACACAGGAAAGAAAAGCATAGTGGACTGTGTCACATGGAAGTTCATTCATTGTTTTATTTGTTCCACCAGGAGAAATGATAACTATTGAACTGCTGGAATTGGTATTCCAAACCCAAGGCATACAGCCAACCTAAAAGAGACAAGAGAGGTAAGAAGGGGAGAAAGTTAAATATTAAATAAACAAAAATGTAGATGCTATAGGGGTTGACTGTAGTTCGTTTCTAATTGGGAAAATATTCCATCCAGCTCACTGCCCTAGTACTTCTCTCCTTTTCCTGTAATGTTTTACTCAGTTTTAGGTGGGAGATGCTCTTTGTTCATTATGTGCCAGTGAGGCCAACAAATGAAAGTCTGGAGTTAGTTGAATAGTTTCCCTCTCACTGCTCAAAACCAAGAGAGTCTCAAGCCAATATATTCATGAAAAAAATAAGGAACTTGAGTAAACATTTTATGTGGCTGTGTGGGTGAGGATGGTTCTTGCACAGAGCACAGTAAAAAAGTGTTTGTTTTATTGACTATGTAAATTGTATCAACCTCAATTAACCAAATATAAAATATTTTAATATTTTATTGAAAAAAATAAATATGAATAATATCTTTGCTCCACCTCAGACCTACTTCTGCTATCACAAATTATTCAAATACAAGGCTTCATCCTTAATTATGCCTGCCATTTCTGTCATCCAAGCAGTTCCATTTCCTCTCTAGACTGGGAAATAAAAAAAACTTTTACTGTATTTCTGCATTAAAAAAAAAAATTGCATTTTACTGCAATTGAGAAATTTGAGGGAATTTAAACTGCTTCTTCCAAAGGCAACATCATGTACACATCTCAGAGCTGTTACCCAAGGAAGGGAGAAAATTCTGGCAAATAGTGCAAGTCTCTAGACCTCCAGTTTCAGTTGCACTCCAACCGTCACCTCTTGTGAAGGGAGAGGACATGAGTTAGCATAAATGCGGAGAAAGAGATGATAATGTGAAATTGATTTTAACAGGCATCATCACATAAGCCCTTGTCTGTACTTAAGCTTCTATTTTGAAGTGTGTTATTTGACCTTTTTATTTCATCCTAACGTCTGATAATGAAATTTTATAGCATGCTGTAAAATAACTGACAACCTGAAAGGTGATTATATTTTACAGAGTGTTGTAGTCATTTAAAAAGATGAGACACAACAGACAAAATGACCCACAATGGCGAACATTATGAAACAACGAGAATGACTGTAGTGAAAATCTACTAAACATGATTTTGTTCAATAGCCCTAAAAATGCTGTTCATACTAAACTCACCCAAAAACATAGGCATGTATAAGGGTTTCATAAAGGATGTGTGATCCATCCAGGAAAATACCATCTGCTTTACAACTAAGAGTGAAACTTCTACACCTAGCTCCTCTACTAGTTGAGAATTCTAAGGGCATTATTTTGCAGGAACTAATAATTCCTACTGATTAAACATTTCTCCTAACCATTTCAATGGTTACAGGCTATTTTCATTTGAATAAAGGATAAAGTTATATTTGTGACCTATTCTAAGTTGTGACTGAATGATAACTGCCTTCTTGGAGGCCAGAACTTCTGAATTCTAATCTGCCTTCTTGTTAGATCTCTGGGGCATGATGCACAAAGGTTCCAGTTGTCATAACGCACATCTCAGTCCCAAAGTCAGACACACAGTCAGACACTAGATAGCCTGGAGGCATTGCACATCTCTATGCATTTGGGGTTTATATGCACACTATATATTTGAGTGCTATTAGGGCTGTGTGTCATTCACACGGCTGGTGTTCAGGAATTCCCAGAAATATCTGAACACCAGTAATACTTGGTACCTCTCAGAACATTGCTATTCACAGAAAAGGGATCCTCTGACATTTAATTAATGGAGATCAGCTTGGTGTGTGGGTCCAGGGATGAGTGAATAGAAAAACACAAAATAAGGTGCTTGGCATCTCAGCACTGTGAATTGGTCATGAAATCACCGTCTTTCTATTGGTCAGAACATAGTACCTAAATCCCACAGAGAGGCATGATTTGAGATATCTGCCTTCTCAGCATTTCCAGTTGTGTTTAGTGTGCTAGTTTTGTGAGGATTCTTTCTTTTGGATACCCTAACATGTTCCATTCATTAGCGTTAGCAGCCAAAATGCTGAAATTGAGTGCTAGGAATTTGACAAGGCAACTAAATGCCAAATACTTAGGGGGAAGTTTAAATCCCATTTGACAATCAAGTGCACCGTGTAGCTGCTAATTTTTTTTATCTGCCTGGACTAAAAATATCCCCCTGTCATTACACAAAAATGTGTTCTATAAGTTACCACACAGAAATAAATAATGTTGTTTGACACCATGCTTTGTCTGTAACAAAATATTAGCCATTGTACTAGCAACTAAGTTGAACATATAAAAACAGTTTTCCCATAAAGTACATGACAACAACAGACTATAAGATTCGATACAAAAATTTATATAGGTGTTGACTAGGTATTACCTGTGTAATTTGCTCATAGCTTTGTCATTCCTAATTCAACATCCTGACTTGGGGCACTGAAAGTTCAAATTATAGCAAAGGGCTTTAATTTTGAAGAAACATGTTCTGCAAGTATGAATAATAAAAAGAGTAGGAATTCACCAGCTGAGAATATTGTATGTGTTTAACAGATTCATACCAGGTTGTTCTTTAAACAGAATGCTAAAATAAACAATACTTGTTTAAATACTCACCACACATCCTTGAGCCACAGAGTATATTAAGATCACAATAAAAATACACAAAATGGTACGAATTTGTATTGTCAGGCACCCTGGAAAACACTAAGAAAGAAAAAAAAGAAGACTCATAGATAAATATTTAAAAACATTGTTTAAATTGGGTTTGTTATTTTTTAGAGTCTATAAAAAGAAGTCAATAAGGGACACAGAAATTTTGCCTGCACTGCAAATTATGAAACAAGCATGTGTTGTGTACATGTATCTTAAATGGTAATTGCATTTTTTGTGGTAATAAACATGAAATTATTGTTACTATATCTTATTTCTCACTAAAATTAAAACTCTTTGAAAGTTAAGTAGTATTTCTGCTCATAATGCAAATAATAAATTAGGATGGCATTTGATTTTGTTACCATAGGGAAAATACCCAAAGTAACTATTGCCTGGCAAATTATCAGCTACAAATAGCGATCCAAGAGAACATACTGTGGTAGCACAGAATTTTGGAGTGCTATTTGTGTCTTCTGCTATAATAGTCATGTTAAATGCCAGCGTAGTTTTAATTATCAGGACTCATCAAACATATTGAATTTGTCAGAGCAGTAAAAGCAGTAGAGAACAAAAATGTCTGATGGAATGGAGTCTTAAGGATCTCTTGCTTATCTTCATTTTTACCCTGATTCCATCACTGTGAAGTGTGAAGTGCTTGCTGTTGTGAGCATATACAAAGTCAATGACAGAAGGTGAGACAGGAAGGATAAGTCTGTCAGGCTCTAGTACTTCAGCTTGTTTCAGTCATACTAATCTACTTGAGTAACAGGGAAAGCTGCTTTCCTTCTTTTCCCCTTGCATTAAGAATGTTCGTGGCATCAATTATCTACTGAATACATATGTCTTTCAGACCACAGGACTTCTTTCAGTGACTTAAAGGAGCAAGAATCAAGACCAGGAAACAATCAGATTTAAAGGGAGAATAATCTTGTGACGCTTAAAAGGAGGAGACTTCTCGTTTTATCAAGGCTTCATTTGATTTATGATTAAATGGAGCAAGCAAACACCTAATTTCTGGATGAAAATCACCAGTCCTGAAGAAAAGGCAGTTCATTTTATGGGTATCATCTACAGCACAAGCACAGCTTCCAGTTGGCATCAAAGTACCCAAAAAGATGGGCTTCTGTGGCCTTGGCTCAGGAGAAATCACATATTGAAATTCCTCCCCTTTCTTTCACATATGCAGAGACATTTCCCCTGTATGTGTGACCATGAATTAAAAGTTTGAGATAGTTATAGGTGAATCAACTTCATCTGGGCTGTGAAACATGAGAATACAGCAATCACAGAAAAAAACAAAAAACACGTGTGATCTACAAATACATTCTGGGTTCAGTATGGATTAAGTCCATGTAAATGTAGGTGGGGAACAACCAATGTAATATCAATAGTAGATTTATATAATCATATAAGGACCTGAGTTGATTTGCTACACCAGAAACCAGTTTAATTGTTAGTCAGCATCAGTAAAATAGATTGGGATACTCAAGGTATATCACCTCTAATTAAAACAGTGAGCATATTGTAGATATGTAGATACAAACCCTTGAATTGTAAGATTCTTACATTTAAAAGCTGTTTCTCAATGGAGGGGATAGAGCAGTGTCCAAAATTACACTGTGGAAAAACAGATAGACTATTTCTGCATTCATACACCATTATCAGACAGTTCAGGTTGGAAGGGACCTCAAGGGGCCCAAAAGTACTGTCTACCTTGACCCCCAAGCCCAGTTCTGCAGAGCTGATCAGTCCTCAGCCTATAACATTGCAGGGAGTTCTTCTTTAGTTCTTCTTTCTCCAGGCATGAACTTTGCATTTATACATGCTGCATTTCATAAGATTCCTGTTGGCCCATCCTGCTAACCAACCTAGGGCCTCCTCAGTGGTCCTCCTGCCAGTGTGTGGGTTGTTACCCCGAAACTGGAGTCACCTGAAAACTTGACATGAGTATACGCCACATCCTTCTCCAGGTCATTGATAAAAATGTTTAACAGGACAGGTCCCAGGATAAACTCCTGTGGTATCCCACTTACTAGTCCAGCTACCGTCCAGCCATAATCTACTATGCTCTGAATGTGATAATCTAGACAGTTTTTTAGACATCAAGTTGTCCACTGAACTAGACCAAAATCCTATGCACATATAAGGTGGAACATATGTGTTTTTAACCAAATAAACCACAAAAGAATAATATTGTTTGAAAGAAATATATAGATATTCCAGTAATTCATTTTGCAAACAAGTAAGTTATCTACTGTTTGTTAAAGACTGAATCCCCAATGATAATGCTGCATTTTTAATAGCGACAAAGCAAAATGCAGATTCAAAGACATGTTGCATAGACACTATTTTGTCTGTGGTACATATATGTTCTAAATGTTGACTTTTTAGGCTATCTGAATTAAAACTCTGACACTGAAAAGATTTAAAGTTCTAACTTTTAGTCATTCTAAGATCATACCTGCTCTTTTATGATAGCATAGCATTTGGGGCTTCATTTTCTTTTTTTTTTTAATTTACTTGTAGAATTTTTATTGATACAGTAAGTACTATCAGATCCCCAAAATGCTAGGTAACAGGAACAGTAAAACATTATTATAGTGGTTTTATGAATGAGGCATTTGATACTTTAGCATGGAGAAGCTGAGTCACTTGTCCAGTGTAAAATAGCAAATAGATGCCAGAAGATTGATTAAAATAGGGGAATGACAGGCTTAAAATTCTATATTCGCTATACATAGTATAATAATTATCTTTTATTTACTATATAAGATAAATTTTTACACAAACTTTCAAACTTTGATATTCTGAGTTTTTATATTTCTTTATTTTTCTAATGCTGGATTTGATCTCGTAAGGGACCAGGAACCTCTAGAGAAACCTGGAATAAATTCAAATTCTGTTGACTGCCAGAACAGCTAGAACACATCTTCAATTTGCACTAGCCCAGGGAAATTCCATAAAAGGGAGCAATTTCATACAAACTTAATTTGTGTTTCTGCTGTCCATAGAATAACAAATGATAAACTACTGTGTCTTTATGAAACCAAGACACCTCCCATCCCTGGAGCTATTTAAGGCCAGGCTGGATGGGGCTTTGAGCAACCTGGTCTAGTGGGAGGTGTCCCTGCCCATGGCAGGGGGGTTGGAACTTGATGATCTTTGAGGTCTCTTCCAACTCTAACTATTCTATGATTTTATGAAAAGAGATCATCAAAATTACTCCAAAATAATTGTGTATGTTTATAAATACAGATACTCTTCTTATAAATATTTATGTTTCTATGAAAAGACCGAGTTTCCTCCTGTCAAAAGCCATTATTTTCTTAACTAAAAATTAGTGTGTGCTAATCAGCAAAGCTGATTAACTGCAGAGGTGTTTTGTCTGAAAAGACTAAATTTTTCTACTACAGCCACTACAGATTTCCTTCATCAGAAAATTAGTCTGTAGATGCTTTATTCTGATTTGGCAGACCTAGTTCTCTTCTCCGACAAACAAATGTCCTTTTACATCATTACTGTTGTGAAAATGCAATGCAGGAGAATTAATCATTACTAGAAGTTTTTAAAAGGTCAAGGGTTGTGTGTGCAAAACATAGTGCTTTACCATGAAAACAGCTGCTGCTTTGGAAGGAAAAGTTTTAGAAAATAACAGAGGGGAAGTTATCAGAACTTTATACCCAGATATCAATCAGGATGGGAAAACTAATTTGCTCTGTAGATGGAAGGAGAAAAAGTCACATTAAAGCTGTTTATCTGAACACTGGAATGATTCAGTAGCTAATCACAGGTGTTGAGGGGAGACATAGCAAAAAAGACAAAACACATAGCATTAATGGCATTGAATTCTACACTGCTCTAACAATTACTAATGTAAAAAGTCTGCTTTCAGATGAAACATCTTTGTTTTTGAAGTGCCTAATACATTACGCAGCAATGGACTTGGAAAGCAGATAGATTTCAGACTCTATGAATCTGTGAAACATGCACTGATGACTTTATATTCCGAAGGACAAAGCATAGCCACCAAAAGGAAAAATAATCATAAAATCTTAAATCACTTACTTGTACTCGTGTGACGTGTAGGTACATAATACAAGCCACCAGGAAACACATGCAGAACACCAGAAGAACAAGAACTATGGTACTCCTGGAATTAAAACACAATAGAAGAAAAGGAATGCAACTGAGTAGCAGGTGAGAACAAATATAACGAAATGGTATTTTGGATGAATGGTGAAGGATCTTGCCCCCAGCCTTGCTCTAATACTAACCATTGCAGCCAAGACTTCACAGTGAAATGCACTGTTCTCAAGAATAAGAAATCAGTAAATGCTCTTGTATATGGTGTGCACTTTGGCCTCAGCAAAGAGATCAAAGCACCTCAAAAATTCAACTCTATGGTATGTTAGAAGAGACACTTTCTAATTTTAGGTTAGGGCAGAATATGTGGCATGATGACTCTTATAAGTGGAGTGTACAACCCGAGCACTTGGCACTGGCAGCTGTGAAACAGTTACCAGGTATTTTGCCCTTGTAATCTCTCCATCTCAAAGATTCAGAAATCTGAGGTCTGTCAACTCAGTCATTTACAAGGTCAAATAAAATCAAACAAGACCGGGATCCCTTGTAATGCAACAAACCAACATCTTCCTTTTGAGTCTTTCTCAATGGTTAGAGAAATCTTAGGTTTCACAAACATGATGCAGCAATTATTTAAATTCTTAATCTTCCCTCTACTGATCTTTCAAAATAGGCTTGTTCTTCGTGAGAAGAGAGATGCAGACCAAACACTTCATTCCTCCAGAAAACTTGTGGTATTGGAACAGGACTTTATGGAGGTGAGCAAACTGGCAAAAATAACTCCACCAGTGCCGATGCTTTGATTTATGCTCAGGGACAGACTGGCTCAGAGACAGCCATGGAACCAGGGCTGTATGACTGCAGCATAATATGATCATCACATCTTCTTTTCTAGTCTTGTGAGAACAACTCAGCCAGTACAGAAGTTGTGAGCTACGGCTGCAGGCAAGTATGCATCTATACCCTTGACTGTTACTGGGGAATGGTTGCTTATATAGGGTTTCTAATAGCAGAAGCAAAGAGTGCAATTATTCTGCAGAACCAAGTAGAATTTCTCAATATTTGGCTTTGATTTCAAAATCATGTAACAATTCTCAGCAATACATAAATAGGGAAAATTCTGTCATTTAGTATGTATACCCAAGATTGGGACATGACTCCAGATGCTGTCAGTATGGATTCTGAACACAAGTATTAATAGCTGGCAGTATCTCTTATGCTATTAGAGAATTTACTTGCATTCAAGATGGTAGTATGCTAGAAAAAATGCAGGGGATATGATTGCAATAGCATCTTTTAGGGCAGTAATAGCCAACAACTGATTCTAGTGCTGACTCCCTTACAGAGAGTTGAGTTGGCACTAGTAACTAGTTCACTAGATCACTGTATTGTTTTTTAAAAAGACAACAGGAAGGTTCATCTTCAGGGCTTTTAGTAGCTACACTGCATGTGTGTCTCCATAATTGGACAGCTTAGGTTGACAGGAACATAGCTTTACTTTCACCAGCTCCATCTGGGGATTTAAAATACGTCTTTAGCTGAGAAGTTTTTCTGCTCAGATGATCACAGGAATTGTGAAAATATCAAGCCCATTGCTTTTTGTGTATTTATGCAGTAACTGGCAATTTCTTACAATATTTTCTTGTCTCCAGATTTTGAACCGCCTCCTTGGAATACTGTGATACACGTCAAGCCATTATTATAATTTCTCCCATTATAGTAATACATTTGACTTCTTGTCTTGGCTTTTGCATTCTCTTGTCATAATTACTTTGGCAATCTAAAGAGCAACTTAAAGCTCCAGGTTCTGTAGAGAGGGGAAATTTTGCAATACTTCCACAGTTTTATTCTAGCTCATGATTGCTTCTGTGTCACAGCAAGGGAAAAGCCCAAGAAAACTAGTAATTTGGTTGTATGAAGCCACCACCAACAGACACTGGAAGAGAGAACTTAAGACCATTCAGTGGATGGCTTTTCCAACTCGTGCTCATTTTCTACTGGAGCTTGTGTGTCTGTCAGGACAGAGCATAAATTGTATTTTAAGTAACAGTACCTTTTGGAAAGGTTGCCAAATGTGATACCATATGATTCTTGGAAACTAATTCTAGTTTCAACTACACTCTTTGTCTCTTTTTACTCTAAATTGCCATGTACTGCACCTGGGCTTTACTTTAAAAGTAGGTGAAAGAGTTCTTAACCATGCTTCAATTAGACAGCAGAGGTCATTAGTCTGGAAGTTAAATGATTTTTTGTAAATGACTGAATTCTTCAGAAGAAAAGTGTTATATAACAAATTTAAACCATGATCACTCTAACTANTCTCAAAGTTTCAATTGGAAATAAAAAATATAGGTGTAAGTATTTTTTTGAGTGGGGATTTGTGAATAGAGAACACCAGAATTTGAAACAGGGCTTTCAATAGCATTATCCTGTGGCCAGTACTAGCTCCATTGAAAACTTAATAATTATTAAAAGGAAGTGAAGCTTATTTTGAATGTTTTTATATTCTCATCTGAAAAAGCTTATTACTAATCATTTTTAGACTTTGAACACAATTCTATTTGCTTATCATAACCCCTATATTTGAAAGTGAAAATTCATTCTTTTTTTATTTATTAAGCATTGACATAGAATTGACAAAATCTGAAATCATCACTAAACTGTATCACTCAACAATAGGCATCAGACACCCCCAAAATACATCATGAGTATTTGATTATGTCTGAATTAGTGCAGCCAAGGTTTGACAGTAACTGATGTGGGAATGGCCAAACTATGCACTAGGCAGTTTGTGTAGTGACAGAATTGATACCAAAAGCCTCAATGCATGTTATAGATTTGCGTTAAAAGGCTGGATGGATACTTCAGTACTTAGTTCCCACTAAGCTCTGAATACTTTTATCTACATTACTACCTGAAGTACCTCATCCAAAGCCAGCACAAACATGTTTAGAAAAGCTGCAGTAATGTCTCTGTAGTGCAGTTACAGCTTTAAAAAGTTTAGCACATCACAGCTTTAAATAAGTTCAGCAGATTTCTGTGTTTTTGTCTTCTCAGAGTATCCTTCCACAAAGAAGGAAAAAAAAGGGGGGGCAAAATAGGAAAAAAAAAAAGAGAAAACAGGGAAGAAATTGTTTTAAATAAGATATCACAATGCAGCTCCTTTGGATAAATGGAAGAGGTAACAGATTGAGGGTATACCAAACTGGGTGTTAATTCCCATTTCAAAAACATTAATGTTTTGATCTGTGCAGGATGCTTGAAAATGTTCCAATTTGAATTATAATAGCAAAAAGACAGAAACTTACTGTGGTATTATTAGAAGGTAGACAAGGCCAAATAAGGCAGCTAGAATTAGTGAGAGAACTACAGCACTGGTGAAGTACTCATCCTGAAGCTGGTGGTACTATTTAAGAAAGGAAGAAATGAAGACAGTGAGCATTTTACATACAAAGCCACCCACACTTGTCCATTCTCAGTAAGAAAGAACTCTAGACTAAAATAAAACAAGCCCCTACCCATTTTACAAGCATACAAATAATCACTGCTTAATTCACACACATAAGAAGTTGAGGCAAGTCTACACAACCTTGACAGGCTTCTATCAGCTTCTACACAGCCTTGACAGGCTTCTATTTCAGCTGCTCCTGTTGGTCTAGCTGTTTAGTTTTCACCCCGTAACCAGTCAAATCTGGATTAGACTCAAACAAAAGTTCATCTTTCAGAGCAAAAAGGATTCAGTCATTATGAACCAGAAGAGGTGGCACTCCTTCTTCACCTTTTACTCATCACAAAAAAAGGCCAAAACATTTGGGAGTTGCCTTAAAGGAGTCCTGTAAATTCAGCTGCTCAAAACAGTACAGTAATAGGTGGGCTGGAGGCAGCTGATAAGGAGAGACACGGGCTCAGTTTTGAGCAGTTACTGATTCCACTGGGCCACTGCCCTTTAGTTTTCAGGACTGGAAATGCACAAGAGTTTTCTCAGAAATATCCAAATTTCAATCTCATTTACAAAAGACTATCCTATTTTGAAAGAAAGCAATTAGAATTAAATAATAAGTGGAAACTTGAAATCAAAGCTAATACTCAAAACTTTAAAGAAATTGAGTCCAGTGTGGCACACAGACTTCTGACTTGAACCTGTGGTGACATGAGATTTTAGACTACCAAGGGGAAAAATAAATTATACTGCCAAATCAATCCAAAATCATATCACACTTTTGCTTTTTTAAACACATAAACTAAAAAAAAAAAAAATTTTGTTGCAATGTAAAACTCACAAAAGGTAGGAACAAACACCACTACTTTGTTAGCTTATATACATGTTCATCAGTATGGAGTGAGTCCACTGCTTTCAGCAGAGTCACACTGGCATAAGACCACAACCTTGCTCAGAGATTTATTTTTTTTAAATATTTTCTAGGCTTGATGGGATCAATACTTATTGTGTTATATATGCAGAGAGAAGCATCCTTTTGTCATTAATGCATCTCCAGAGCAGGTAAGTCAATAGGCAGACACATTGCTATTAGACAGCATCAAACGCAGATCAGGCAGTTTGGAGAAGCAAAGGAAAGTCAAAACGGGGGGAGGAGGGAGGGGAGTATCTTGAGGAGTAGCAAGATAATGACCCTTCTTTTTATCCTCTGTAAGTGCTTCCATAGAAAGTGGAGGTAATGTCTCTCTTTTAACTGAGGGACAGCCCAGAGGTTTATTTAAATATAGTGAGTAGAATCTAAATATTGTCTAAAAACAAACAAAACCCCCAATGCTTGTTGGTTCATTGTCAGTGAAATCAGGAAAAATAATTTTAAAAACCCTTACTTTATTTTCACGCTCAATTTGCTTATACTTCAGGGTAATGAAGTTTAAGTCAGCCATCTCAGACTCTGTTTGCCGGGCCTCTATCAAACGGCTGATGTATCTGTTTACTCGAGTTCCTGGAGTGTTGTATACAACATTGGTGGAAAAAGAGGAACGATTCCTGAGTTTTTCAGAGGCTGTCCTTAATGCTCTCCTCTGTAGCACAGATAAAGAAAGAAGCACAGATATTAACAATATTCTCTTCTTTGCTGGTCATATTATCTCAAGCTCACATCCAGGATGAGGAATCCATTAAGTACAGCAACAACAAAAGACAAGAGATCTTATCTCCATCTTTTAAAAACTCCATAACAGAAATCCCAATCTGATTAAAATAATATTCCCCCCTATAAATAATAATAAAAATAATCCCCCCTATATTCCAGAATTTCAATCCTCATCTGCGGAAATTGTCTTCATGTACTGCCCTGACACTTCTCTGCCACTGCGGAAATGGTCGGTTTCATTCAAACCAGTGTGACTTTACCTAGAAAAATAGATTATTTTTTTTTAATGGAAGACACAAAGCTCTGGATATCCTGAAGATAAGATAAGCAGGCTTTTCATGGTACAAGAAATCCAAGAGGCCTGCAAGAAGCTCCTGGATAAGCTCAAAACCAAAAAGGAGGCCTAGAGGGTAGAAGCAAGGACAGGTAGGCTGGCTGGAATACAGAGATAATGTTTTAGTGGCCAGGAACGAGATTAGGTAAGATAAAGCCTAGACAGAATTAAATCTGGCCAGGGACATCAAGGACAACACCAGAAACTTTTATAGATATGTCAGGAATAAAGGGAAGACTAGGGAAGATGTGGGCCCTCTCCAGAAGGAAAAAGGAGAACAGGTCGCCCAGGATATGGAAGAGGCTGAATTACTGAACAACTTTTTTGCCTTGGTCTTCACCAGCAATGGTTCTAACCACACCACCCAAGCTGTGGAAGGCAAAAACTGGGACTATGAGAATCGAGAGCTACCCACTGCAGGTAAAGAACAGGTTTGAGACTCAGGAACCTGAAGGTGCATAAGTCCATAAGACCTGATGAAATCCATCCATGGGTCCTAAGGGAGCTGGTGGATGAAGTTGCTAAGCTGCTGTCCATTATATTTGAGAAGTCATGGCAATCTGGTGAAGTTTCTGCAGACTGGAAAAGGGGAAACATAATCCCTGTATTCAAAAAGTGAAAAAAGGAAGACCCAGGGAACTAAAAGTCAGTCAGTTTTACTCTTGTGTTCAGAATGATCATGGAGCGAATCCTCCCTGGAATCTCTGCTAAGGCACATGTACAATAAGGAGTTGATTGGTGGCAGCCAACATGGCTTCACGAAGCGCAAATAATGCCTGACAAATTTGGTGGCCTTTTATGACATTGCCACAGCATTGGTAGACAAGGGCAGACCAACAGTCATCATCTACCTGGACTTACACAAAGAATTTGACAGTCCCACACAACATCCTGGTTTCTAATTTGGAAAGTCATGGATTTCACAGTTGGATTACTCAGTGGATCATTGTTATGTTTGGAGAAAACCTATAACAATTTATTGTCGTATAGACAATTATTCTGTCACCTGATGACCCTTCCCCACCCAGGAAACGGGAATCGGGAAACACGAGGGTTGAAATGTAAATAGATT
>VZRU01012187.1:0-21488 GCA_013398155.1 Pedionomus torquatus
GAAGGTGTTTTCCACGCCCCGTGAGTCAGGGGCTACCGGTTGGGACACGCTTGGTTTTGCTCTGTGGAGTCGGTTTATTTCTAGGCCGGCTGCAGCAGATCTGTGCCTTGCGGTCAAGAGTGAAATATTAGCAAAATGTTCAATAGGTTCTGTTTTTCCTCAGTGTGTGAGTGGCACCCGTGACCAGGAGCCCAGCATGGAAAGCTGAGGGTGCGCACATCTTCCACAAAGGACACCTGCACTCCTTTTGATCTAGTGGTAATAAAAGCGAAAGAAAAAAAAAAAAAAACCCAAAACAATCACAGTTTTATTTTCAGTGATACAGGACGTTGACTTTTTCGCAGTTGTAAGCAGATTGGTGCCTTAAAACTGCAACTGGATGCAGCTGTAACTGTGACAATTTATTGGGCAAGTCAGCTGCTGGCAAACAAATGTGTGGCATTTTAAGAAATGAAGAAAAGTTTCAGAGTTTTGTGTTTGGGTGATTTTAATACCTCTGCTTTTTTTTTTTTTTTTTTNCTTTTTTTTTTTTTTTTTTTAATTTTTTCCCCTTTGTTTCAGGGTAACCAACCAAAGACGTTATGAATATCATCGGTGGTCTAAAGTTGCCCAGCAGGAACTGTGTTTTCTTTCATTTGGCTTCTTTGATCAAGCAGGGGAAATGCAATAATGTCTGTAGGTCTTGCACAGGATATTGCCGAACTGCAGTCAGTTGTACACGAGGTAGATGCCAAAGTCTGGATTTGGGTAGACATACTAGAAACTGTTTTTTGACTGGAAGCCCTGACTCCTGTAGAAACTTCATCAGTAAAAGACAGAGGTATCTTTTGAATGTCTCAGATACAGAAGTACACAAGAATGCACACCACAGTTCAGGACAGTTTTGCTTCCAACCTTCTCAGCTGTTGGGGGAGAAGACAGCATCCGTCCAAATCAGTTTTGCAGGGCAACTCTCACATCGTTTCCCTGCTTGGAACACTCAGATCATCAGGTCTTTTCGTACATCACCATCATTTCAGGCTGCACCAGTTCCTCTTTTCTGGATTATTGTTAAACCAGCTCAGAAATTATTTGCTATTATTCTTGGCAGGTAAAGTACTATCTTACTTCCTCTCTTAGTGTAAGATCCTTTTATGCAAAGTTGTGTGCGTGAGTTTGTTGATTTTTCTAGAGAATGGCAGGTGTATGTGTAACCTTCATTTCTATATCTGTGCAAAATTTTGTTGAACTGGAGACTCAACTGACAGTTTGCTCAACAAAAAGTTTCCATTGTCAGAAGTGTTAGGTGTATCTTTTGCCCTTCTCATTCTTGTTCACGTGTGGGAGAGGGAGATGAACCAGACACAAAGGGGCGTTTCTTCTCATTTGAGAGGGAAGAAATGGAGTTGAGTAGAAGCCAATTAGAGTATAACTTTTCGTAAGTTCTTATGTTAGGTGAGACTGTGATACAGAATACAGCAAGGGCAGACACTAACGAATTCCTTTTTAATGATGTCCTAAGTTGACAGTGTTTCTATCTTACAGGAGCATAAGAAATTGGTGGAAGGCGCTTCCTCCTAATAAACGGGAAGTTTTTAAAGAAAGCGCAAGGAAAAATAAGTGGAAGATACTCCTGGGTGTTAGTATCTTAGGAGTTTTATTTGTCATGTTTTATTTTACTCATTTGGAGGAGACACCTATCACTGGGCGCGCTCGACTGTTGGTGTTTGGAAAAGAGCATTTTAGGGAACTGTCACAGATGGAATATGATATGGTAAGGTTTTTTCATAAAATCAAAATTGTTAATGCGCTTTGTAGTAATGAGATACTCCAATTAATGAGATAGGCAAACAAACCTAGTTGTGTTTTTGAAAATTGTAAAATTCATTTTGAATTTCACACTCAGAACTGTGCAGAGCATCCACATCAGTTACCCCCTCCTCGTGTCCCCCTCCTCTGTAGTTGCTCTTCCATAAGCAAACCGTTCAGGGACACATGAGGGTTAAAGAACGCATTATATGTGTGTAGCAAATGTTTCTAGCTGTGTTGTCCTAACATAACAAGAAGTATAAAAGTCTGGTAGAAGCAGTAAAAGGGTATATAATAGCTACATGCTCAGATCTAATTTTCTGTGCTGATTTGAGCATTCTTTGGCACTTGTTTAAGGTCTTTTTTTCTAAGCTGTCACTGTCTAAGATAATACTCCACTTGTATTCAATTCTACTTTTTTTTTTTCCATGGGATCAGCTCATTTTTCTTTAATTACTTTCTTTTAAACTATTGTATTAATTTCTGTCCATTTGATTTCTGTAATTTTCTCTTCTGAAGTCAGCAAAATTTGATAATCCAGCCATATACAAATGTCACTATTCTGTCAGAGAATGTGAGATAAGAGCATAGCAAAAGAAGTACAAGGATATATTCAAATTACATCTTTTGTAGAAACTTGCCCACATTACAAATTACAACAGAAATGTACAGATAGAGAAAAACTATGAATTCAAATGGAAATTTAGGAAGATATAGAAAGGTTTGTCAAATTATGATGCCAAAGCTTAACTGTGTATTAGAGAAACACCAGGTACAGGAGTCTGTAAGACCAAGTTTATAGTGTCTTTCATCTGTGGTCAGTTTACTTCCCTTTAAATTTATTAATCCTTAACTTGTGGGTCTGAAAGCCTGAATCTAATACATTTGCTTTGGCTATATGAAAGAAAAACATATTAAAACTTAGATTTAACTAGGTTGTGTGTAGCTGCTAAATAAGTTGACCAATTAGTCACGTACTCTGCATGGCAATCAGTGATTTTTTTTCTTTTTATTATTTTTTTTTTCAGTGGATGGAGGAATTCAAAAATAAAATGTTGCCTGAGACAGATGCACGCTACCAGGTTGTGGAGAGAGTTGTTGGTCATTTATCTGAAAGCAATAAGGACATCCCCCAGGTCTCAGCGCTCCAGTGGGTTATCCACGTGGTAGACGAACCAGGTGTAAATGCTTTTGTGCTTCCAGTAAGTCAAACCATGCACAAAAGTTATTAGTAATACTGAAACAACATTTTATTTATGTGTCTTCTACTTAATTTTCATTCTCTTTTTGTTTACAGAATGGCCAAGTGTTTGTTTTCACTGGGTTGCTAAATGCAGTTTCTGATATTCATCAGCTGTCTTTCATTTTGGGACATGAAATAGCTCACGCTGTGCTGGAACATGCAGTAAGTATGAAAAGAAAGCTGTCTACAATTCTTTAAATGCATTCTATTTAATTAAGATCTTTCCTGTCACTACCAACTGAAGTTTCAGTGTGGCTCTTGGTAATTAATGAAAAATTGAGTTGGAAATGAATATTTTCACACAATCTGTCCTTATTACTCCTCGAGTACTTATCAGCTGTTGAAAGTCCTGTAGCAGTCAGTCTTAGCACAAAGTCTGCCAGTGCTTTTTTTATAACTGTGCAGATGGGTTATGGCCCATTGTTAACAGTCATTTAGAACTTGGTCTGGAGATGCCTCTCCTCCTGTAGCACAGGCATAAGGAACTAGAGCTACTCAGCAACTCAGTTTGTTACTCCTAGACTCATTAATATCTACAGAAGTGCATACACTTTAATAAATTATTCTTAAATAGGTGATCATTTTCTTGTAATCACAGAATCTTCATGGTTGGAAAGGACCTCTGAGATCGAGTTCAACCATACACACAAAAAAAAACCCTACAATCTCGGCCACTAGAGCATGCCCTGAAGTGCCATATCTACACGTAATACTGTACAGTTATAGAATGCCAGAACTGCAGAGAGGCTGGAGCTTGATTCTGCATTTACAGAAGATTGCTATCGCAAACTTAATTTTTCCATACTCTCTTATGAGTATATTGGAATTGGTAGTTCTTTGCCTTTTGAACAGGACAGATGGAATAATTTTGTTGTGCTTTGTGTTTGTGAAAGTGCAACTATGAAAAAAAGAGCATGGTATAGAAATGTTCTTCGTACTGCTCTAAATTAGCTCGATTAGTTAGAAGATGCTTTCTTGCTTACAAATTGATTTCCTTCTCTGTATGATGTTTTAAAATATTGTGTTCATCACTTTAAGAAGACATAATCATAGAAGAATTTAGGTTAGAAAAGACCTTTAAGATTGAGTCCAATTGGTAACTCAGCACTGCTAAGTCCCTCAGCACAACATCTGTGTGTGTTTTAAATGCCTCCAGGGATGTCACTCAACCACTCACCTTTTCCAATGCTTGACAACCTCATTGGTGAAGAAATTTTTCCTAATACCTATCCTAAACTTCTCCTGGTACAGCTTGAGGCTGTTTCCTCTTGTCCTATTGCCTGTGAATTGGGAGAAGAGACTGCCCCCCACCTGACTACACCCTCTTTTCAAGGTAGTTGTAGAGAGTGATAAGGTCTCAGCCTCCTTGTCTCCAGGCTGAACACCCCCAGCTCCCTCAGCCACTCCTCACAGGCCTTGTGCTCCAGACCCCTCACCAGCTTCATACCCTTCTCTGGACCCAATCCAGTACCTGAGGGACCCAAAACAGCACAGTATTTGAGGTGAGGCCTCACTGGTTCTGAGTACAGGTTGACGATCACTGCCTTAGTCCTGCTGGCCACGCTATTTCTGATAACCTTGTAAACATGAAAATCCTGCTAAAATTGCAAAGCTAGTCTGGAAATGGCTAAATATAGTGGAAATACAAGAAAATTGCATTACCACACCTTATATGATTTTCGGATAAGCAACAGTTTACATCATAATTTCTTGGGCTCGGTTGAGCCAACTAACTTGTTAAACTTAAAAAAACATTTCTTATAATAAAAAGAACTTACTTTGTTTGGAACCTGCGTCACCCAACTGGCATAGAGAAAAGTATTTCATAATCTGGCTTGTAATCAATTTGTTGCGTGTCAGAGCTCTGAAAAACAGAAGAATTTAAATTTCTTTCTTCAGGTTCCTTTAGTTTCTGAAACTGAAGGAATGCAACGGAAAATAAAGAATAAATATATTTGCTTAGTGTCCCCTTACCCATTAGTGTTCCTGTCTAAATTGTGTCGGTCAAATTAATGTGAAGAGTAGTCTTCTAGGTCTTTTTATAGTTCTATTTTGTTGATATTGTTGTTCCAACTGAGGTGTTTCATGGCCTTGTTAGTAAAGACCTGCATTGTGTGTATGCTGCCGTCATCTCAGGCTTTGAATCTCTCAAATTGGCAGACAAAATATATTTATTCCAGCGGTTTTTATGCAGTTATTGTGGATTCCAGACTGGAAGTACCTTGTATCCAACTGGAATTTTTGAGCAAGCAGGTGAGCTTGTGCTTGCCCTGTCCTTGTGGCTGCATAGGAAAAAAAGACCACTGATTTTTACAGGGTTTTCAAATTTATTATGTTCTAAAGAAATGTCAGACAGTAAGGACTAAAACCAGGACTATTTCTGTTTGCAGGCAGAGAAAGCCAGCCTGGTTCACTTCTTGGATTTTCTCTCGCTCATCTTTCTCACAATGATCTGGGCCGTCTGTCCCCGTGATAGTTTGGCAGTTGTTGGCCAGTGGATTCAGAGCAAGTTGCAGGAGGTAAGACTGACATTTCGTGTTATTCTTCCCTGAGTTCCATGGAAAATCACTTTTTATCTTGGGGAGATAGTACCACTAAATAGTATGTTTGGGAAAAAGGCAAGAGAAGAAAAATTATAAGCCAAAATTAATACTTGAGTACATTTTGAATGAAATATATTTTTATAAATGTGCATCTGCTCTTGTTGATATATATTTTCATTTCTGATCTTGAAGAACTTTACGTATCCCTAAGTGACTCTGTAGCTGAGAAGGCTCTGAGTATCTGATTGCCAGTGAACTTAGATGATTGTCTTTTTGAAATGTAGCTCATCTGTTAAGGTTGCATATGTTGAAATGCCATGTTTTTATTTTGAGTAGTTGTTAAATTGTTTCTAAATGAAATAAAATGTATGGATTTCTTTAAATACATTGTTAGTGGTAAGATAAGAAAACTGAGAATTGAAACACTCTTTAAAGTATAAAACATGCTACAATAAAACTTACTGAAATAATCTTTTCGGACAGCGTATATCCCAGTAAAGGCTTTGTGGTGCTGTTTTTCTTCAGCAGTCTAATTTACTCTCTGCCTGCAGACAGCTACCAATCTATTTCTTTTTTTAAAAGTGGGGGCTTTAAAAGAAATTTTGCTTACATCGTAAAACTTGAATCTGAATTTAAGTGAAAGAGCTCTTTGGTTTCTTTGACTTCTCTTGATGCTTTTCCTGAGATTTCCCTCGGTTCCTCAAAACCATAAAATTAGACATAACCAATCTGTTTTGGTAGTCCTTATGCTAATTGGCAGACATGTGGATTCTGAACGTAAATTTTCTCTAAAGAGCTTGGGTATTTGTACGAGTAGCTAAGAAACCAATACATTGATGAATGCTCGCCAGCGTTTTGAAGAGCTGAATTTGGAAAAAGCAAAGTGTGAATCAATCCTGAGACTGCTTGTAATTTCGACAGCAAAGATTTAACTCCCTGTCAGCATCTTTTCTCCTCTTCCAGGCTAACTGCAATTGATATTTTGGCATCGTGGATTGGAGTTGTGCTTGAGGTTGCAAATGTAATCTGAGTTTAAATTGATAGTCCTAGTGTGCTATAGATAAGATCTATCACATACAAGGTGTTGTACGGTAATGCCCCGCTTTAAAACTCATCTCCAGTAACATTAAACATATCCATATGGAATGCAGAATGAATAAATGATTAATACAGGCAAAGCTTTCATCCCATGTACCAAAGATGCTGAATAGAAATTCTTGTTTCTGATGAATAATACTGTGTGTTAGATGCTTCAAGACCCTCTTCTGTGACCACTGATGAGACTTATTGACTAGAAGCACACTGTGAAAGAGAGCCTGAGTTTTTTCAAGAGATTCCGATTGTCTTATAGTTTCAATTTTAGAGCTGAAGAAGAAAAGTAGAATTCTCAACTACATTCTTTCTAGATGTTCTATTAAGACACGTGCATTCAATTTCCGATTTCCTAAAATTTTGCAAATCTTTGTAGAGATGGTCGTTACCCCTTCTTACTTAAAATTATTGTAAACCTCCTAGAGAAGAAAACCACAAGTATTTGTAACTGAAGAAATAGAAAATTGCCTGCCTTTGTTCTACTTAGTGCTTTGGGTGGTCCTGTTACCAGTTTCATTTCACTGAGAAATGTTTAATAAATAGTTTATCTGGCTAACTGGGAAATGGTGTTTCAGGAATATATGACAGATTAGCCAGTGGTATCCTTGCTGCTTAGTTAAATATATGCACTCCAGTAGACCCAGAGCACTTTTCAAGGAGATAGAAGTATATACTGCACTTCAAATAATGACTTGGTCTTCTGAGGATTGTAAAAATAAATTTATAATTGCAATGTTTAAGGTCTGTAAGGAAATAAAGAACTTAGAGAGTGACCTCATCTCTGCTTACTTGTAAACCGATGTATTTGACTTCAAAAGATGTGAAGAGCCTTGGTTGGCTTTTATTTTTGGCCCAGTAAATAAAAAACTATTGGTAATACTTTAAGAAAGAAGCTGCAAGTTACAGATGTCCTTGTATACTCAAAGGATTGGACCACTTCTTTTGGTGCTCTTCATTTCTATCTATTTTTTGGTTTGGGTTTATTGTTTTTTTTTCTGGAACATACAAGGAGAGCATATTTCATTAACTAGATAAAGAGTTGATAAAGCCTCTTCCTCTTCACTAACCACAGCCCCGTTCTTCAGTTGATATTTTCTAATCGATACTTGGATCAGAATGTTGCGACATGTTCCTTACCTCAGCAGAACCAGGGTGTTTTAACAAGTCCTGATTTGCATTTACCTGTTATACAGCGGCAAGGCTGCCCAAATCTACAAGAATCACATATGCCAGAAGATCCTGCTTCATATGACTAAATAATACTTTCAGAAAACTACCGCTGGCTCTTAGTGTGTGTTAACACAATGTCATACCCTAGAAAAAAGAGAGAAGGGTTGGTCAGATTTACGTTTTCTAGTTTGATTTCTTAAGGGCAATTTGCAACTTGTGTTGGGAAATAATTGTGACTAAGGAGTGATGTCTGTGTCAAAATGTGTATGGCTGCATTCCATACTGTGGGCTGTTTACCATACAAAATATAGCCTAGCAGGTTTAAAGAAAGTTGTCATAAAAGTTAAAGGAAACCACTGGGAATTTTTACATACAACAAAATTTTTAATGCCAATAAAAGAGTGAAGGGAAAAAATTCTAGTTCAAAGTTGGCATTAACTCTTTAGTTGCTGCAAATTGCGGTGAGACTGATTGATGAGAGGGGCTGTGAAAGTATGTCTAGTTTGGATTAGTTTCCACTGAATACAGGATCAATGAGTTACATACAGGAATTAAACATTATATTAAGAAAATTAACACTGACCGCATGCAATATGAATGTGACAGATAAACGCCTTTTCTTATAAGAAGGCTAGAAAAATAGCTTCAGTGTTCTAGCTTTGTACATATTCAAAACCAAGAAATAAAGCTTTGATGTTCTTCATTGCAGTTTATGTTTGACAGACCGTACAGCAGAACGTTGGAGGCTGAAGCTGATAAAGTGGGACTTCAGTTCGCAGCAAAGGTAACTACAACTGGTTTGTTTTATTAGCAATTT
Source organism: Pedionomus torquatus (assembly GCA_013398155.1). Taxonomy (NCBI): domain Eukaryota; kingdom Metazoa; phylum Chordata; class Aves; order Charadriiformes; family Pedionomidae; genus Pedionomus; species Pedionomus torquatus. The sequence goes on from VZRU01012187.1 coordinate 8,654, forward strand.
ACCAGACGTTTTTCAGTTTCTATTGTAATCAGAGGGAGTTTCACACTTCATACAGAGGTAAATTGTGTGTGGGAGGGTCCCCAGATTTTTGAAAATACAGAGGTTAATGAAGTAGTGATAAATAAAACAGCTTGTAGGGAAAGACAGAGTCATCATGGCTAAATTGTATGTAATAAAATTGAAGTTAATAAACTTGTGCATTAATAGCTGCACAGTATACTTTTGATGTAGTTTATTACTATTAGGAAGAAAAAAGCTACCTATTTATGAAGAGGAGAAGTGTTAGATAACTGTGAGAGCAGCACCATCTAGTGTTAATATTTTATAAGGAAAGTTTCCTTTTCTTGATAATTATTAATATTTTTTGAGGAAGCGTTCTTAAGATTAACTTTGATTCTGGGATTGAAACGACATTTGTAGTTTAAAGGCATCAATCCCTGAAAAAAATGTAATTGCTATGTGGATGCTCACTGCTTTGTAATACCTAAGATGTAAGGCCATGCCAGAATGAAAAAAGGGAAGTGGTATCTCAGCATTTATCTGCTTGTGCAGGTAATCTTTTTATAGGAATAATTTTAAGAAATAAATTCAAAGGATAAAGCACCACTTCTGTATTGCAGAGTGGGGAAAAAAAGCAATTTTCTTACCTTATCAGTCCTTGTCTATTTTCTCTTAAGTGAAAATTTATTAAAGAAATCTTTTTTTTTTTTTTTCCCTCCACATAAATGCAAATATAAAGGAGTCTGTTGGCGATACATGAATGCCACTCTTAAAAGTTAGTGTTCCATGACTTCATATGGTTATACCTCTATGCAGGGAGAAAGGAATTCTGGAGAATTATTATTGTAAGCTGCTGTGGATTACGCAGATCACCCTTGAAAAAGGCAATGTGATCACTGACAGTAAAACCTTTGGAGTTCATTTTTAGAGATATTTAAGTATTTAAATATTTTCACTTCATATTTTTGACTCCGCTTCTTTCTGTAAACCTGCCTAAATCTCTAGAGGTCCCTTCGAACTCTGACAATTCCATGATTCTGTGATCTGTGATGATTAATTTGTTCTTCTGTGGTACTGTGTCTAGCAAATAGAATAACCAGCAGAGCTTTGGGGTTGTTTGTTGTTGCCTATTTTTTTTTCTTTTTCTTTTTTTTCTCTTCTACCAAAGTACATGCCAGAATTTATGGAACTGTTTTGTTTTCAGTTGTCCAATTTGGGTGTCAGGTTTTTTAAGATTGGTGGAATTGCATATATTCTAAAAGGAATGAATCTAGTGTCTATATCGATGACTTTTTTACTTCCTTTAGATATTTTAGAACAGCCTTTTCCTGACTAGTATGAGAGGGTCCATCTAAACAGGTTTTAAAGATATAAAACTTTAGATGTCTTTTGTAATTCAGTATACATTAGAATGTATATTGTATTACTTCAAAAATACAGTGCTTTACGCGTTTCCTTTCTGTTTTCAGGCTTGTGTGGATGTACGAGCAAGCAGTGTATTTTGGCAACAAATGGAATTAGCAGAAACCATTCAAGGGCAGCCCAAGTTACCCGAGTGGCTCTCCACACACCCTTCTCACGAAAACAGAGCTGAGCACTTAGACCGGCTTATCCCAGAGGTAAGCAGAGTTGAAGAAAGGGTGTCTTATTCTCTTAGGAAGGTTGCCAGAATTGGATTGGTTTGATTCACAATCCGCTTTTTTAGCGTTGTGTGTATCTTTATCCTTACGGACGTTTTGTGTTACAAAGCTCTCAACCTTAAAGCTTTCATCAAATGAGGAAAAATTAAGAAAGCATAAGTAAAATGTAATTATATTCTACTTTTTTGTTCTTTTCTGTCTGATTTCTGTTCAAAGAAACTTCTGCTTTTGAATGGCCTTCCTGGTATAGATGTGGCAGCGTCATGGTTCTTATTCCTTCTTTTCTGTTTTTTTTTTTTTTTTTTATTATTTTGTAAGCCAGTGTTGGACCCTAAACTGTCCGGACTTCTCTTGCTTTGGTACCTGGCCCTAGGCTGTCAGTCAGAGAATGCTCCATCATATTCTGTCTCTCTCATTGATGTGGGATTGAATACACCTCGAATAATGGTGCCTTGAAAGAATGTCAGATCCCTAGTAGAAGATTTCTTAATAGCCCTAGTTAAGATAGGCCTCTGTAGATTTTGCAGCCTGCTTTTTCCTTCACATCTCTGTTCCATCACATTAGGAAGCAGATTTTACCCCCCTACAAGGAACTTCGGCTAATTCATGAAATTGCTCATCAATCTGCAGTCTTTTCCCTGTTCTCTCTTTCAGAATTCCTCTCTGAGGTATGCCATGTGGATAACAACTTGGGGATTCTCTTAATTTGATGTGCTACTCGCTTATGGCTTAAGAACAGAGAGCTGCTCCAAGTTTAGTAATCTTAGGTTTTTTACTATTTCTTTAAATAGTGGGCTGTTTAACTACAGAATAATAGCATCGACTTTTTTTGGACTGTTTTTTTCTTTTTAAAATATACTGTTCAAACATTTCACAACAGCACTGTTTTTCAGAAAGGGAAATTCCCTTTCTTATAACCAACTGGTAATTTCTTCTTTTTTTTCTTTTTTTTAAAAAACTCTCAGTCACTTTGAGTCTTTCTCAGTTCCAAACAGTAAAGACAATTGAAGAATTGGCAGAGGGAGCACTAAAATGTTGAGATGTTTGCTGATTTAAAAGTAGGAAGAAAATATGCTCATGAATCCCTTGATGAGAATGACTGCAGTAAACATGTTAAATGATGGCATAAATTAAAATCAACATTAGGGGTAGGAGGACTGGCTAGGCTGAATATTTTAAATTAATATACACAAATTCTGTGCTTCGCAAAACCAGGTTGTGAGGCTATCTTTGTGGATTTTCTAACACATTAGAGTTACTGAACAGAAAATAGTACTTGTTCTGAAGCCTCAGTTCTCTTAGATTGAACATGAAGGGTTCAGAATCTTTTATTTTCATACAGTTATTGACCATCTTGTAAGGTGTAACTTATTTCATTACCACCTTATGTTCCATCTACCCCAGGATCAAGGAAATAAGTTAAATAACTGAGCAACTGTGTAGAACTGGCAGCCATGTAATTTCTGTTGTGTCTCTTGTAGCTTAGCAGGTGGAGCAACCTTCATCTTTTTATAGCCACTCTCACTTCCAAGAGCGGTGAAGCCTTGGAAACTTTCTTCCAAAAGATAATGGAGGAGGAGTTGTTCTCATTTGACTTTTACCTTAAACATTCTTTGGAGTAGAGTGGGAGAGCAGGGGCTGAAGGCTTCCTGGTTTTAGTAGAAGTTCACAAGATGAGTGAGGTTAATATCTGAAAAGTGGAATAAAAGGGAAAGAAGGTATGTAGAGGTTTCAGAGACTTCTTGTCTGAAGTGTTGACTCCCCTTCATCTTAGAGCTGCCTTCTTGAAGCTGGATCCTCAGGTATATAAAGTGAATTCCAGGGTTTGGTTGTTGTTCAATATCAGTGCCTTTTTGTTTAATTTTTCACATACTTAATGCCTTTTAAAACAGTGTATTAATTATAGATACTCAGAAGCTGGGAGAGAAGCCAGATTTTGAAAGGAGCCTTTTTCTCTCTCTAGTCTCTCTCTGTGAAGAAGAGATTTCTTAGACTTAGTATCAGATCCATCATGAGCAAGAAACAAGGTTTTAAATCCTAAAAAATCCCAAACAAACCTCTGCTGGGTTTTGCTTTTGTACTTGACTTCAAATATTACTTCAGTTGAAACTGACCTTCCTCTGAAGATATGAATGAAATAGTCAGGTTTGTATTAAAGATTCTGATCCAAATATTGTTGTGTTTCATATGCTGATGATTTTGAAGCTGACATGGTTTTTAGGACAATAGAATATCTATTACTAGACCAGCTACTGTAGCTGGGGCTGACAGGAACAAGGTTTTGGACTTCTCAGGCCACACAGATCTTTCTCTACTAACTTCCCAGCAAGTTCACAATAGGATAAGGTTGTGTGAAGCAAGAGTATTTCTTCAGGTAGTGAAATAGCATGTTTCAATGAGGTGATTTAACAGTCTACAAAAAATGTAACTTAAAGATAACAGCGATTCTCTTTTCATATAATTAAAAGTCATTTGATTTGCTCTCTGTCTTTTAAAGATCTTGCATCTGGTTTTCTGAACAAGTTGAAAGATGTGGCCAAGCTGACAAATTAATAAATAAGAGAGATGTAAGCAGTTATCAAGTGGTGCTGTCCTGGAAAGGAAATTTAAAATATTTACCATGTTTTTAAAGGATTTCCCCGTCAGACTGGGAGGTATTTGGATTGTAAACTAGAAAAACAGAATATACTGTTAAATAGGGAGTTGAAATCTCCTAGAATTCCTACATGGAAGGTGATGAGATGCTCAGTAAACGCCTATGCATTTTATTTTCAGAGAAAAAAATCGTAAAATAATTTTGTACTAGCGAGAAGGGTGCTTGCTGTTGTTCTGGAGAGAAAAATTGTGGAAGTGTAGACCCAGAAAGAAGCTATCGGATCTTCTAGTTCATCTCTGAACTTTTTATCTTAATGTTCTCTGATTTGCTACAATTTGTCTACCTTTTTCCTACTATGCTGTCCAAATAAAACACTGTACATCAGCTGAAGCCGTAGCTCTACTGAATAAAGCAGAAGGTTATCTGCTGAGCCTTGCCTGCGACAGGAAAATTCAACTTGACGTGACATTTGCTTTTTGGCATCGTGTTGTTGGCTCAGATACCATTTTGACTCACTGTAACTCCCATTTCCCACTCTTTCTTGCGGAAATGCTGTGTTGAGATCATTTCAAAAGTAGTACTAAGTTGGCGTATGTCACCTCTACTGCTTCTCTTTTGTTTTCTGGGTCAATTAAATTGTCAAACAACAAAAAAAAAAGTTAATTTATTTACTTTGGAAAGATCTGTTCTTGTCAATCCACGTTGGCTGCTCATGACTTTTTTTTGCTTGGGTAGTTATTGCTTCCTCCTCAGTCTGCTGCCTTTTGAGATATTGAAGATACATTAGTCTTACTTCCTTTTCAAAAATGGATCAGTATATTTGCCCTTTGCTTAAGATGTGAAGATTACTTCAGGTACTTCTAGTACTAGAATATAGTAATTAACCCCTATCAATGTGAAAACTTAAAGGAAAATAAGAATAAAAAATAGTGACGTGTTTCTGTTCTTCCCATGAAGTTGTTAAATATTTTGTCATTGTTTTCCTTTTCTATGCCTATAGAAGCAGTGAAAGATTTGAAACATTAGCATTACATATTGGTTGCTTTTCTTCTCTATCAAGTAACATATCTATCTGTTCTTTTAATCATCTTTTTACTACTACTTCATTTGTAGAACTTGTTGTCTTCCCTGTTCCTGCAGATTGTAATTAATTTTGCAACTCAGTGTTTCTTATTTTTTAATATATTTCTTTTCCCTGCATGCTTGTGCTATTTCTTAGTTTTTGTCAGAATTACAGGGTCAGAGCATAAGTCAGCCCTGCCGAGGTAATTGCAGTTAACACACAAGAGACTATAACCCTTGGCCTGGTTTGTGGACAGGAGCACGATGTGACTTTTATATGGGGAGAGCTGTCAGCCTGAGAGGTAGGATGCACTCCAAAAGTCTGTAAGGGGTCAGATGCAGCAATTAGCCTGGTGTCTGTGACAGTGGTGAAGGATTAAGACTGAGAACTAAAAATTACTTTTTTTTTAAATTTTATTTTATTTCTATTTTTGTCTCTGCTGGCGTAGGCTTTGTACGAAAGCAATAGGATGAGGTGGACCTCCCTAATTCTTATGTCTTGCCCCCTCACACTTTGCAGGAGGTGACTGCAATTGTATTGATAAGAAAAACAGCTTCACCTTTGTAACCTACAAGCAAGAGGTTTGATGTTTTATTTGAGACCTCCTGAACCAGTAAGGATGTAGGTGGTCTTTATTCTGAACAGCAGTACTCCCATTTTAAGGTTAACCTGAAAAGAACAGCATTAAAGTGCTCTTGGTTCCCAGGTGAATCTACGTACTCATTCTAGCGAGTTAACCTTGTCTCAGCTCTCTCCATCTTTACTGAGAACACCCTGTATAAACACTGTATAAACAGTCAATGAAAGATGTTCTTATTATAGCGTCAACATGCATGTGCTTCATTAAGAATGTTTTTACTTGTCCTCTTACCCACACTGTCAAAAACCAATTTCCTGAAGCAATATTAAATTACTGGATTTGAAGTTGCTAGTGATTTTGGGAGTGCAGTATGGCTGACCACATTGGGTTGCTCTGTTGTTCAGGAAAAAATAAGTTTCTCAGCCTGCTACTGGCATTTTAATGGCGTTACAGAGCTAGTGGCACAGAATAAAATAGCAGCAGTTAACTGAGCCAGGGAAATAACACCTTCTAACCAGGGCAGAATGCTGCATGGCAGCCACAAACATACATACAAGAGGCTACTTCCACTAGAGTCTGTAGTGAATGTAGCTGTGAGATGACATGTCAACAGAGCTTTCCGTTCTCATAACTGTGCTCTTTGTAATGGCATGTGAGGTGATGGTGTTCAGTAGATGCCTTCTACCGCCTTGCACAGCTTTACATCAAGCAAGGATGCAAAGACATCCACAGGGTAAAAATATTAATTCTGAAACATTGTTTTTTACATTTGCTGTTGTGACTTTAGTATTTTGGGTAAGTGAAACTGTGGAAATAGGCCAGGCACTGTATAGCCACAAAAAAACAGAAGTATAAAATTGCTAACTTAGTTTAAAAGAGGATTACTTTGCCCTTTCCAGGGTACAGCCTAAATCTTTATATTTCCATTTGCCTTGAATAATGCTGCTTGACATTAATGCAATCTTGCAGCAGCTTATGTTCTGGAAGAGAACAAGAGAAAACTCTTGGTTTGTCATAAATGTGAGTTTAGAAATTAATTGGTCACTGAAGCAGAAGGGTGTTCAGTGGTACAGTTACATTTGGGGACTATATGAACGATCATGCTGTAGAAAAACAAATCCTGAAAGCTTTATTCATATTTTTTAAGATTTAGACAAGAGGAATATTTGTGTGCCTAATCCAGACTTTGTAGCGTATCCAGTATTTTGAATGGTACATTTCGGCAAGAAACAGCTGGAGAAACTCTTTCTATGTTCCTGGAACACATCTTTTTCCAAAATCAGTTGTTAAATATGAATTCTATTTGTTTCTAACCATTTACCACAAACTCTTTGTCAGTTCACTGTAATCAAGTTAGGGAGAAAAATGTTTTGGTACCTCCTTATTTCAAAGAAAGGAGTTACGAAGCTCTGTTCTTCTAGTTGAAAATCTGCTGTAGTATGATGTTTCCAGTGTCTCCAGTGGGAGAGTACCAAATTATTTTGGAATGATGGCCAAATACTTTTAAATGGGGATACTGGAATATTTTATTTGATATTTCAGCCAAATCTAGTATATATAAAGCAGATTTAAAAATTCTGCTTTTTTTTTTTTTTTTTAAATGCAGTGCTAGGGCTGCTGTGAAAACTGTGTTACTTTCTCTGCCCTCTTTAATCCATCTGCAACCAATGAATCAACCCAGTCTTTCCACTGACAGGCCCTGGTACTGGTCAGGAGGCACCTGGCTACAGTTCAGCTCAGGATGTATCTGGCCATGACTTTTCAAGAATCCATGGTTAGGAATTGAAGTGGAATAAAGTATATGTTTAAATTTATTTTCCCATTAGAGGATTAAAAATAAAGCTGGATGTTAATAGTTTTATGCTGTTAATTGAGGCCCAGATGCAGATAATATTGTGTAAAAGAGACTGTACCACAATGACCATTGTTTAATGCTAAATACCAGGCTAGTGTTTGACTTGGTGCTTTCGTGGTGTTTAATTTTGCAAATCATGAAAAAATAGTTCTCAGTGGAGATGTAGAACCCTCTAAAATTCTATGTGTAATATTTTGCTATACGATCCACAAGATCTTACTTTTCTTGATTAGTTTAAATGGGTCTTGTAGGAGAATCCATGGATACTAGTATGTCTGTGTGCAACCACTCGCAAAGTACTGCACTGGACTTAGTTGTGTAATATCCATTGTTAGCTCTAAAATGAGCTGCCTGTTTGTGTGGACTAATTAAGGTGTGTTCAGCTTTGTTAATATGAATGCCAACCTAAGCATCTTTTAAAACAGCTGAGTCTGTCCAGTTTTATATCAATTTCTCCATGGTGCCTTGAGACATTAGATTCATCCATTGTCATGCCTTTCTCAGCTTGCCCACAGGACAGGATGCTCCAGAGGAAGGGTGCTTGCGCTAATGGATTTTGAGTCTCTGGGAAATTTTTTTGTACCTCCGCTTTCTAATCCATAGAGTGGAAACAATGACACTTACTCAATGAATGGGAGTAACTCAAAGTTTGGTCTCTTAGTGCTAATCTTTTTATCTGGAGAAATGTTTGCATTCTAGAGACATTGTTTCCTCAGAATAGCTGGAAGCTGTGTATTCAAATGTTTCGTGGAGATGAGATCACTGGTAAAACTGGACCTTAACCGTACTGATCAACCGCTCTCTGTGCTGACCAGGGAAGTATCCGTTATATTATTGGAGATTTTTCCTTCCTTTTTTGGGTTGGACATCTGTATATAGTCACTTCAATAACAGGACATATCTGATGAAGTAAATTATTTACTTCACAATTATTTACTGCACTTTTTTTTCTTGATGCAGTCATTTTCATTTACGTGTGAATGTAAATTAAAAGGTAAAAAGTGCTGATGTGAGCAAGTATCACATAAAATAGTTGGAGAACTTCCTATCTATTTATGCCGAACCTTTTAGAGTATCCATTCTTTGAGATTTTCATTCATCATTGTTCATTTTTTTCCCATTATTTTACCATATTGCTACGTTTCTTTTCAGGAATTCTTGGTTTCTGTTGAAAAGTTGTTTGGTAACAACTCAGCCTCGGTGTTATACTCACTAAGCTTTATGTGCAAATGCAGACTTTGCTGGGAAGTCAAATCACTGACTGAAACCTCCTTTGTTTTTCTTATTTAAATGAGCTTGATTTGTTTTCCTATATATTCACAGGCTCTTAAAATAAGAGAGAGCTGCAATTGCCCATCTCTTTCTGGACCAGATCCTCGCCTCATTTTCAGACTTAACATGCAACATCTTCTGGAATCATCTAAAGATCAAGAAACCCCAAATTCTACAAAGCACGATCTCTCAAAACCAAAACTGGATTTTCCTCACAGTCAGAAAGTGGAAGATATGCCAGTAACTTTTGCAGTCAAACCTACAAACTAATGATGATAATTTTCATGTTTTGTGGAACTTGCGGTCCTTGAAGGTTTGTCTTATAACTCAAATTTGTCTTTGAGCCATAAAGAAGATGCAGCCACTCCTGTTCTGTTTCTTTTGCGTGATCTCTCACTCAGAGTACTAAGGAACCATCCCCACACAAGAAGAGCAGCATGTTGGAGCAGAAAGTTTCTTATTCATCAAGAGTTACTAAAATAAATCACTTCTCAGGGGAAAGATAATCTCATACAATCCAGTCACACAGTGTAATTTTCAGCTTTATCAGGCTCACCTTGATCAGAGGACAGATGAGCCAGAAGCGTCCCTAAAGCAGAGGAAAAAGTACAATTTTCATCACTTAATTTGTCTGGTTTATCTTGCTGTAATTTGGGTTAGGTCTGTTCGGCTTCATTTGAGAAATAATGAGGAGAGCTTACCACCTGTTCCACATATAGAATGTTTAAAAATATTAAGCTGAGATGCGGTAATAGCCTATGGGCTAGATACACCCCCATTTAATTAGGTGGATTTACTGCTGGGATTTTTCTTCTTTCTAAGGCATTTTAGAATATGGATTGATTCAACATTTCTCTTCACAGCACCCTGAAAGGGTTGCACAAAGTTCAGGAGTTAAATAATTTTCAAGGAAGTCTTTCTTTTGAAAAAAACCCCACTGTATAAGAACCACAGTTTGTAGCTTTGCAAGGATGGTTGTTGTCTCTTTTAAATGATTAGGGCGCCTTGTTAGAGGCCGATTTTTAGTGCAATAACATTTGATTTGGATCTGTCCATTTGGATAGAAGTGATTGTTGATATGGAAATGCATTATATAGTAGAAAAATACAAGAAGATTCCTTGATTCCACAGCTTTCTCAGCTGTACCTTATCCCAAAAGTTGACTTCTCTTTGGGAAACTGGCATCTAATGCTGAGCATCCCCCTCTCCCTCCAGTCCCCCTGAAGCCACGCATTTTATACTGTGAAGGCCAGTATGCACAATATACATAAAGCCTCAGTATAGCCAGCACGTTCATCTTCATTTGCAACTGAGTTATCCTTGCTTCATAGTTGTTGAAAACATTGCAATGCCGATCTTGCAAGAAGATGTAGGAAGAGGCAGAAGTGAATGAAACAAACCAAACCACCAACAAAAACCCCAAACCAAACGGAACCCCCCTTCCTTTGTCTGTTGAGAAGTACTTGCTATTACATTTGGTAGTTCACTTGTATTAAAACAAAAGTCCGTTTTATGTATGGTGGGGTGTTACATGAAGGGGACATTGAAAATATTCTATAGTGAATTGTATTCTGAAAGATTCTTTCTTTATGTATGGAGAGGGGCAGCCTTTATTGTATTTCTTGAATTAAGGAAATTAAGGAATTATGAATATTATGAATATTATGAATTAAGGAAAAATGCAAGGTTTCTAAAAGGAAAAAAGTAAACTGTTCAGTGCTGTCAGGGAATATAGTTGGAAAAAAAGATTGTGAAATAAGTAATGCCTTCACTGACTTCAGTCGGCGAACTGGGGTCCTTGGAGAAACGCTGGCAACTACCTAACTTATGTCTATGCAGAGGTAAGTTGATGTATCTGTAACAATGATTCTGTCTCTGGTTATATAGTTCTAGATTGGCTGCTTATTGCTTGCAAGCTGGTTCTAAATCTCTGCTCAGTAATCCTGGCAAGAAGCAGAAGGTCCATCCTGACCGTTAGTCATCCATCCATTTTTATTCTTAGTGACAGGAGTTTTTTGTAAGAGCCGTTCAGTGATGTGTTGAAACATTTGGATGCTGTCACCTGAAGGTAAACAGAAAAATACACCATTTAAGATTTCCCTGTGGACCTCACAGTTTATACGGCAACACCAAGACTCCAACACTGCTGCCTCTCTGGCTGCAGTGTCAAAGCTTGTTTTATTATCCAGGGCTCCTAGTTGACATGCAACTTGATGCTTGTGTCTGTTAGGACTAAGGAGAACACAGAAAAGTTTTTATAGCATTCAAGATGAAGTATGAAACTACACAGGTTTGATATTTCTGCTGTTTTAAGTGGCTTAAGTATTGCAGTGAAATGCTGGAGATTCAATTTTTAACTTCACCAAGGGAGATTTTTTTTTTTTTTTTAAATATGGTAAATGGTCTTGTATCCATGATCACGGTGATGTGAGATAAAAGGTTTCAAGAGAGAGGTAATAGTTTATATTAGAATAACAAAGGGCTTATGGACCTGTTCCAACTCTACTGGTCTAATAAAACATATCTCTCTCCTTACAAACCTTATATATGTATATAAAGTACACACACAGATACAAGAGTTGGGCCCCTACACTAAAAAACTTGAAAGTCCAATATGGGATGTTGAAAATTCCAGTTTTTACTTTACGTAATGAATTACCGCTGATGTTTTTCTCAAGTGCTTTGAGAGGGGTTTCTTCTTTCTGCTTCTCTTGACTGTCCAACACAGAAAATGCCTTGTGTTTATCTGCCTCTTGGAGGGCACTTTTTCCTTAAACTGTTACTGAATACTGTAATCTGGCTATATTGTTGAAGGATTTCCTTTTTTCTTTCTTGAACATAAAAATGACCAAAATGTTGCTTTTCAAAGGTTTGGCAAGTTACAGTAAAAATTGCACTTTTAAAACTAAAAAACATAAAGTAAATTTGTTGTGTGTGTATATATAATAAAACATTATTATGTGTAACATAATAATATATAATATATCAATATATTATTAATCGTAATGATTATAATTTCAGAATATATCCCTTAAGAAAATGCTATGGTTGCAAGCTTTTCATTGCAGAAACTTTCACTGCAGATTCTTCTCATTGCAGTCTGTAACTTGGTATATGTGACAGGAGAAATAGATCTAGAAAAGTTGTTGAAGGAATTCAGTACTTGGAAAATCATGTGTCATAGAGGAGGGAGAGCAGTGGCTGAAGAGAAAGAAGGTAAGATCGATCCATACAAATGCATCTGCGTCTCTGCCCTCAGTACTGCATTCCTGCTCTACCTCACCGTTCCCTGTTGAAAGACAAAACATACCATAAAAATTTCACTAAATATCTTAATGCATTTATTGTAGTGGGAGTGGTGAGACATTTGGTAAGCACGGGATGTGCATTTAAGGCAGTCCTGTAATAAAACCAGCTCTGTATAACTTTTGGTTTGTCATGTTTACCAATTGATTTTTTTTTCTTTTAACTTGAAGTGCATAAGTGCCAGGACAGCAAAGCAAACAGCTGTTAGAATGCTCTTTGTTCTTGAATTCTGTTTGTAGTCCTTAAAAGAGAACAATCCTGCAAGTTTGATGCTTTTTTCATACATTATGTAGGCTGCCACAGCTTTTTTTTTTTTTTTTTTTTCCAGTGTGGCATTTATATTTCAATACCCCTAGTTGAAAAACTATTTGCAATATACTAGAGCGTTGTAAACTGTTTTGCTGCCATCAAAACTCTCTATGCTGAAAGTCCTCGTTTTTCTAGATCTTGAGGGCTTTTGAAGGGGGAGCAGGATGATTAGCCCAGAAAGCCAGCCGTATCCTGGGCTGCATCAAAAGAAGTG
>VZRU01012187.1:21613-106979 GCA_013398155.1 Pedionomus torquatus
CCATCCCTGGAGGAGTTGAAGGCCAGGCTGGATGGGGCTTTGAGCAACCTGGTGTGGTGGGAGGTGTCCCTGCCCATGGCAGGGGGGTTGGAACTCGATGATCTTCAAGGTCCCTTCCAACTCTAACCATTCTCTCATTCTATGATTGCAGTGTGGTAGCAGAGGTAGGGTGAAACTTTCCTGGTGGCAGTCCGGTGTGTCTTCTTTATCTTTCCATTCCATATTGCAGTTTGGTTCAGTCCCCCACAGTGAGGACCAATACTAATAACTTGCGTTTCTAGATCACTTGAAGCACATAAATACTCGTGAAGCTTTTCCAGATTACCTGCATAGGTGAACTTTTTAACAGTTTTACTGGAGATACTGAAGCTCAGTAGATGGTGATTTTTAGCAAAACTTTGTGGAAGATGAGTGAAAAATCTTGGACTAGCACTTTGGTGTTCTGAGTCATGCTTTAGCTTAGTATAGCACACTGCATAGTGTCTGTACATCTAAAACACACAAACACACTGTTTGTTCTCACAGCAAATTGAAATTATGGGCTTTGGGTTATATATTTATACAGTTTGTCACCTTCTAATCTGTATCTGCAGAGGTTAGTTGTACCTCTATGCATATATAATTAAGTACAGTTACTTGTTCTTGAGGTAGTTATTTCTTAACTACTTTTTTATGACTAAGCTGGTTATTGGTTTGTTGGGTTTTTTACTGCCCACTGTGGCTAAGTAGGCAGTGCCTAAATCTGTTGACATGATGATTAATTAATCTCAAAAGAAGCTTAATCTCAGATTTGTGGTCCTACCACAAAATCGGGGTTCTATATTTATTGTCACATTAGCTGTAAGATAACACTGCATTAAAAGTTGGCTACAAATCTTCCTTTCCCATGCCCCTGCCCCATCTTTTTCTTGTGCTGTGGCTGTCTCTGCTAGAAGCAGCCAGGGTGGCTGAGAGAGGAGTCGGGATAAGCAGAATGGATTTTTGAATAAGTCAAAAGATGGGAGTTGAATGTTCTGCTTGTGATAGCTTTATTGCTGGGGTTGGCAATTGTTGGCAGATGTGTAAAGAGAAGTGACTTGAGTGTCTCTGGTGTCCCTCATTGTTGCCTGTACATATTGCAGGTTTCCAGTAAATGCTCTGTTTGATCTCCTGGAGCCCAAGGCTGCGTGGCAGACGTAGGGCTGGCATAATAGTCCTGGCTACCTTCTTCTGGCTGTGCTGGTTAAAGGCTGACATTCTTGGTATGAGCTGGGCACTCTTACCCTGATTTATGAATGGGTGCAGAGAATTGTTATCTGCAGCACATAAATTCATTAGAACTATTAAACTTGGCTGAAATTGAACCTGTTGACCTGGAAGTGAATGGCTCCATAACATTTCATTAATCCTTTGAGTTGTTTAATTTCTGCTAATTTGATATTTCAGATACGATCTTCTCTACAGATATAATGGCTTAATTAGTATACATTACATGATGTCTCTTCACACTACAGCATGTACAGTATTTATCCACTAGAAAAGTAATTCAGTAGAGCTCAATTATAATACATTGACTAAAGCATAAAAGCTAAAAAGAATGTGTACAGTAGTCATTATATTTTAAGCATAAACATTTTTCAAGAAGTCTTCTATTTGTTGATACCTGTCACTTTCCAAAAATGATGTTCCAAAACCTTTTGTTAGATTTTACTAAAATAATTCTATTTAAAATGGGATTCTAACAATACTGAATTAATTAGCAAGTCATAACCAACATTTAGTGGGATAATAGTTGACAGGAAACCTGATGTGTAACTTAGTTATGTGTATCATATCCTTAGTACAGTCATTCATGTTGTTGGACACCAGCAAAGCAGATGTGATAATGCAAGTTTGAAGAATTACTTTCTATTTGATATGGTTGTCTTCTATATCCTAATTTGATAAAAACACTGCTGGCTGACAGCATTTTTTAGTGGTAGATACCAAAATACGTGCTAAACAAATTTATCTCGTAGCATTCGGCTTGCATATCTTCTGGATGAAGACACAGCTTCATGTAACAGTTGAGGACAGTGGTTCCTGTTGGAGCTGCAGGGAAGAGGCAAGGACAAAAGCAATAAGGCTTTTGAACCTGGTGATTTTACTGCTGCCTTCCTGTGGAAAGCAAGCAGAGGCATAGATAGAAGCTCTGATAGTTTGCCTTAGAAACAGCTCATTTAACAAGTGGAACTAAAAATTTTGCTTGTGTCATATGCTGTATGGTCTGACCTGCCTACCTTTTCCTCCAGTTTGCAGTGGTGTGTAGATTTTTGTGGGAAAGATGCGTTTGTTATAACTGGATTGGGACGTACTGTGGTCAGCCTGGTGGTTGTTTTGTCTTTTGCTTGTGATGGCAAGTGCAAAGACTGTTTTCCAAAGTGAATTCTATAAGAAATGATACAAGTTGGGTCTTTCTTCTTCACGAGTGATGCTGTGGTCAAGGCTCTCCAGTGTCTCTCAGGTTCTTCTCATGCCTTTACTACGCAATCCAATGTAGAAAATTACTCAGGTGAAAAAGGGTGAGCAAACCAGCATTTCAACATGCAGTCAATGTGAAAGATGTAAGGTGTTCCATGTATAAGGAACTGAAGTTATTGAAACTGCTAAATGGGTAAAAAACTTGATAAACCGTGTAGGAAGCTCTAAAGTTCTAGTGCAGATTTCATTGCAGCTTCTTCGTAGTCTCAAATACCACTTTTGACCGCCTCAGATGAATGTTGAGGTCAACCCTGGGGCCACAAAAGATGTAAGAACCTGCTGGAAAAGTGGTATTAACTCCCTCGCTGCCTAATTTCTAGAATTGCATAGAGGATTGCCTATTTGACCCAATAGTCAAATGAAATATTTTCCCCAAACTTTTAAAAGGTGTTTTTTCTGTAGGTATTTGTCAAATGAAATATTTTCCCCAAACTTTTAAAAGGTGTTTTTTCTGTAGGTATTGAAGTTGGTTTTCTTTTGTCAGATCAGTGTGTACAGAACAGTACCCGAATTTAGATTACTCCTGCCCCAACACAGATGCTCCTTCTCCTACCACTCTGCAATCTAAGACGTGAGTTAATTAAACTTATCTCTTTTTCCCTTCTAGCAACATTGATCTATATTGTATATTTGGACTCTAGAGAATCAGAGCTCCTTATTCCTGCCTGGGATATGCTGTCGTCAGATTTATTCCATACGTGTATGGAATAATTAATGAAGGAGTAAATGATGAAGGAATAAAGTAGGGGGTTGTAGCAGGGTGATCTGTTAGCCACAAGATGGCAGTTGGGCTGCCTGAGCTGGTCTTGAAACTGATGCATTGCAACACCTTCGGTTTTGGTCTGGCTTTAGTAAATTATCAAGGTGATTTTCCCTTTCAGTGTTAACTGCGATGACTCTTCCCTAGAGTAAACTCAAAACATCATCCTTGTGAGCTGGTGAATCTTATAAGGTTCTGGTGAAGGCTTTTAATTCTTTATCTGGATAGCAGGGAACTTTAAAGAGAGCTGCTGTCTGGGAACCCTTCCTTTCCTTTAGCAGAAATGATCAGAAAGGAGTGACTGACTGTGTGAAAAAATTGTACACGTGAAAATGAAGTGTGCATCGTTGGATTTACACTTGTGGTAGCCAGTTTTGAGCCCCTATTACAAATGTGATCTGTAGGGTAACAAATGAAGACAGAACGTTTTCTTTTGGTGCTAACGGCATGCTTGTTTCTGTCTAGTGATTAAAGCGGGGTCTGTGCTGTAAGCAGATAAGAGATGTGCTTCCACCTGTGTTTTTGATGTCCTGGGGCTTGTGTTTTGTCTTCCTCTACAACCTGTCAGGGAGCAGCGAGCGGGATGCTGCTCCATGAGTGAAAGTGAGCCGGGAGCTCAGGGTGACCACCAAACGGACTGGTCACCTCACAAGCTGGGTGAGCAGCATGAGGCTGGTGATAGAATTGGGTCCCACTGAGAGTCTGGTGATGATCAGACAAACTCTAGGTGACAGGTCTGGTCTGAGGTCAGAGTGGGAAGCCCAGCCAAGGGTCAGAAGGGGCAGGACTGTGTTTGGGCTTCGCTCCAGTAAAGCTTTTCAAGGCTTGGGGGCTGAGTTGAAATGGAACCCTGGGTGGTGGGTACCTGTGCAGAGAGCCCTGCTGAGGCTGCTCAGGGGAATTAAGGCCTGCTGGTGCATTTGGGCCTCGACACAACTATCCTGGGGTAGGACAGCCTGACTATAATCTAAACGTGGACTAATGGTGAGGTTCCTAGCTAAGGAACTCCAGATTTCAATTTCTTATGCCATCTTGCAAGTGTCACATAGATTTTTGGTGTGTGAGTTTCTCTTCTGTAAAACAGAAATGTGAGAGAATAAACTCAAGGATGTGTCAGGATGTATATGTATCTGAGGTGAGGAGAAAATGAAAATATTAGGATATTATTTATTTTATTCTCTAGGTTTTATTTTATTCTCTAGAACTGTGTTTTTAGAATATGAGGGATAACTTCCTTAATATCAGCCAGCCCTACTTGTTCAAGAGGGGATGAAATGAGAGGATTCTGGGTTTGTTCTGTGGTCTCAGTGCTTGGTGTTCTATCTTTCTCTCTCTGTCCTCCCATTCCATGTGAGGTATTCCATGATCTAAAAGTGTGAAGGGAAATATATGAGCTTGCTATTTGGAGGAACAGAACATGTGTCAGCTGGATTTCAGAGACTGCCAGGTCCCTGAAGAATGTCTTCAAGCTCTGAGCCTGGAGAAGGTTTCTTTGTCTTCAAGCACTTGAACAAAATGACAAATTACCCTCAAAACAATCAGAACCTCAACTAGCACTGTGTTTGGTGGGGTTTTGCCCACTTTTTTGCTCTGTCCTCAGCTGAGCATTACTTGGATAACATAGATGAGGCTCTACTGGCCTGTGCTTTTTTTTTCAGCCAACAAGCTAGAAGGAAACAAAACCCTTGAGGAGCAGTAGGGTCCAGTTTTCACTGTCGACAATGAGGCCTTTATTCTGGTCACACTGAAATCCCTGGCAAAAGTCCCAGTAGTTAGGTCTGGATTTCTCCCTCCTTAAAACAATATTCTTCCTTTTCTGCTTTATCCTCTGCTTGTCAGAATCAGCTGATTATGAGCTCCTGCACAGATGACATTTTATCTTCAGTAAGCAGGAAGGAGGCGTGAATTAGGGCATAGAAAAGATGTTCAATAATTAGCCACAGAGGAAGAAAAACATCCAAAAAAGAAGTACACAGAAGGAATTGACTTAGTTAATTTGACTGGGCTGGAAAGTTCAGCTGTAATGATAGTAGTTAAATTAATTATGATGATTTGGTGACAAGGAAGCTAGCTTATCCCCAAATGATGCGTAGTATTTTTTTAACCAGGATGAAGTAACTGCTGCTGCGTGCTGGAATCCCAGATACTGGGTATTTCTCAAGCCTTGTACACTGCATGCTTAGTTGGGACATGATGCACAATGGCCGATTTGATCCCTCTCTAACCCTTAAGCCAGAGTTTGGATAAGTCTCTGGAATGCTTTAGTGCTTTCTCTAAAGCCTTCATTATTGGACGCAGGCTTGGATGATATGCTGGATTGAAAGGGAAAATTCTTACATTTTAGCTGAAGTTCGAAGAAGTGTGTCCTGGGGCTGTGCCAAGAGCCCTGCCCTATCTATAGTAGTGCTGTCATGAATCCTGCCGATCCTGCATCATCATCTGCTCCCACACCTCTGTTACAGCTCCATCCTATATTGGCTGTAGTTTTAATGACTGATATAACATACAAATTACTCGTGTCATATGGTACTAGAGAACTCCTCATGGCTTTCTCAAGATGTAGTGTTTAAAAGTTCCCCAGCTTCAGTTCCTCATGGCTGTTTGGTTTCTTTTGCCATTCTGGCAAACTGTGTTTAATACTAACTTACTTTTGACATGCTGACCCCTCTTTACATTTGATTTTGCTATTGGGAGAGTTGGGATCCATTGAAATTACTATGCGGCTGTGGAAGCTAGTGAGACCTATGGATTTTTTCTCTGTGAGCAGGTCCTTATCTATCAGGCTATCCCTGAAGAAATCTCCATCACTTAACTTTAAAATGATAAAATGAAAGGCCAGTGTTTTGGGTATTTCTTAATGGCTATTGTGAGCTGATGCATCTAGGACTTTAAGAAGGAGGACCATGAATTTGATGGGGATATTAAGGGCAGCCATTTAAATGAGCACAGCATTAGCTAAGGGAAGTGTTCAGAGGGTACTCATGCACTGGTACCTGACGCACTGATCAGTTGCTGGAGCAATAGCAGGTTTGGGGGTCTTTAAACAACATTTCCTTTTGTTGCCATGGATGTGGAGTCAGGTTGTATCTCATTGCCAGCATCTGCCTGCATAACTGTCAGGTGTGGCTGATGATCAGAGTGGTCACACCAAGATGCCATAACAAAGCATAGCTATTTTGCAGGAAAAAAACCCCAAAACAATCAATCCACAAACACTTATACTACTCCTGCTTTGTTTTGGTATACTAATAAAAAGTCATTTTTGACAGGTATAACTTTGCACAGAAACACTTTGCTACAATGGTTTACACGTTTCCCTATATCAGTAAAATGTTCTTTAAAGTCATTTGGACTTGGTGTCATTTTCATAGACTGTGTACGCGACTCTGCCTCCTGGAACAGTAAGAACAAAGCACATGGACCAAGCCTGTCCTGCGGTAGCCACAAGCACAGCTCTTCCTCTCTAGTACTAGACGGAGCTGCTTTGTGACCTCTGTCTTCCTTTAAGGCTTCTTCTGCCCAACCTTTTCTTTTTTTCCTGTTCAAGTTTTTCCACTTTAAACTTGGTTGCTTGTGAAAAATGTAAGGATAAATCCAGGTAGCTACTCTAGCTGCTAGTCCTTTCTGTCTTTTGTGTTGTAAAATAACAAGAAAAGCTTTGACAGCTAAGAGCCTGGGTGAGATGAAGTGGCTTAACCCATAGAGTATGGCAGTGGCTGCAAGTAATGCATGGCGTTGTGAACTCTTCCTATAGAGAATTTCACCCCTGGTGCTGATACATCAATGACTCTTAATGTGCAATCTATTAGCATGTTTCACTGTAACAGCCTAATGAGTTGCAGTAATCCAGCCTGGAGGTCGGAGATGAAAGGCTTGCTGTTGGAGCTGCTTATTGAACTCGATTCCCCCATCTTTAGGAGGTCAGAAAACTCATCCACCAAGAGAATGACCTTTGCCAGGTCAAGGAGAGCGATGGGCACGTCGGCCTTTGCAAATCTGGATTCTGAAACCAGTCTGGGAAGCAGATAGGAGCGATTTCATGTTTTCAATAAGACAGAGCTACTCTGTAATCTTTGTTAGTTGAAAAGGCCAACATAGGAAATCCTGCATCTTTTAAAACACAATTGAATATTGAATAGACCATTTTGAGATTAGCAAGTCGATGGGTTTGGACTGCAGTACCTCATTTGACTCAATGAGATCATGTTTTTACGTGTCTGCTCCAGTTCATCAGGCTGACCTAGTGAAAAGGGAATAGAAAAAAATGCAACAAAGAAACTGTCGATAGTAGGATAATTTAATTAGGGTTTTTTGCTACTACAAAAGTTACCTAAATAGAGAATACAAAAAAAAAATCCAAACCAACCTCAAAAGACCTTGGCAAAACTAAAGCTTGCTCAGGACTCCTGAGGATTTAGAGATTCTAGCACAAAGGTACCGCATAAAGCTGGGTGTGGTTTATAGAAAGGAAAGAGTTTAAAAAAAAAAAACTTTAATAAGACTCTATATCTTTATCTCTTATCCCCCACAGGTGGGCTTCAAAGACCCAAAACTAGTCACCTAGGAAACTTAAAATCTTGAAGAATTCTCTCCTTTAGTATAAAGAATTTTGTAAAACTTCAGTGTTGTGATTAATTTTTGACGAAGCGTGTGGATTTGCATACTGTTTGTGGAATACAAAGATGAAGTGCCTGAAGTCCCTCCATGTGGGAAGTTGGAGCTTTTTGCTCTTTCAAAGCCAAAGATTTTGGCCAAAGCTTTGTGGAAGAAATAGAACCACCTTCTCCACCCCTCCTCTGCTCATTTCTTAGATGCCATGTTGTTGGGGTTTTGTTCCCTCTGCTTCCTTTGATTTATACTGTCACATAGACAAATCAAAACCTACTCTTTATTTATTGCAGCAGCAAGAGTGTGCTACAGACTTAATTCAGGATATGGACTCAAATCCTTCCCTGGAGCAGAGCGGAGTACTTTGTCATTTGCAAACACTTGGAAGCACAGTGCTTCAAAGTTCCTGTAAACAAGAATAAATTCAAGGAAAATTTTGAATTACATGTGTAGTTTGAATGAATACATTGGAATCAGAGTAGCACACAGCAAGATGAATCTATCCATCATGGGCATTTAGTGTAAAGCCCGTATTTGCTTTTCTTTACTATCCACATAGATTCGATCAACATAGCAGTTGTGTCATTTGCTAAATACATGGGCTCTGCTTTCTAGGACACCAGCTCATCAGTTACCAAGTGAGCAGCCTGTCATAGGGCCTGCACAGACCATTTGTAACTGTCACGTACCCAGAGATCAGAATCTTCCCAGAGTCCAATTCTTTGATGGTTTGGAAATAGGCTGCCTGGGCCTGATACAGGCCTTGCTGGTTAGAAGGGAGGGTGCTGGACCTCAAACCTAGATGTGGAATTGGCAACTTTGGGTCTCTTGAAGTTAGATGGTAAGCACTAGCTTTCAATTTTTGTGTTTGTTTTCCATTGATGTGCGAGAACACCGGCAATCACTTCAACTCACTGTTTGTGGAATCCTCTCCCTTGAATCACAGGCTGCTGTGTGTCCTTAGGAGAGCTGTGGGAAAGGCATGGAAATCATGTCCAAACCTGGGCTAACATCTAAGCAAAATCTAGGCTGAACAAAAAAATGCTGAGAAGGCTGTGCTCCCTGAACTGAGCCCCCCCCTAACTCCAGAATGTTTTGTTAAGCTTTTCCAGATGACAAACTAATGAGGTTATGCAGGTTGTGTTTTGGTTTGGCTTGTCACAGCCCAGCGAATCTCACTAATTTAAGACTGTTTCAGGTATTCAGACTGATAATAGGAACAGTATGGTGAGTAGGACTTGGGAGGTGATTGTCCCCCTATACTCAGCACTGGTGAGGCCTCACCTTGAGTACTGTGTCCCATTTTGGGTCCCGTACCACAAAAAAGACATTGAGATGTTGAAGTGGGTCTAGAGAGGGGCAACAGAGCTGTTGGGGGGTCTGGAGCACAAGTCTTTTGAGGAGAGGCTGAGGGAGCTGGAGTTGTTCAGCCTGGAGAAACAGCTCCCTGAAAGGGGTGGTTATAGAGAGGTGGGGGACAGTCTCTTCTCCCAAGTTACAGGTGATAGGACAAAGGGAAATGTCCTCAAGTTGCGCCAGGGGAGGTTCAGATTGAATGTTGGGAAAAATGTTTACACAGAAGGGGTTATTAAGCCTTGGAACGGGCTGCTCAGAGAAGTGGTTGAGTCACCATCCCTGGAGGTATTTAAAAGACAGGTTGACATATTGCTTAGAGACATGGTTTAGGTGATGGTTTTTTATCAGAGTTAGGTTGATGGTTGGAATAGATGATCTCAAAGGTCCCTTTCAACCTAGACAGTTCTATGATTCTTCTTACTAATTTTACACTATCACACCTAGATAGCTCCATTAAGGACTAAAACTGTCTTTTTGCTCCTTCACACCCTTCAAATATTTGTCAATTCTCACTTCCCCCTCCTTACCCTGATAGCCTCAACTCAGACTGGATTACCATGTTTTCTCATCATTTACATTTTTGCATTTTAATTTCCAATGATTTTGTCAACATCCTTCTTTGACTGTGCTAGAATACTCATAATTTCGTGTATCACCAAGTGACGTTTCCCACTTACGAAGGAAATGCCAGACCTCCACTGTGTCTTTGCTTTTCGCAGCTTAGGTCAAACTCTGCCTGAACGCTACCATACTTTCCTGCATGTTAATTTTAGTTAATAGCTCTTCAGTAAAACAATGTGTCCAGCTCAAGATATATGACGCAAATTAAGCTTAACGCCCAAACAAATTCCGTAACAGACCCTGGCCTCAGTGGGCTCTTTAAGTCCAGTGTAACATACATTTACATTGTTTTATTTCTCTCTCAAACTGTAACTTGCTCCCTGTGGGGGTTACATTGAGTTAGTTTCATTTTCACATTTGTACTAGCACCACCATAGTCTTGCATTTAAATAGTCTCATTTCGTTTTGATATCATGATGTCATCTCCACAGAGGCATATTGAGACTGTCTGGAGAATTTAGTGATAACGCCGAGGCGGAATCAAGCAGCACTACCCAAGCTCACCAGTTGGCTGTCTGAAGCTCAGCTTCATTTTCTGAGCCCAGTCCTGTTCTCTGGACAGGTAATGCAATGTAGTTTTATATCCTTTGAGCCCCATCCTTCCTCTCCCTAGTAGGAACCAAGGATATATGGGAAATAGGGTCTATGCAAAAACTAATAGTTTTGATCGTGTGCAAGTCAGCAGGAGGTGGGAAAGGACACAGGCTGGGGTGATTCTCTTCTGGAAGTGTTTCTTCATGGTTGTAGCCAGTGGAGAATTTTCTGTGGCATCTAGTGATGATTAAAGCTACCTGCTGGAAAATCTCCTGGGGGGGCACGGAAGGGTGAGGCCATCCCCCAGGGTGCCATGGAATACATAGGTGACTCTAACCTACTGCCTGGCTGTTCTGGAGCCAAGAACAGCTAGCCATTAATGCCCAGGGTCCTGTGAGAAACGTGTACACACAGCTACTGCAGTGCCCCAAGTGCCCTGAACACCATGGTAACGCAAAGCACTTCCAACTCTAAATGTCAACATCCTAATGGCAATCCCTGTGCATCTGTCTGCAGTCTGTGGTTCATAAACAACTCACAAGTTGTGTCCTGACACAGGAGGATTTGAGCTAGAGCACCCTGTCCCAGCTCAGATGCTCAGAGAAGGCAGGATCCAAATTTCAACATTTTTCTAGGTTTCTAGAATTTCTAGAACGTCTCCTAGGCCAGGATGCAGCTCTGGACTTTGCCCCACAACCTCAGCTCCAGAAAGCATCTTAACTTCATGGTGACAGAAGAGCTGGTACTTTAGGTCAAGGGATTCATTTATTTATAGAGCTGCCATTAAATCAATCCATCACAGTCATACAGTATTTAGGTAAGAACAAAAGACATAGCATCCGAAGCAAATAAAGAGATTCTCTCTTCTCGGTGGAACATCCACTTAGGAAGGAAACCCCAGCTTTAATACGTGTTGCTTTTCCTACTGCTATAAGATTTCCAGGGACAAATTCAATCAGGCTGTTTGACTCTAAAGGTGAAGTCTTTGTGGTTAGTGTTTTTCTTTTAATTATTTTGTTTAAAAATAAATGAGTTCTGCAGCTTTTGAGCTTGAGGGTTAGTGGTTTGGTTTTAATTGTCTCCAAAAGCAGTGAGACTATTTAGTGTGAACCTACAAAAGCAATTCTGTGAAGCTGCTGGTTTTAGGCATTTCCAGAGTGATGCACGAATAAAACCATTTGTTAGAGCTACCTCTGGGATCCAGTGCCTGTATACATTTGTCACAGGACACAATATTGAATGCTTCATTTTCCAAACACTAGGCTAAGATAAATTATATCTGGATGTTGAGCCTTCCTGATATAAATCAGTGGCATATCAATAATAGGATTCAGCTTCCCTCTGAAATTTTAAAGTAAATACGCTAGGATCCTTGTGGGAAATAGTAGGTTTCATTTCATGGACTTCTGCAAGAGTATTGTCAGTAGAGCCTGCCTTTTAATCTGTTCAATAGACTAATGGGAAAGTAAGTGTAAAAAGACACAAACTAAACAGGATTGGGATGATGCTTTCTGATTGATAAAGCGGTGAGGGCATTCGGAAGCCCAAACTGATGCAAGTTCTTTAAGGTAAGAGATGAGGAAATGAACACTTTTGAAAGGTCAGATGAGACTTGGAAGTTAAACCGAGTGGGGAAGGAAGACAAACAATACACGGAACTGAATATTTACCGTATTAGTCTTTGACTCTAGAGGCCTGAGGCCAAATCTTCTCCTAAGTCTTAAATAACAATTAGTTTGCCGGTTTGATCCCAAACTTCACTTTTGACATCAGGCAAAAGTGCAATTCTGAAATCTGTTTGTTATGATTGACATTTTATATTGATTTTAAAGTACTTTTCCTCACTTATAAGGTCCTCAGTAGTGCTTTCATGGACTGTCTTTCAAGGCTGACTTTTCACTTATGCTCTCCAAAGAGTATCTGCTAGTTTGCTGTGACATTCATATTCATCACAACCTGGAAACAGTTAAGGCCTTATGCCCTAGGGCTTTGAAATCATAATTCTCCTTACAGACAGAACACTGAATCCTCTTTTTCCCACTTCGAATTTGAAAGCAAATTCTACAGTGGCTGAGATTCTCCCAGGACTTTAAACCTCAAAACACAGGTAGCAGAGGTCCCTAGAGTCCCTATTTATCCCTTACTCATGTACCCCAAATGCAAAGAAGTTGGATTCATCTTATCATGTGTATCTACTACACATCAGCCATAGGTGTACAGTTCCTTCACTGGTTTCTGCTGTAGAAGAGACACCATACAAAGATGTGATAAATGTGCTAAATGAGAGAAAAACAAAATAAATGGAAGAAAATAGTCTGTACCCTGGATAGCAGAGACAGCAAAGATAAAAAATGGAGAAACAAGCAAGTGGAAACAAAGAACTGGAGAACTTCAGCAGATATTGGAAACACGACAGGTTTACGTGTGTGCTGTAGTGGACAAACCATCCAGTAACGCATATGACAAAATAGCAAAACCTATGAGCATTGTATTGGGTTCCTTATAACAAATAACAAAACCTCATGAACGTGTATTGGGTTCCTTTTTCCTTCTGTAGAGAATATCAGAGAATTAGATCTTTCCCACCCTTTTAACCCCGAACAGTGGGAGAATAAATAGTTCAGGGGCCAAGGACTATATCTAAGAGTCCTATGTTAATTTAATTCCTTTGTCACAGGCTTCCTGTATAACCCAGGAAAATCGGTTCCTGTGGTTGTGCCCCAGTCCAGCAGCAGCAGAGTGATAGAATTGCTTCTTTTCTCTGAAAGGATCTAAAAATATGCGTTATGAACAGCAGAGCAGTGGACAAGGACCAGAGTGTGTTTGGTGGTATCATATAATTAGTCCCTTGTTGTTTGCTTGCAACTTTTTGTTCTTGTTGATCAAAACAAGAGAAGAATGTTTTGGAAGGAAGATGCTGGGACATTTTGTCTTGAACATACTGTCATTGTCACTTTAGGAACCTCCTCTCTTAACTCACACTTAGAAAGGGGTTGGGTTTTTTTCCCCGTCAGCTCCATGCCGATGTTCAGATTGGACTCACCAATTCCTAAAGGCTGTGTTTCATTGCAAATGAATATTTTACCTGTAGCTGTCTACCATGTGATGTCAATTAACACTAGCCCTCAGTACTTTATACTCTCCAGGGTGTGGTGCCTTACAGGATTATAGAGTTGAACTCAACTAAGTAAGGAAAAAGAGAGAGAAATCATAGTTCCACTAATACTGAGAAATGTTTATACAGCATGTTTCTATTTTTTCTGCAGTAAACACTGTTTTATTCATGCTTATTATAATATTTTCCTGGGTAATATTCATACAATGCAAGGCATGTCCCTTCTTTTTTGTATTTAATTATATTTATGTTATTTGCTTACTGATAGCAAATGCTTTCCTAGATGAAAGCAGATAAAAGGAATAGATGAATCAATCATGGAAGATAGGAAAAATGTGTATTAGCAGTTTTGGAAAACTGGGGCAAGCAAGAACTTGATACTTTGTGGTTACACTTGTGACTGTTCCTGTACAAGAATACAGTACAGCAAACAGAACTTGTCTTTGCCTCCAGAACTTCAGAGAAGGAGCAGACCTATTAGGTTAGCTGAAAGGGGATGAAGCTGGTAAAAGAAAGGCCATGTTGTCCTCTGCAGGAGTCACTGGTGACCACAAATGCAACCTGGAATCCTCGGGTGGTCAAATATCCTTGGCTTAAGTAATCTGTAGAGTCAACAGAGTTCCTAACATATGTTATTGTGAAATGCAGTGTTTACATCATAAGAAAGTTGATCTTTTTACAGACTTTTAAAATCTTGGCCATTGCAGCTTCCCTTTAATATTTTGACCTATTTAATCTAATCGTTAGGCTTCATGAAAATGTTACATTGGGATCAATGTCTCAGCTCATGCCCGTCTCTATCATTTCTGAGTCCTTAATATTAACTTCTGTTGTGTTTTCACACATGTTACTTTTGCACTTGTAGAGTACCTTTCTTGTTTTTGTGTAATGCTAAATAAGGAGGAAATTCATTGCATCAGTAAGGAATCATTGCCCTAGAATGTTAGCTGTTATTCTAAATATTTTAAGGAGTTGCAGCAAGAACACAGGATACAGAAGTACTGCTAATGGCTATGGAAGTTCATTTACCGGTCACATGTATTAATTCATCTAAGGAACCAGATGTGGCATCTCTGTAGTAAGGTACAACATGCTACAGTTATGAAGCAACACCAAGAAATCTGATGAAAAATAAACCCAGAATGTTTGCTGTGAAGATCACCGGTCCCTTCCATGTATGATATGGTATCACTAGTTAGTGATAACTATTTTGTTAAGGTTCCTGTAGTGGAGCTATCTTTACATACAGGAAATTGCACATTAATTGCTTTCAGATAATTTGTACACATTCCCTGCTATTGTTTTACATTTGCTTTTCAAATCTATCATTCTATTCAATTTTTCAAAATCGTGATGCTTGAAATATTTCAATACATTCGTCATATAAACATCAGTATTATAGTGTATTTGACTTTAACAGACATGCCATCGTCTGTAAGACCCTTCTACACCTTTAATTTGCTGTATTGTATAAATTCATCATGTACAACCAGTTCAGTATAAATCTTGTAAAGCAAGATTCCTGCTTTACTGAAGCCAGTGGCAAACTCTCCCCAAAGGTAAGTTTTCTCTGATCTAAATGCTACAATGCAGAAATTATCTCCAGTATTTAACGTGAATATTGTGCCAAAGGTGATTTGCTGAGTAGGCTACAGTTGAGAAAGCTCTTACTGGTCTTGGAAAATGTTCCTGCTGTTGGTCAGCTGCCTGCTCACCAGTTACTGTTACTTTAAAGGGAAAACCCTAGAAATTGCCCACCTTGAATCATAGAATTGTTCAGGTTGGAAACGACCATCATCGAGTCCAACCATCAACCCCCTCTACAAAGTTCTCCCCATGAAGTTTTGTGTTTGGCATTCGGGTGTAGATGCACATCAGCACCTATGCTTGCACAGCAGTCTTGCAATATGCTCTTGCTTTATGTTGCAGGCTATAGTTTGAATTTGACTAGATGTATTTTGTTCTAAAGTATCCAGAGGGAGATGAGGAAAAAGTCCCCCCAGTATTACTGTTATTGATTGGTCCTTACTGGTGACTAATGACTTTTTTAAAGTGGAAACAGATTATGAAGTCAAATCCAAGAGCATTCAGGCCAAATTCTGCTTTCACTGACACCAATATAAATCCAGTGGCACTCAAAAGGATTACAGATTTATACTGGGGTAACTGAAAGCAGAATTTTGCCCTTAGTCTTTAACAACTCATTAAGGATAAATAGCCTTTTAGCTAATGAAAATGTAGCGTTTTTGTTAACTGCTCATAATGATATACACCGAGTGCTACATTACCTTGATAATTGGAAAATTTACTTGACTTTTTCCTTTGGTAAAACATGAACGTTGTTGTAGTTCATCTGTAGTAAAATAATTGAGCTATAAAGTCCAGACACCCAAAACATGCTCATAGCATTTAAGGATAAGCAAAACGCAACTATAAGCACTAAGCCCTACCCAAAAGTGGCTGAAAACAGAACTGTGAAGAATATGATAGGGTTGAGTTTTCCCCAGTGCCAAATGGGGATGTGTGCTTTTGCATGCGATTTTTCAAAAACTATTCCTTCACCCCCAACTGGAATTTTATTCTGTGTCAGAAAATGTGCAGTGGACCTTGAAAAGTGAACGACCATGTCAAGAGTGTGAATGTCAAGTTGGATGCAGGCTTTTGACTTTTTTCTCCATCCCAGCTCTTTTTTTGCTGCTGATCAGTTTGACTCAGCCTTGACAGGTTCTATAGAGAAACAACCTTTCCCTTCCCTCATACAATAGGAAGTTTTTCAGGTCTGGCCTTGAACAACTCCTGTTTGACTCAGCAGCACTGAATAACTGTCCTATAAAGTTTCTAAATGGCAGTGCCAATATTGGAGGCAGAGTATTTTGTTTGCTTGGCTCCAGGGTTAAGTTTTCTATTCTCTAAACTCCTCTTACCTGTTGAGGGTATTACCAAAACCCACTTGTCTTCATTTCAGCCCATCTGTTATCAGAGAGTTCTTCCACTTAAACATACATCATTAACATCGTCATTAATGCTTTTTTACAGCATCTTTACCTGCTGTGTTAGTGAGCAGCAGGGTTGGGGAGTCAAGAGCAATAACAAGCAGCAGAGCAGGGGCTTCACCAGCCAGGGCCACATCCCACAGTACCTACATCAGACAAACAGGACAGATGTAAAGGTGGTAGCCAGGTCCAATTAGGTGTCCAGATAATGAAACATCTTGGTGACAAAATAAGTCTGAGATCAAGCCAAGGAGTCAATCTAAAGGTCAGGATCAGCACTTGCCACTTGCCAGTGGCAGATCTGTGATATAATCTCTGCCAGGTAGTGGTAAACACCACTAGGAAATGGTAAAATTGTATGTTGCAGCATACCATGGTTCAGTAAATCTAAGGATTTTAAACTGTGAAATGTGATTTGAATCCCCAAGTTGTCACAAACAGTGCACAGAACTGGAGTGTTGGTCTATTCCTGGCTAGAGCAGATTACGTCCCCTTTATGATGCTTTGCTTTCCCTACTGTTGTCTTTTTAGTTTGGAAGTTCTTTGCTTTGGGGATTAATTCTTGCTGTGTGTTTGGAGTGTTTAGTCAAAAAATTTACCTGAAAATGCCAGGTGCTTCTGTACTATAGATCATAATTTGATAATACTTTGGAGAAAACATGATTGGTATGTTTCTGTAGGGAAAAAGTTTCTGTTGCTTTGATTTATTTGCTATTCCAATTAACTCCTGTATGTTTAGGTCTGAGGAACTGAGCTACAGTATTCGCCCTGGAGTCAAAGCCTGTGTTTGGCCTTTAGACTAAGTACAATTCATAGACCATGCCCTTGTGGGACACTTCTTCCAAATATTTAAAGAATGTAGAAGTTATATGAAACATGTACATTTGTCTGTCCATAGGACTAGGTGAGTGTGTGTTACATTAATTATTTTAAAATCAGTCTTTAACCAACTATTTAATGCTCACCCGTGGCAGTAGAACTGACGTTAGGACATTGGAGATGCTTTGCACGTATTTCCATGGGTTTTCAGTCTTTGTGAATTTTGCATTCCCTTTGCTGTTGTGTTATAAGGTATGGAGACACATAACTCAAAAAGCAGAAAAGTGATTTTGTTGTCCATTTCTCAAAATCTGCTTATTAGTTTAAAGTCAAACATTTCTGCTTTCTATTGTATTTACAAAAGCAATAGTAATAAATATTGACAAAGCTAAGCAGCCTCTGGGAAGGAGCAGCCTAGAATTGCTATGCAAACATGCTTTTAAAATTACCTACAGACAATAGTGCTGTATTAAAATAATAATCCAAATGAGAGTACTTGCTTGAATACTACTTGTTTTGCTTCCCTTTACATCAAGGAATAATGACGGATCTTGTGCTAGTTTTGAATGAAAATATCAATTGGGGAGTGGATTTACATAATAAAATTAATAGAGCATGGAAAGCTTTCAGCATCGCTTTCTGATTTTCCTCAGTGTGTGTCAGAGAAGTTATATTTAAAAAGACAGATGATTACAAGTTTGTTTAGGAAAACAAATCCTCTGGGCTGTATGTATGAGATCTTTACATATGACAGCTGGCCCAACTCACAAAACACTCAGGTTCCTCCTTCTCTGTTCCTGTAAAGAAAATCTGTAATTGTGCAGAGCCACATACAGGGCAAAATGTTGTTATTTGCCCACTTTTTCACATTCACTGTTCTGGTTCTCTCCATGTAGAGATGCCTTTCATAGCTATGCCCCCTAGAGTCCACCCACCAAAGAGGAGATGAAGTCAGACATCTATTATCCAGTCCAACACAAAATTGAGTTGCTGTCTGGGGCCAGCTTCTGGCTCTCCAGACAGGGATATCAGGTGAGCTTTATGGACTCCTTTGAGGCCGAGCCTCTCTAGTTTGCATTCAAGTCACTGTCTGCTTTATGTACCCTGTTTTAAGACTTCTAAGAATTCAGTTTGAGCTAAGACCAAAGAGGAACTTACTAATTTTGAGGTAGAGGCAAGTTTACAATTAGCTACTAATGGAAACTTCATGGTGCCCTAAGGCTGATGAATCAAAGAAAGTTCAAGTTTGAAAAAAAACTGTTTCAGGATCTTTTGAAGAGTGAAACAATGGTTTCCTAAATCCCATTCTCTTTTGTGATAAATCAGGCAATTTCTGGTTGCCTTCCATTGTTTCCAGCTGTGTCAATAAGGACCTACTTAATACTTAAATCTGTTTTGTTATTTTTACATATAAATTCCAGTTCATAATAACAATAATACTTTCCAGGCAGCTCATTTGAGGATGATTACTCTGCTTCATAGGTAGTAAAACTCACTTGGTCTCATTATACTATTCAAGGTGTGTGAAACAGACAATTGCCTATAAACATGCTGCCTGATGGGTGTTAATGCTTCATTATATTTACTGTTTTCTTTTCATGGCTTCAGGTACCATGACAAACTGTTTCCTCAGGAATAAAATTTGGAAAATCTTTCACTTTTTCTTGGCAGAGCATTCTTCCCAGTCTGGCAGTTAATGTGCCTCAAGTATTCTCTAAAAATTGAAGAGACTATCCTCATCCTCCCACTTTGGCTAGAGGTTTTACAGTGTAAGAAAAATGACTGATTTGTTGTTTACGTGAGAGAAGTATCTTTACAGAAATGCATAATACATGCCAAAGTGTTTTAACTTGTATGCTTAAATTAAGCACCTAACTCTGCTTAATTTTCCAAATAATGTCCCAGTTTACATCAGCACTTAGCATATGCTGAAGTGTTTTCTTGAAAAGACAAGTGACTTTGCAGTTGCTCATAAACGAGGTGTTTAACAAAGTGCTGGAGTAGATCAGCCCCTTGGAAACCAGAGATGCTCAGCTGAAAAAGGGTGCCCTGCTTATCTGGCTGGATTAAAACATCCATGGGTGAACATTTTGGCCATAGCGTTTTCAGTGCTTGCCAGTGATGGTTTTAATTATTACAATTATTAATACAAAACCCTGAATACTTGACTGCTGCTTCCTCACTCTGCAGTAATCATCGGGAGGTTCAGTGTATCTGTTCATGTTGTGAAATGGGAAGATTACCCTGGCAGATGAAAATAAAGAACCTCATGTGCATTTTTATGTCTAGTTAGAGGACCCACCTGATGCTGCCTGGCTATTGTGAAAATATAAGTAGTAATACGAATATAAATGTTGCTGGCCAGATGTTTTTGACATTCTGCAACACAGAACATTTACAAGGATTTAAGCAAACCAAGGCAGACTGTTAGAGTTTCATACAATGACAGGCTTTCGGCGGTTTTGACATTTTGCGCCCAGGGCTGTCCATCCAGGATGCAAGTACTGTCACACAGAACATTGTGTAACCCAGAGATATCCTCTGTTAATTTCTGTGAGCAAGAATCTCGGGCTTTTACATCACTTACAACTTATCATTCGATACCTTACTTAATGGAGTGCTGTGTTCTTTTGGAAAACGGGGCTGGGAAAGATTTCTTGAGTCCCTGAGTCCTGCCTGTTGCTGGCTTTGGCATCATGTGCTGTAATCCCATCCACAGATAGTTAGATAGTCTTGTCTCCAGTGGAAGTCTTCCAGAATCTTGGTTTTCTTGTGGTTAGAAATCACCTAACTAGCTTCATAATTTTGCTGGTGACTGATTTTTACAGTTAGTTTTTGGGCTGATTACCCCCTTTCATTTCATGCTTGCTGCTACAGCCCTTTTCCTTCATGCTTCTTCCTTGAGGTATTTTGTCTCCCTGAGATATTTAGAAAAAGCACTTGTATCACTTTGACTATTTTATGAAGTGCTTTTGGATCTATCCGCCTAGCGAATCTATCCAGCCTGTCTACCTCTTCTCCTCAGCTATGATCTAAAGACATCTGACCCGCCCCTTACCTCTGCTTTTCATCTGCTCCTTTCCGGCAGAACTTTTTTGTGAGATGGATCGTATAATCTAAACCTCATCTGGTCACTTTCTACCGAAGCTTAAATAATTGAAATGTCAATAACATACCATTTAAAATCTATTCTACTTAATCTCTCAGAGTGGTGTGTTGGCAGATTGTGAATGTCACACTACTGATGAGCAAAGGACTTGGATAACTACGAGCTTCTAATCAAGAAATTCATCTAAAATTGTATATCTGCGTAAGAAATGCTGGCACAGAAGGGTGAAGTACTCACTAAAAGCGGTTGAGCCTAAAGTGATTACTAAAGCAATTCAGGGCACCAGGGACTCTACAGAATATAGGTCTCTGCAATGATTCAGCCCTTGTAAGTCTGGCTGATTCTTCACAGGCTGAGAGAGTTGGAGTTGTTGGAGAACTTGGAGAAGAGAAGGCTCCAGTGAGACCTTATAGGAGCCTTCCAGTACCTAAAGGGGGCTGCAGGGGAGATGGGGAGGGACTCTTGATAAGGGAATGGAGCAACAGGACAAGGGTTAATGGTTATAAACTGAAAGAGGGGAGATTTAGATGAGGTAAGAGGAAGAAATTATTTCCTGTGAGGGTGGTGAGGCACTGGAACAGGTTGCCCAAAGTAATTGTGGATGCCCCATCCCTGCAAGTGTTTGAGGCCAGGCTGGATGGGGCTTTGAACAACCTGGTCTAGTGGGAGGTGTCCCTGCATGTGGCTGGGGGGGGTTGGAACTCAATGACCTTTAAGGTCCCTTCCAACTCTAAGCATTCTGTCATTTTATGATTCTCTGCTGTGGTGCACCCAGGCAGAGGGAGCGCTGCAGCATCCCCCTCTAGCTGATGCTCACTGAGCTGACTTCAGGAGCATCAGGGAGTCCCAGGACTTACCCTACTAGCTGAAAATTGCCCACTCAGATTGGGCTGGCTACAGTGTTGTCAGTGGGCTCTTCCATGTGTGTGCTAGTCCTGAGGAACCTTCCAAGTAACAAGTCTTGAAGCTGTGGATATTCACATCTGTGATTGTCGCAAGCATCTGCCAATTCAGATGGATACCACCATATCAGGTGCATTTAGAATATAGTTTTCAGGATTTTCTTTTCAGTTGTAAAAGACAGTACATTCCAGAAAACGCTTGATAATGCTATTCCAAGTTTTTACAGTTTATTCTAGTGATTTGAATAATGATTAGAATAACAGTTTATTCTAAGCATTTGAACTGCACATCAGCGTGGTAACCGAGAATTTATTAATAACGCTTAAAGCTTACATATTGTGTTTCAAAAAGACTTACAGACAGTAGGTAATTAATAGCCTGATGCCACTGATCTGTCTATAAATTTCTGTTTCTGTCACAGACCTTATTTGTTGAGGAGCACAGTTATGAGGGCTGAGATCTAAAGCACAGCTTTACAGGTCTCACATGTCTCTGTGGGTACATGAAAGACATTGACTGTGGTTTTATGGGATGTGGAGCAGGGCACCCAAACTACAAGTTGTCCTCTCTCTGGCCATCAAGAAAAGGGAATGCTCCTTAGTAGTTTTTCTTTCTTTGAGTGATAGTTGTCATAAGCAGTGTATTCCCCGTGGCCTGAAGAGGGGCAAACTCCTTCCACAGGAGCTTGAAAAACCTAGCATGGGATGAGGAAGTTGCTACTTGGCAATTGAGCGTTCAAATTGAGAGAATATGGATGTTAACTCTTCTGTGCAAGTGGTTTTTCAGGACAAACTTTTTGGCAACCTGACAGTTATCCTAAAACTGAGCCTTTGCTGCAGCAGGACTTGCTTAGGGCAAAGGTATACCTGCCACAGAGCAGATGTAGACCTTAGCAGCCCTGTGTTCTTTATAGTTCTCTACAACTACCTGAAAGGAGGTTGTAGAAGTGGGTGTCATTCTCTTCTCCCAAATAACAAGCAATAGGACAAGAGGAAATGGCCTCAAGTTACTCCAGGGGAGGCTTAGATAGAATATTAGGAAAAATTTCTTCACCAGAAGGGTTATCAAACACTGGAACAGTCTTCCCAGGGAAGTGGTGGAATCACCATCCCTGGAGGTATTTCAGATGGGTAGACATAGTGCTGAGAGACATGGTTTAGGGGTGGTTTTGGCAGTGTTAGGGTAATGGTTGGACTTGATGATCTTAATAGTCCCTTCCAACCTAGAATGTTCTATGATTGTATGGCATTAAGACAGATCTGCTGAGAGGTGGGTGGGGTGAGGGACAGGGAGGGTGTCCATCGTGTGGTACAAGTTTCGTATGGTCTAGTACAGAGTAAATTCTGGAGTCCAGAAGAAGGAGAGGCAATGCCAGTGCCAGAAGGGAGTGGCACAGATGGGTCATGGTAGAAAGGTACCTTATTCCCAGAGACAGGATCTTTCCAGGATTTATCAGTGAAAATAAGCTTTGTTAATATTTGGAGGAGAGATCTCTCCTGACGCTTTTGAGTTACTGGCATCAATAATTTGCAGTCAAAAGATCAGAGATTCAGGCCTAGTATTTTAACACAGTCTATTATTTTTTCAATTTTTTCAGGACCTACCTGTGAGAGGTTAAATCCTGCCAGTGTAGTTCATTGGCTCTGATGACCTTGACATCTGAATGTGGATTATCCTTTTCATGCTTAAAGATTGACTTTGGTGGTCTGGTCATTCTCTTTACTGAGTACTCTGTACAGTTACTTCCTATAAATATTTATGTTTAAAGATAAGTAAGTAATCTAACAAAGGTCACACAGGAAAACTATAGCAGGGTCGGGAAGGGTAACCTGGAGTCTTTGCTTAGCAGCAAGAATCACTTTATCTTGTTCCTTGAAACGGTGTAAATAAGTAAACCGAGTCAATTTACTACCTTTTAATGAAAAAGCATTTTAAACCACAGGTTAACTAGGTAGTTCGACCATCATAGATGGGATGAAAGAAATATTTTAAAAAAACTTAATAACTTTGAGAATAACTTTGCACTCTTGATTTGTTAAACGCAGAAAGAAGTGTCATTCTTGCAGACTCGTGCTTTTTCATCTGATTATTGCTAATGCAAATTGCCAGTAGGGAATGCATAAATCTGCAATGCAGTTCTGGAAATTGGTGCAAACCGTACATTTTTTTTTTTTTGCAGATCTATCTATGCACTTCAGTCCTGTCATGCAGAATGCTACTTTCTTACTGAAAGACTGGATAGACATTGGGTTGTCACAGATGGAAGATCGAAATGTTATTCCTTAAAAATCGTGCTGGTTTAGTAGGTTCTCACTGAGTGTGTAGAGCAGCAGAATTTAATCTCTGGATGTGGTTTGGGAAAATGGAAGTTGTACTGAGGGGAAAGTTTTACTCCTGATCAGAGATGGTAAAGACAAAGCGCTCAGCAAAACCATTTAATAATAGATCATTTTGCTCCTCTCCTGTAACAGGAGACAATTATAAGAGAACATAATGTGGGGGAAGGGAAAAGAAAACAATGCTATAGAATTAGTGAGCTGAACAATACCCTCTCCTGCATTTCAGAGGGAGGACTGGAGAGAAGTTGACATTTAATATTTTCTAAATTACTCTGCAACATGTTTTCTGATGAATCTAATCTGGCGCCTCTTCCAAATTGATATTTCATCCAAGAATGTTTGGGCAAATATGTTATTAAGCCGGTAATTTAGATTTAGCAAGTTTTATATTTCAGTACATTTAAAAAAAGACAGCCCAATTTCCAGAGTTAAAGGAATAGGGCTCATTATTTCCCATGTACAGAGGTAAATTGTTTTACTAGCAAAACTCTGTATTGATTTTCATCCTACGTCTCAATATTGAATGTTGTTTACACTAAAAGATGCAAGAGGGAGAATGGGTGCTGAGGAGGCAGGAGATACATGGTGGAGGTAACATCCCTACACTACTGATATTTCCGATAATGACTCAGTTGTTGTGGTCACTATTTGAAAACCAATGACAAACTAAATAAAAATGGTTTGTCTCAACTGTTGTTGGTAATTCTCAGTAATTAATGAAACCACCAGCTCTTCAGATTTCACCTGGAGTATTTTATACGACTCCTGATTGAACAAAAGTGAACTGCATAAATGCTTCCCATCATTACACTTCAGATGACTTTGATGAAGAGGAGAAATCTCTCCTCAGAAGTATCTTAACTATCAGTGGTCAGCCCCTCATTCATTATAATAAGCTATCAGGTGACCTTGAACAGGTCACCCATCTCTTGGCCAACAGTGTTTTGCAATATTTCTGGTAGTAACAGCATATTTTGGAGTCTTGAGGGACTTATTCAAACTTGTGAGCAAGTGACATGGCTGCTGGAAAGTGTAAGGAAATGAGTGAATATTTCTCTTCTTCCCGATAATTTAGAAGTGTTGAGGAATAATACTTCAAATCATAATGAATGTTGGAGTCTGTTGCTTTTGATTGAAATTTAAAATAAGCTATGTCTGCTAGAAAATATACTGCCTTACTTTTTTATAAATCACTAGTTTAATATTCATTTATATACATCCCTTTGCATATGATGAGAAAATTTACCTGTAAACAACAGATATAACTCATCACCGTTACAATCTCACCGGGCTTTATTTGAAATTAAGTTTTGAATCTGGGCTTGAACTCACTTGGATAATTTCTCTGCAGAAATGATCTTGGCCTCTGCCAAGTAGCAGCATTCCGTTTTCTTTTCTTTATCTTCCAACACATTAAATTAGTGGACACTTAACAAACTACTGTGATTTGGTTCTTCGGGGACAGCTGCTGAAGTGGTCAGGTGAGAAGAGTAGTGGGCCTGGCCTTTGGGATACACGGGGGATTTTTTATAGACATTGACCCAGTGGTTTTGTAGATCAGTGACTGGTAGCTGAATGTAGGACTGTAAAAACAATACGATATATAATACCTGATTTAAGGTGATCTATATGCTGGCTGTGTTGAGCCTTTTATGGCATTCACTCATCACGAGGAATTTGAAACCCATCAGCTGACAAGAGGGAAAATATATTAAAAAAAAACACTGAAGGACTTGAAATCAATCTGCTTTGCACCAGCTTAACTTGTTGCTGGAAAATTTTAATTAAAAAGCAGGCTAAATTTTTCAAAGGCCTGCTCATTCACTGTTTACTTGACTTGTCTACATTTGATGGAAGAGAACTAGGAATTTATTAGGCATCAACAGAGTGGGCTGAAGGATTTTCTCCAACAGTGGGCTGAGCTTAGTACCACATAACATCACGTTTTGTGTATCCAGAGTCAAACACATTTACTATTACAACGCAATCAGTCATTTAATTACTGACAAAACAAAGCAGAAAGCTCTTAAATGTACCCACAGCGTATTAATCTTTTCTTCTGTCTGTTCACTCTTTTGTCTTTGAGCCAGACATGCTGTACGTCTTCTTTGTCTGGTGCATCCCCTTTATTTATATTGTAGTCCTAACACTGTTAATCTGCTCAATAATTTATAAGACAGCTGACCTCAACATTAGGTGAGCTATTGAACAAACATCAGGGACTGTTAAATTCAGTTTAGGCACCGTAGTCTGAAAACCCCTCAGAGTCCAGAGACTCCTCTAAGCACACGAAAGGCGTGGAGGGAACGGGCATCCCTGGGATCCTGCACATCCTTGGCTTCTGTCATTACCCTGCTGATAAATATTTAAATCACAGGCTTAGGTGGGTGGACCACTTTTTGTCCTATTGTCTCTTCTTTCACTTCTGCAGCTAAAGGTATAATCTTTGCACACAAACCCTGTTTAAGTACTCTGTTACTAAGGAAACAAACTTGTCAAGCATGGACCATGTGGGAATAATGGTGATTTATTTAGAAAAGGAAAGGTTTGTCATTTTAAGCTCACTACTACAAAATTGCTTTTTGATTACCTTCAAGCTTATTGCATTGTCTTGTCACAATAAACTATGGGAACAAGTGGAAAGGTTAATAATTGTGGGCTTTGTTCTTGTCAGTTATTCTGCGAAAGATCATACAGGAGACCTGCACCCTTAGCTCAAAAGAAAAGAATTTCAGTAGGACTGAAGCAGGATCTTGGGCTCCATTTTTTGTTGTTGTTATTATCTATTTGTTTCCTAGCTGCCTCCAAAGGCAGCATGGCTGAGATGCACAGATTTGCAGACCGGCTACAAGGATGGACTCTGTGATACGCTGCTAAGGGTAGGCAAGGTTGTTTACACATATTTTTCGGATTGGGGGAAGGAGAAAGATCTGAGCAGGAGAGGAGAAAGACCAGGAGATCTGAGAGTGCTTTGAAAGGTCAAAACTATACTACATTTTCCAAGCCCCATCAGTGGAACATCAGTGTGGTTGTGGTATTTTATTTTATTTTATTTTATTTTTCAGGAAGTCCATTTAGATCCCAATAATCAAGACGAGGCTGGATGGCGCTATGAGCCACCTGGTCTAGTGGGAGGTGTCCCAGCCCATAGCAGAGCCTGGAACTCCATGACCTTTAAGCTCCCTTCCAACCCAGACCATTCCATTATTCTATGAATCAGATAGAAAAAAAATCCAAATAACTTCAGTGTGCTTTGAGCTAGGTCTAATGTGCCTTTTTCCAGGATGAAGTAATATTAAGTCAAGAACTTTCGCTTAGCGAATGGATCGCTTTCTTCCCTGGGGTGCATTCACCAAAAAGCACTGTTCAGCTGTGAACCACCTAAAGACGCAAGAGCTAAATTATTTGAGGAAGAATAGAGTGAGAGGTTTAAGTTGTTGAGTTTGGGGGTGCTTTAAGGAACGACTGGCATTAACAAATCACCCTAAGGACTTCTGTATTTTCGCGGTATGATAAAAATTTAGCATGATGGAAAGTATTTGAAGTAGCAGTTTGTTAGAGCATAGGGTTTTTTTTATGATAAATTTTTGAGGAGAAATCCAAAACTGAATATAGAATATTTTTGAAAATGAATAGGGTTTGGAGGGGTTTTACTGTGAAATGATGACTCATTTTGAAATTTTTATTGAAGTAACTTTAAGAATATTTGAAATCTAAATTCAATATTTCACAGGACTGAAAGGGAATTTATTTTCATCTGTAATTCCCATTTTGACTTGCCACTCTTTTCTGGATTGGCAAAACTGAAAAAATCTTGAAGTATTTCCCAACAGAGGAAAAATATTTCCTACATACTTCTTGGATATCTTGCCACTTTCTCTCAGTAGCAGCTCTTTGCTGCTTTCCAGAAAACCCTGAGGGCTGACTGGAAAAGGAAAAAAAACCTTGTTAATATCCATCTACAGTCTTTTCCCATGTGAAATGACTTGCCTCACATTTTGCTAGAAAATGAATAATACAGTAGTAAAGGATGTGGCATAAAGTATTTATGGCAAATTAAAACTCATCTCTAGGAAAATTTAGTTAATCAGAACCGGGCCACACCTGTTCTGTTTTTCACTGGAGTGAACTGAGGAATTATTTATCCATGTGAGTTATTTTCATTAATTACAAATATGAATGAAGAATACATTAATCATAACATAACAAAGCCCATAACATGGGTTTTATGTTGTAATTATCACCAATTTGGTCTTACTTGCTGCATTAGAGTCAGGTCGGGTAGTGTGTGTACTTAATGAGTGGGTTCATGCCATTGTATTGTGGAATCTCTATTGAGACATTATATTGAAGCTCTGTAATTGAATGCATTGAGATCGGGTCAGTAGTTTTTATGCAAGAGTAATGTCAGACACTAACATATCTTTATTTGTAATTTGGGAAGGACTGGAAGTATCCTAGGACGTTCTGTAGCATATCGGCTGCTCTCTTCTGCAGCCCTTCTTTACCTACTGCTCAGGATCTGGGTTTCTAAAAAAGGACGTAAAAATATGATAATTTGACTCAATTTATTGAACTTCTGTATGCCTCTTCTACCACCAGCCTCCAGATTAAAGTCTCTGGAGTGCTGGGCTTTTTTGCTACTTGGAAACTATTGTCCTGAAAACTAGAACCAGACAAATAATTGAATTTTCAGGTTTCTCCTGAACAGAAGAAAGGAACAATGAGTTAAAAACAATTATTAGGTTGGCCAAATGATTTACTTTTTAAAAACTGAAACACAGATATATTTGCTCTTGAAAATGCAGTTTTAAAGTTACAATTAATATTTTAAAAAATGTCCTTTTGATGAGGATGATTAGTACAATTTAGGATTTAAACCTAGACCTTGGTGGTTGTGATCTCCTTGCATTATAAGAACAACAGAGGCAAACGGGGTGTGGGCACCTTGTGGACTGAGCCTCTGTCTCCTGTTGCTTCACACTGTAGCTGAGTACCAATAGCTTTCTTCTTTCCATGTTTTGAAAAGCTGACAGCTGATCATGGCAGTAAGAAACTGGCATGCTACCAAAGCTCTTCCAAGTGCTGCAGCCTTTATCTCTGACAATACCACTCCCATTGGGACCATCAATCAGCTTCCTAGCTCTGGCACGCACACTTCTCCAGAGGTCTCTTTTCTACACTTACAGGGAGAAATGGCATTCTTTTCTCTCAGGACATTGCTAAAATAGTTCTCCTGGGGCTGGGAAGCCATCTTCAGAAATGTTGCTATTCCCAGGTTTTCCTGCTGTGCTTCTCCTTTCCTTTCCTTCTGGAGTTAATACCTTCTTTCCATTTTTTCCTCTTTCGAGGGATGTATGTCTGACTTTTCTTCACAGCCTTGGCCAAACAATGAAATCACTCTTTTTCAGACTTATGGTCTGGCCTGGATGTTTGGACGTGTGGCCATTCTCAACAAAGAGCTTTAAGTGGAAATCCTAGAAAACAGAATCTTCTGCTCTCAAATAAAGGAACACTTTCATTTTTCTTTGCCTCATATTCTACCTAGAGGTGACTACATCTTCCAGAGAGAACTCTCTTCAGCCTTTAGCTGTGCTCCCTCAGCCTGGGAAGAACTGCTCACCTGC
This sequence comes from Pedionomus torquatus, assembly GCA_013398155.1. Taxonomy (NCBI): domain Eukaryota; kingdom Metazoa; phylum Chordata; class Aves; order Charadriiformes; family Pedionomidae; genus Pedionomus; species Pedionomus torquatus. The sequence continues at coordinate 50,897 of VZRU01012187.1, forward strand.
AATATGACATTCCATTTAAGAAGAATGTCTAAGCAAAAGGCACTGTAGGTTTGTTAGAGAAATATCAATGAATGGTTCAATGATTGAATTACTTGAGAATTTGCTTGTGGTTTTGTTTATTTTTAATGCTTTTCAATACATTTTTATTTTGGCAATAGATGTTAAATGCACTGTGGCAATCAAATGTTACATCTTCTAACTTGGCTTCAAAATGCACTGCCAGAGGTGATGGTAGGGAATAAAAAAGATTTCGCTGTCATGCTTGTGGGCCATTCTATAAAAGCTGTATGGCTCCTGTGGGCAGCTCTCAGTCTGCCTGCCCTTCAGTCTGCTCAATCAATACTTGTATAAATATATTTTCCCAAGAGATGAGCGCGAGACACGGCCTTGTTCATTGCTGGAAGTAGTGCCAGTGAGCCATGACAGCAGGGTGAGGACGGCGAACTTCTGAAAAAGTCACCAAAGCAAAGATTCTTGACCTATTTATACATTTTCACCAAATAAGTATTATTTTGCACTTTCATATGTCCTTTGTAACAAGTGTAGCATCTGCCCACACTAAAAGCCAGAGCACGTTTCAGTAAAATATTAAAAAAAGGATTAATGTTACTCACTTTGATGGAGGAAGAAACTCCTATTTCTAATCTTCATTTTGTGACAGTGTGATTGATTTCTTCACTCTGTAGCGTGGGGCTGGCGTTGCTCCTGAACCTACTTGTATTGCCTACAGCTCCCACTGCTCTCATCTCTTCAGGTGACTTTGCAGCTTGATTAGGTCCTGCTGTGTGTGTGTTATACCTCCTCGGCAGAGCTGTCACCTCTACATTTGATCACAGCTGAATTCCAACTGTAAGAAACACCCAACAAAGTCACGTCATGTAGGGAACAGAGTTGTTTGGGTTCCCGTTGCTATAGCTACAATGTCTATAAAGCCTTGGGAAACCCCAGCTGGAGTTTAGCAGGATGTGACATCGCTTAAAAGTGACTACATTGTAAGGATTAAAGTAGATCTATGAACCCCTAGTGATCCCATCAGCTTTAGTCTGAGACTCGCTGTTGAAAGGGGCAAGCGTCCAAATCTGAGAATCCTATGAGTTTCCCACATTTCGTCTTATTTTTCACATTTATTTCATTGTGCGTTAAAGAGTAGGAGAAAATGGCAACATTTTCTGCTGATAATTTCCTGCCTTATCTTCAGAGCATCTCTTTAATATGGGACCAAGGACACAGGCTGTTTTCAGAGTTGTCATTAGGATCTTCATTCACTTTTTTGAATTCCCTGTAGAGCCAGAAGCAGAAATAGAGAGTTGTGTGGAGCAATTAATCCCACTCATTTGAAGACTGTGAAGTCTTTTGAGGAGGAACCAATCTTCTCTTCACTAAGTACAGTGAGAGCCTAAACAACTAATTTAGACTTGATGTTCTGCTGAATTTACATTAAAAAGATCAGTTGAGATAAAGCCCATGAGGTGCCCATGCTACCCTGTGCCATTAGGTGCATGCCCTGCTCAGAGGGGCAGTGTGTGGCTTCAGCAAACCTGCTTTTTAGTTGCCACTCTGAGAGCAATAATGTTATTTGCACTCAACCAGTGTAGTTTAAATAGCCAAGGATTAATTTTTCTTCTGTAATTGGACATTTAAGTTCCTCTTTCGTGCAGTATAGCTCTCTGCTTGAACCTTGCACCTTTGCAGAAGCTGAATCAATATTACACTGCGTATAAAATCACAGTAGTATAGTTGGAAACAACCATGAAAGCCCCTTTTCCTGCCTCAAGAAAAGACCAACTGTACCTAGAATTCTAGAGATGCTATCAGCGAGTTAGAAATTAGAATACTGTCACTACTCTGAGTCTTGAATAAGGCAACCGTGCAAAAGCGTTGTGGCTGAATACCCATGGGAGGCTGGCTGGGAGCTCAGCTGGGCTCCATAGGACTGTATCTTACCTTCTTCTTTAAAAATGCTTGTTCTTTTCAAGTTTCTCTGATTTTCAGAGCCAGAAATTACTTTTTAGGCCTTTCTAACATTAAAATTGCTGCCTGAAGACCAGAAATGATGTACTGTAGAATAAAAATGTCTGTCTTCATGAAGTGAGCCTCTGTAAATATCTTAGATGTAATTTCATAAAGGTACATGGCATCATTTCAATTTTTCTCTGCTCAAGTGGCAGGAGGCCCAGCAGAGTGAACAAAAGGGAGGAGATAGGATGTCTTACAAATAAATCCAATTAAATTTCTATATGTGGATCGATTGTATTTTATTTACCCAGGCATAAACCAGTTTCTAGATAATCAAAGCTCTGGCTTGCTGCACTGTATTTGGTTATTCTCAACAAGTTGTTTAGTGGGAGGCAGAGTGTGTGTGAGCTTTATTTGCAAGCCCTTTTTTTTTCCCTCCCAAGCCAAGTTAGAGCAAATCAAAAAATGTTTGATGTTGCTGAAAGTTATTCTGCTAGGATTATTTGTCCTACAGCACACCATCATGACTGCCATTCGGGAGATACCAGGGTACTTCAGAAGCCCAAACAGTAAGGTTCATGTTAGGAAGCCTTTGTTAGGGTTGAATGTTAAATAGCTTAGATACTTAGTATTTTTAAGTGGATGTAGCAAGAACCTCTCCACAGGGCACATGAGAAACACCGAGATGAAGTTCTGGATTTTGCCGATGCTTTTTCCTTGTTACTAATTTAATACTTTGCATGAAGAGACCTTGTTTTAAAGAACCATATTTGTGCCATCTCCCCTTAGGTGCAAAGTTAATTTTGCTTTAGGTAAGAGTCTCTGGGGCTGAAATCAGAGCCTCTTTTGGTTCTAAAGCAACGTGTGTGGTGGGATGAGGAAAGGAGGGCAAGGGCTGGGAGGATTGGCAAGGCTGGAAATGGAGCAGTTCTGATGCTTAGTTCTAAATCATCTGCCATGGTCTGACTGGGCAGATCATAAGGATCTTAATTTCCAGATGATGTCTTTTGTGATGACTCAGCTGATTAACAGGATCACATGGACTGATACCAATCTGACTGCTATTTCATGAATAATTTTCCTGAGACTTTTAACCCTGTTGCTGCTGACAGTCTTGATTTTAATATAACTTATAGTTTGCAAGTAGTCTTGAAACATTTGTTATCTACTTCATAAGCCTCACATTTTTCTTATCTCCTCTGTCTCTCCTTGCCTACAATAGTAGCTTATTCTAAGTGGTACCATTTGGCTTAGAAGATACACAGGGCAGTCTCATTTTGGCAATCAAGTCTTTTTATGTTATTTTAACATCTTCCCTAGATTTCTCCAAACGCTGAGGAAAAGTCCTTCACTGCTTTATGACAAAGCAGTGAGCATTTGCTATATGGTAAGTGGAGTCAGAACATAAATAAACAGAGCGGTCTCATGAGTGTTTATTGTCAACTGTCAGCAATGGCTGGAAGTTGCAGCTTTGTATATTATAACCTGTTTTATTCAGCAAGGGTAGGTTAGGATGCAAGGGTTATTCCCTCTGCTGCTTAAAAAGTGCCAGGACATCTTTAGCTTCCAGCTGGAAGAACCACCAGAGACTTGCAGGAGAAATCTCAGTTTAAACACCTCATTTGAAGGTCAGAACCTCTAACTGTGTAGCAGAAGTACATTGCAGTGTCAGCATCGGTTATGAGCCCAGAGCCTAATGTAGGGCTCAAAACCATGACCTTCTACACCAGAGGCAAGAATGTTACCAACTGAGCCCATCTGACATTAATTAAACCCTCATTAAAATGAAGGGCTTTTTTCCTGGTTTGAAATGTGATTTTTTTCTGCAAGGTTTTATCATGCATATTTTATTACGAATTTTAGCATGTGGACTATAGACCCTGTTCTGATCCTTTGGAATCACTGTACGTGACATATGTTTCATGCAGATGGGAAACAGAAAAGAGAGAAGAATATACATATTCATTTGTTCTAGTTTGTAAGATAGGTGGCTCTGTTATGACATTCAGGAGCAGCTTAAAGGGTGAAGTTTCTTGTCTATTACCACAATCTGATATGGAGAAATATTCCATGTAGTACTAATGAGGCATGAACACACAAACTCTGCAAGATTTAAGTTACATGTGAGTCCTCAGGATTATTCAGAGTTTGAATATCACCTGGCAAAAGAGTCTGGGAAATGTCCCAAACCCTTTCTGCTTGTTCTCATGAGCTCCTCTGGGAGGTGTATTTACTTGCAAGCCTGTTTTACCTGCAGTAAAACACATGTTGTCCTTTAAACCAACCAAGTTTTACAGTAAGTACAGGAAAGCAGCAAGGCAGAGTTCAATGTTAATGATGTCTTAATTTCTAACCATATCTAGATGATTTATCAGTATTACTGAGGCTGTTTCCAGGTTGGTGCTTGCAGGGGTTGGTGTTGTGTGGCTGTTTGGATACTGTCAAGTAGCTTGGATGCCACAAAGATGATTAGAGGGTTGGAGCAACTCTCCTATGAGGACAGGCTGAGGGAGCTGGGGCTGTTCAGCCTGGAGAAGAGAAGGCTCCGGGGAGACCTTCTAGCAGCCTTCCAGCATCTGAACGGAGCTACAGGAGAGCTGGAGAGGGACTCTTTGTCAGGAAGAGATAGGACAAGGGGTGGACTCCAACAATGTAGGTGGTGCTAAGATCTCAGGGCTTATTACGTGAATTAAAAAAGGTTTCAGAGGAATGTTGTTACTAAAGGAAGCAATTCTTCTAGTTTATTGCAGGTGGGGAAGGAAGAATTTATTCTTCACCCACAGAAATTCATTTTTTTAGGAGAGGGACTCTTTGTCAGGAAGTGTAGTGATAGAACAAGGGGTAAAGGTTTTAAACTAGAAGAGGGGAGATTTAGATTGGATATTAGGAAGAAATTCTTTGCTGTGAGGGTGGTGAGGCACTGGAACAGGTTGCCCAGAGAGGTTGTGGATGGCCCATCCCTGGAGGTGTTCAAGGCCAGGCTGGATGGGGCTTTGAGCAACCTGGTGTGGTGGGAGGTGTCCCTGCCCATGGCAGGGGGGCTGGAACTTGATGATCTTTAAGGTCCCTTCCAACTCTAACCATTCTATGTTTCTATGTTTGGGATACTCTTAGTTCTGCCATTTCTTTTGTATTTAATTCTATTTCTCCGTTTTAAAAGTGGGACAAGCCTTGAAACAACTTCATAGCCGCGTACTGCTTCACATCTTTCAGAGGTAGTACACTGCATTTCAGAACTGAAGCACTGCCCAGCGGAGCACCCTTTGGCACTAAGCTCCAGGTCACTGAGTTCCAGGACTTTCTCTTTCCAACCTTGACTTGGGGACTCTGACACAGCGGAGCCATGTAGATTCTTTCCAGCAGAGGACAGCACTTCTTCCAGCTCTGCTCATCAGCTCCTGCTCAGCTGGTTCTTTTTTACATATTCTTCTCTCCTAATCACAACATTTCAGTTTCAGGCACTTTTATAGTTTCCTCCCTTTTAATGACACACCGAGTCTTCCTTTCTAGTAGGCAATTACGGCTCAGCCTCTGCTTCTGTCTTTTTCTGAAAAGACAAGATTCATCACTCAGGATTTCTTGACCCTCTGAGGAAAGCGCCTGATCTTTCTTCCCAGCTCTGTGGGAATCCCTAATGCCAAGACACACTTCACTGGGAAATCAATATAAATAAAAAGCAGTGAAATGTCTTTGTTGTGAAGCAACCTCTTTGCATTGCTCGTGAGCTCGTGCAGAGGGCACATCCCAACCGCCAGCCTAACTGAGCAAGTAGCAACACCATCGATTCAGAGTCCATCTTACTTCCCATCCTCTCCGGCACATCGATTCACCCCTATTCCCCTTCTCAGCTTGTCCCCTTTGGTCAATTGATTAATCATCAATATTACTCACCGAAGGCAGCTACAATTAAACAGACATCAGATGACTTCCCCTCGCATTTGATAACACTGAGCTCCTAACATTTTGCCTTCCTCAAAAAATTCAACTAATATCCAGTTGAAATAAAATGCGGTAAATTTGGTAGAGCAATTGGTCATTGAGAAGAAGAAATACACAAAGATTCAGACTGCAGAATTTGCAGACAGTGAGCCTGTAGGTTAGGTTTCTGTTGAGAGCACCATTTTAGCTCTTGGAATCTGTTTTTATTTAATATTGTAATGTTACCTAATAAAGCATTGTATAATGAAATCACAATATTAATCACATCACCCAAACCTCTTTATTTGCAAATCATGGTGTCAGCACACATGACAGCATATATTTTAATATCAAAAGTCTATGCAAAAGTGCTTTCAGCTTATAAAGACATACTTGAGGTAGCTTCAAACTAACAAGTCCTCTCCAATTAGCAACATGCATTAGTGGGACAGTCACCACCTGCTCCCAAACCCCGCTGAGAGCCTGGGTGGTTGCACATTTTATTAAGCACTGACTTTTATCATTTTGCACTTTCATGCTATTGAGAGTTCACCTGTGAGCTGCTGTAAATGCGATGTGTATGGACCTTGGAGCAGTCCAAAAGAAATGTCTTATAATGTACAGGAATTAGTTCATATAGGGACAGAACTATGTTGTTTGGAACTGAGAGAGGAGAATATCCACGTGAAGACTTAAAATCTGTCAGAGGGGTGGCTGTAAACCAGCGACAACTGCCCTACAGCTACAGGTCCCTTCCAGCTCTAACCATTCTATGATTCTATGATTTGTGTTTAAACACGAGTGTGCTGTTACGGCTTTCTTGCATGGGAAAGAGGAGGGGAAACATTTAGGGTGCATCTGAGTCAAAAGAAAGGCTCCAGCATCGTGCTGGGGAAGATTAGTGTCAACAAAAGCCCTTCCAGGAGCCAGCATGTACAGAATAACACCACTTTATTGCCTGGAACAGGCAGACAAGAGATAGGGTCTCAAAAATATAGGATAAAAGGGACATACCACGTTTCCTCCTGTTTGGTCAATCAAACCTTTCATTTCTTGGGCTATTTTTACAAGATCTTTAAAAGAAAACATTTCATTCCAAGATCAAAGAGAATGCTTTGCTTTGTACTAATTAACTTCCCGGTTTTCATTACAGCATGAAAAACATTAGATCTACTTTGGTTTGATCCACACCAAATTTATTTCCTCCAGATTTACTCCTCGGATGCCACCAAATTGAAAAGCAAATCCTCAGCCTGTTAGATGAAAGCTGATGTGTTTTGCTCCCATTCCTCGCTAAGAGTAGTTTCAGTTGGACCTTTTCATCTCAATGGTATAAAAAAGACTTTTCTCAGTTCTGTCTGGATCCCTTCCAAGTGTCTCTCATTTTTCAGTCTTTCTCTGAAAAATAAAAAAGCACCCTCTGCAGAAAACTATTCTCTAACCTCTCCTTTAAGCCCCTTCCCAACACAGGCAGTTCACTGGTTTCTCTGTGCTCTTTGTATTTCCCAGTAGGAAACGGCTTGAAATCTCACGTTCCCCTCAAGTGTCCTATGAATTCCTTCTCCTTATTCAGGGCATTGAGCTGAGTCCTTTGCAAACCATCCCGGTCCTACACCCTAGATAAAGGCCTGGTTTGCCCTTAGCAGTTCCTTAAGACTTTTCCAAACTAATGCAAAAGGGAAAAAAATCTATTGCATCTGCTCAAAAACCAGTTAAAGCCCCAGTTTGCATATCCCTATAAGCCTGCAGCGGTTCATGTGTACTGAATGGCTTTTAAAAGACGAAGGCATTTTGTCCATATCCAAGGGAAGTCCTGTGAACCTTCCCATTGATGCCACTGGGGCTGGTGGGAACCCATTTCTGTAGAAGGCACAGCATTTAGAAATTAACTCTTAATACAACCAGGTTTTAGCTCTTTTCAATTCCTGAAAAAAGCTTCAAAAAGTTTGTACCAGCCTCTCCAGAAACATCAGCAAAGGAAGAAGCCCCCCCTCCCCCAATTCCTGCAAAAGAGAAATCATTTGTTCTGGTCAGAACAGAAGCAGAACTAAGAGCAGGGAAGAAAACAAAGCCGGGTGCTTTCGCCAGCCATTGTCTCATGCGTTCCCAGATCCTGCACGGCTCACAAAGCAAAAATGAAGATGTTTTGCACAGACAGGTGCAGGCACTGCTGTGATTAATCAAGCCATAATTAGGGACCTGTCGGCAGGCACTAAATATATGTTCTAGGGCTTCAACCCTCTTAGAAATCTGTGGATGGAAAACTTGCCAGGCAGGAAATTTATAAAAACACTGAGTCTTTAGATGATGAATGCATGCAAGAAAAGAAACTTTCTACCCGGCTATGATAATGACAAGTCTTTCTGTTGCTTCACATCTATAATTTTTTTTCCCTGTCTATTTCTGTGAGTTTATTCAAGTATTTTAGTATCAATTGACTACATAGTTTAACAGATAAATCCTACTCTTCTGTAATAAAGGTACAATTTCAGCATCTGCAGAGGAGTAGTGGCTTTACTGGTTTGCACTGAGCCACGTACCTGCAACAGTCTGTGGAAGCAGCAGGGGATTCAAATACACTCTGAGAACAAAATGGATCTCCTCATGCCCTGCCCTCACCTTACATATATCTGTTTGCACCCAGGCAAAGGTAAAATACATCCATTTCCCAGTGAGCAGAGGGTAGCTCTGTGGCTTTTTATAATCTTCACAGGAATTAGTGCAAAGTCAAGGCTTGAGATATTCTACTTCAATGGAAATGTACGGGAGGGGCCTCCTTTCACAGAGTACTACAGGAGCCTGGGGCTGAACTGGTGGGTACTCCCCACTGCAGGAGCACATGTAGTTGGTACCCATGGAGGGAAGAAAGATGGGCAGCTAAGTCTTGATCGGACATGCACAAGAAGTACCATGAGATAGGTCCAGGGGAAGCCCATGAAATGAAACAAGGTTACCTGGGGAGTCTGTGCCAGTTAATGGTGTCCTGTTCAGAATAAAACAGGGACACCTCCCACCAGACCATGTTGCTCCAAGCCCCATCCAGCCTGGCCTTGAACTTTTCCAGGGATGGGGCAGCCACAGCTTCTCTGGGCAGCCTGTTCCAGTGCCTCATCACCCTCATAGGAAAGAATTTCTTCCTAATATCCAATCTAAATCTCCCATCTTCCAGTTTAAAACCATTACCCCTTCTCCTATCACTCCACTTCCTGACAAAGAGTCCCTCTCCTGCTCTCCTGTAGCTCCCTTCAGATACTTGGTTTGGAACATACATGGAATTACACTGAGCATCTGCTAGATGCTTTCAACTAGAAAGGTCTCGGTGTGTCGTAACCTGTGTTTTGCAGGGGTGAGGAACAATTCTTGCAATTAAACTTACCTGTCAGGAATACATTTCCTTCCAAACAACATGGACTGTCATACTTCAGGAGAGGATTTCTGTAGATAGTAAATAGCTCCAGCCAAGCCACACTTCAAAAATAAAACAAAATTTCTTTTGTTGTGGCTTTTCTATTTTGGACAGACAAAGGCACATTGTGATTTGGAATCTGTGAAGCACAGAGAACATGTTCTGTATCGCACAAGGCATGGATGCCAGGATTGCCCCAGCTGGCAAACCGAAGGGACCAAGAGGAATATAGGGGAAGGGAGGCTCTTTGTGTAGGCAGAGCCATAGAACCACAACTTGAAAGTTGTTACAATAGAAGTCAAAGAAACATTCTACAGAAGGAGCACCAGCTTCTAACTGATGGGTTGGAGGGGAAACATCATGGATCTTAAACAGCGGAGGGAGGGAGGAGGCTGTAGGTGTAGAATAGTAAAGTTCTGAAGATGAAAAGGGCATAGGCAAAGTTTGAGTTGATGAGTGAAAGGAAGGGTCAAATATTATGGAGAAGAGAGTTCACTAAATCTTGCCAGGTTGCCTGTAAGAAGGAGGAGGCAGAAGAATAAAAGGTAGTGCTGACATTGCTAGCCTGGGAGAAGGAGAGGGAAGCAGGGAGGGAGGAGAAATTAAGAAAATAATGGAGAAAGGCAGGAAGGGGGAGGGTGGAGGATATAAGAAATAAGGTGTTCAATTTTGTCCAGGTTGCCCTTGAGCTGGCAGGGGTTTATTCTCGATGATGTGCTGAAGAGATTTATGTGTATGGGGTAGGGTTGGAAAGGCAGATTTGTGAGTTGTCAGCATAGAGGTGATAGTGGAACTGCAAGAGAGAGCCATGAGACTGAGCTCACAGAAGGGAAGAGAAATGAGCCCAGGCCCTGGGAGATTTCCAAAGAAGAGGAAGGAGCAACATCACCAGAGAAGTCTCCAGGGAGCAGGATGTTCACCAGGAAGCAATGAGCAGGAGGGACTCAGCCTAGTGAAGAAATGGCTGGAGAGTTTGGCCTATGGAGGGAGCATGAGCATTTAGAAGGGAATTTGGGGAGAATGAATCAGTGTTGCGGTTTTATTACTGATTAGGTTTTTATAGCATGGGTTTGAGGGAAGGATTGACTTTGGATAGCAGTTGGAGTTCATGGACTGCTGTCTAGGCTGGAGTATCCCAGTGGAAACCCATGCCTCGAGTCAAAGAGACCAAAAGGGAGGGAGGGCAGACGCAGCATGAATAAAAACCCAGGAGAAAAGAGACTGTGGCTTCTCACTGCAGGTCCCCTCTGTTTCCTACGAGGGTGTTGTTCTACTAATGGACTCCTGTGTAAACTCTTCTCTAACCCAAGCATCTTTTCACGGCACAGTTGAAAAATGTTGATGTTAAGATCTGCACCCTGAGGATCATTTGCAAATGATAATCAATTGCCATTTGAGAATAACAGTTAATGTTACTGCTCTGATTCACTCCCTGCACCTGCTACACACAAATGTGTATGAACAACCGCTGGATGTTTTAATATATCCGTCTTTTGGCACAAAGTAACACCCCTCTTCTGAAGAGAAAGATTTTAAGTGTCCCCCCTTGTATGACTGGGAGAAGGTGGTACAACTCAGGTACCACTTCAGGGAGTTAAAAGGCAAGTTTTCAGGAGCATTCCAGCCTTTGCAGGTTCCACCTGGAAACGTACACCTAAATTTTTTGTGGATTTTGGAGAATGTCATCACAAGTCCTGATTTTAAAAGGTGCTGAGTGATGCAGTTGCTCAGCGTGCAGTCAGAACAGGGCATGGAAATCACAGAAGTGGGAATTTAGGTGTCTAGGAAGAGTGAAAAATCCCAGTAGGCACCTCTCTGCATCTTTAGGAACCTAAATACCTTTAACCATCTGCCTTAGGCAATAAGGTCTAATAAAATGTTGTAGTAGGTATGTAATTTGATTTTGGCAAGTAGATAGACAATGTGATTTCAGATCATGTATGTTTTAGCTATTTTCTGTAGGTCTTTTTTACTTGACTTTTATTTTGAAGCTCTTGATTTTAGGCTGTTATTTTAAACCTCTCTCAGCTGGTGGCTCTGATTGCTTTTCAAACCTTCTATTTTATAACCTTTGTACTCTTATGCATGAATCTAGGCCAAGTTACCGCCTTCTGTTCACTTTCCAGTGTCTTTGACGTTTAAAGTAAGCAAAATGCAATTTCTGTCTGCTGGGGCTGGGAACCTTGGGAGACCCCATTGTTGTGGTTTAGTTCTTGGTGTTTTATTTTTTAATTGACTTGTATACATTTGGATGAGTCACCATTGATGTGAATTATTCCCTACACTCGTGTCTTCTTTAGTCACATACTATTAAATTAAAATGCTCATGGTTGGTTTTTTGCCTGGCCTGGAGGAGGGCTTGGTGTTGAGTGCCAGTGGAAAGGAAAGGTGGATGCTGTCACATCTTCTTGGTGCTGTAAGAAGAAATTAAGAAGGGAGCAAAATTTACAGCTCTTCTGTGATCATTGTTGAAGGGAGAATTCTCATGAAATGAGAATGAAAATCTAATTGATGGCCTGATTCTCCATGGTTGTGTAGCCATCCTTTCCTTCTCTGCTTCTAATAAATGCTCTCTGCTTTCACCCTCACATTGGCAAGAAAAATCCATGTGACCAGATAGGGAGACCTTTAAGAAAAGACCAATATTTGCATATCTATTATGGCTATACTCAGTGTTATACTTGTTTCATTAAAATTTCTATTTGGATAATATGTAAGGTCAATACTGTCACTGTTCTGGAAAATTCATTTATTTTAAAATTAAAGCTAAATGCAGGGAGTATGATTCTCCCTGTGACTCCACCTATATAAATCCACTAAGCCTGATAGAAAAAGTAAGTGAAAGCAGAATTGAGCCGAATGTGTTTAGAGATGGGGGTCTCCTGTGTAGGATAAAAGCATGCTAGTTACACGAATCCTAATTTTCAAGGTAAATCACTTGTTATAGATGCTCTGAGTTCCTGCTTTTCTATATTCAAGGGATGGTTATTATTTCAGCTGGGTGCCTACTGAGGTCCATTAGCTTTTACACACCAGTTAAGGTTGTCAATTGCTGGGATTGAAAATACGTGAAGAAATACTTAGGACTACTTCAAAGTACGGTGCTTCCCTAAGGTTACCAGCTTTCAAATCTCAAGCAGCCATTTTCAAATGAATTTGCCTGCTGAGAAGGCTGAAGACAGGAGAGAGGAAAGGGATAGCAGCTTTCAAAGTCAGCTGTCGGTGGGTTTCTTGGTCTGTCCGTGGGCCATTAACATTTTTTAGGGCCTGTGCCTGGTCTGGTCTAAGGATTTCCAGAGTCTGGGCTCTTTGTGTGGTCAGTTGTTGTTGTTTCCAGGTATTGCTTAACAAACCTTAAAATGGCTTCTGGTTCAATTCTCAGAAACCAGGGGAGGGGAAGAAGTGATCTAGGACAGCTACTATGGAAGTCACCTTTAAAGTCTTACAAAAATATATTGAAGGCAAAAGCTATTTTCAACATGCACCAAGGGAAAACGGGTATTAAGATGGATCTGTTTAAATTTTAACATTTCTGGTGTAAAATCATAGCTTTTTAAAGGTTTCATTTTGCATACAGGAAACTTCCATGTGTCTGTTCAGTCCTCCTGAAATTACAAATCTGTTTGTTAAATGACCGTGCTTGGTAAATAACCATAAACTGGTTACTCTAACTTCCACCCTTAAGGCAGCTGGCTCGAAAGCAATCAGATGGTGTCTGTTACCCTTTTCCAAGGTGGCAGTAGTTTCTTATATGTCAAATGAGCTCAGTGGCTCTAATCCCCGTCCCAGATGTCCACAGCACAAAGAGCAGGATCTGAAGCAATAATCTTTATGTCAGTCTCAACAGACAGAGCCAGAGCTACATTCACCCAGGGGAGCAAGAGGCTTTCTTGTCAGCAAAGATTTTTCCTCCAGCAGAAAAGAAGGAAAATCTACATTAGTGCTTATAGTGCTTGGCCCTTTCTCCAGTGCTATTTCTGAAAAAGTACTGTCATTTGTAGGTGAGAAACTGGATGAAGCGAAAGTCCACAGCCACCTTTTTCATCCATCTTAAGATCCTTTGCAGCATGTGGAGGGTATTATATAGGAGGAGGAGGGGTACAAAGGCGGGATTCATCTCACTGAATTTAAACGTCTAGAAGTTACCTGTAGATACCCTTTAGAGTTAATGAGAAGGAATAGATTTCTCCAGAGGGTGAATCAGTGGCAGATGAAGTCACTTTCAGAGCCTGTGACAACTGCTTTGTAGACACTTAGGGTTGGGCTGTGTGAATGCCACCCTGCCTGACAGAAATCTTTATCAGAGTGAAGACAGGAGCTGAAGACTCCCAAGTCCACAGCTTGCTTGCTGTATGGTTCTTCCCTTATTTAAATTCCTGATTTATTAATGAAACAGGAATGTGTAAATAGCTTCATGCACAATATTAGTCTGGGGAACTGGGGGAATGTGGATGGTGTTAGACTGGGTAACCCGCGGTGGCTCTTGCTGTTACATTCAGAAAAGCCACCGGGGCAGTGTTCAATGCCCTGTTTACGTTCTGCAAACCAAAAGAAGCTCAAAGCAGCAGAAGCTTGCACTCTGCCAGTTTTTCTGTGCTGTAGGCATCAGGGATTGGTTTCTTTACATGAGACTGTGCTGGAGACGAGCCTAAGCTCATCATTCTGAATGTGGGTCTTTTGAAAATTCAGATCTCTGTTTAGATCTTGTAATCTGTATCTATGAAACTCAAGGGCAGAAATGACCGCCTCAGATATATCTCAAACACACTGCTTTAAATATATTTGCTCTTACATATATACCTACATATATATATAACATGCTGTTAAATGGTAGTTGAATGTAACCAGCAAAAACATTTAAAGGGAATCAAGCACAAACATTTGCTACTCAACCAAAATCAGTCAAGGTTTTTATTAGGGAGATGGAAATTAGCCCTTTCCCTTTAAATATTTTGAATTCTTTCTATCAGCAAAAAGGTTAAGTTGGACAACTTTTCAACAAAGTGTTTATTAATCTCATGCAAAGAGATGGATTTTGCATCGCTTGTGTATGTGTATTTATCATCTAGTTAGAACTGATCAAAATGGGTTTTGTTTAGCTTGGTAAGGGCTAAGATCTAAAAGAGGCCTGAATGATGGTAAAATAACATCATCACTTTGACATCAGTGAGCAGGAGTTGTTAAAATGGTCATTTCTTTTCAGTGCTTCACCCGTGAGTTGAGAAATCCAATCTTATACTTGTAGTAACTGGTATCCGCACAGGGAAATAGAGAAGAACATCTGGAGGCAGAAAATCCATGGCATTGACTTGGGGAGGTCAGATTGTGATACTGGCCGGGACTGGGAGAGAGGGGGTGAGTGAGGTTAAAGGCCAGATTTGAATCCTGATAGATTAAATGCAGCTCAGAGAGGGACTCAGGGAGCAATAAGGGATTCCTAACCCTGCCAACGAAGGGATTCTGTAAGCCTGCAGCTTCATCGTTCTTCTGGGCTGGGAGATGAAGACTTTGCTTATTAGTATGCAAATGCAATAGCACCGTAAAAAGTTCCAGATGATTTTATGACTAAGCCTTGCTGCAGGGGAAAACATGGTTGACAATATGGAATAGGAAAGGAGAGGTGAGCGAAATTAGGTGCCAGCCTCCCATCAGTGCTTGGGGAGGTACGTAGCAAGAGGTGCAGGTATGTGGGAGGTGAGAAACAGAATCCTGCAAAAAGAAGCACAGACTGAAAAGGGGAAGCCCCCACTGTTTTAAAAAAAATAAATAAATAAAATAGAATACTGGTCTAATAAATGCAACTTTCTGCTTGGCACTAATGAAGCAGATTAATAAGGCTATTGGAGCCCATATGGCCACAGAGATTTACTTAGACTAAACATTGCTAATGGATGTTTTCAGAAAGTAGTGTTTACACTCAGACATATTTCACCCTTGGAGTGGCCCCGAACGTGAGGTAACCACAGTGTTTATCCTCATCATCAGATGCATCATCTCTCTGTGGAATAAGCATTATTCCTGTTTCACAGATACGAAATGTGAACCAGAAGAGCAAAGACCAACATTTGCAAAAAACACCTCTTACATCAGGCCTTGACTTTTAATAATCTCAGAGATTATAGAATGAGGCCATGGAGAGGGCCAGCAGCAGAGCAAGGGTTAGAGGGCGAGCGTGTCCTGGTGTCAGTTCTGTGGGTGACCGAGGGTGTTGTAGGAGAGGTTATTTTGGCTACTGCTTATTAGATCTAGCTCTGCTGTGGGCATCTGACTGCCCAACAACTGCTGGCAGTCCCCAGAGCATCAGAGGCCTTTCCTATAAACACATATCCCTCTAAAAAGAAATAACTCATAACCTTACCAAGAATGGTTTGGTGACAGGACTCCGGCACAGGTTGTCTGGGTCACATATCTGTTTAACTCTATGAGCTTTATGGGTTTGACCTCCCGACACATCGTCTATCTTTCTTGCCCAGCACTTCTGGTGGCCTAACGGGAGGCCAGTCACATTTAAGTTCAAAATTATGGGCTGGCTGCTTGGGTTCAGGCAGTCAGATGTGAAAACATACTAGTTTCATTCTTAAATGGAGATTCAGTTGGCTGCTTATCTGCTGAACAAATGTATCTGCAAAGATAAGAAGAACACCAGCTCCAGGCAGCAACACAGAGCCCCTGTGCCAGTTTTGCATCTTTCGCAGCTCCCCTGACATTTTGATCTCTGTGTCCCTACAACATTCTCCCCTGTCATTTTGATCTCTGTGTCCCTACGTAGTCCTGACCAGTCAAGATGAATAGCTATTCGTTTGCTCTCTTTAGAAACAGGGAACCTTAAGCCCTAAATCTCCCTGAAAATAACTCTGTTGTAATCTTTTCTTAAAGATTTCTAAAAAGTTCTTGTCCCCTGGTTGTGCAGGTTAGATTGAGTGTGTGATGCATATTCAGACTCTATTTTCTTTTAGCTGTCTTCATGTGTAACTGCTGCTTTGGTGGATTTTCCATATACTGAACTATGACTGAACCCAAGTCCCTGCCCCAGCGTTAGCCTCCAAGTCTGGTGAAGTGGTTACAAACATGAACACTATGACCTGTTATTTAACTGTTTGTGAGTGCCAGTGTCTGTTTAAAGACCAGTTACCTTTGAGAATCAGACCCAAAGTGCACATTTATCCTGAAAAGTTGAGAATTCAGCTCAACACCAGCACATAAATATGTGTGTGTTAAGGTATGTATGTGCAGGCGTATGTGTGTGTGTGCACCCTGTCCAGAGACAAATCAGAAATACAGCTAAAATCATACCCCACTGATGTGAGGGGGGAAGGTAAGAGCAAACCCAGATGCATCAGCTGTCTCCAGGGTAGTTACCCCCAGGAAGGAGGCAGACCAACACAGCAGGTAGCAAGTGTCTTTTTCCAGTGCATGGAAGTGACTGGTGCGTAGGCAGGCATGAAGGAAAAACCCTGCATTACTTTTATTGTCAGTCTGCTGTCAAGCTACCTTGTTAGGCAACGACAGGAGGATGGAAAATAAACCAATATTTAATGGGTTTTTTTTTAAATGTATTTGTGAAAGCAACAATTTCTACAAAGGGCTTATTGAAAAAATGTACTCATTAATGCCAGAAATTAAATATACAGGGCTAAGATAGAGAACCATACACATGGCAACACAAAGAGGAAAGAGTTAGACCGTCTTCTTAACCCAGAGCTGCTCATGCTGAGCTGCTCATCCATTCTCAACTGTGCTTGAGCCCTTCCATGGGAGTGCCTTATTTATTCACAGAGGAGAACGGAAGGGACAGGGTTGTCTTGGCTCAGGACAGCTGAAAGTAAAAGGAAGATAAATTAACAGGCAAGGGCGAAGAGAGCTAGAGCAGGCTTTTTTTCTTTTTTTCCATCCACCCTCATGTTGCTGAAGGACAAGAGATGGATAGAAAGGGGAATCCCCCAACTATTCCAGCTTTTGGACAGGGAGCACTCGTTCTTCCCTTGCTTGTGAGCGTCACAAAAAAGAAGGGGATAAGGACAACAGCAGCTACATCATAGGTCTAATAAGCACAAGCTCTTGGGTGGGAAACGCTGCAGTGGGGACATTGCTGATGTGTGTATGTGGCCCCTCAGCTGATCCAGGGTTGTCAGTCTCGCTGTGCTCCATGGACAGGCTGAGAAATAAAACATTTTATCATTAAAACACATATGGCTGAGATTGGCTGAATTAACATATCTCAGTGCACAGAGCTGTATGATAGGAATGGAGATCACTCCTCAGCCACTCATTACTGCAAAGGTTCCTTCCAGTCTCTGTTACACAACTGAGGTGGGACATTAATAGTTCCAGTCGCTGGCGGTGTTTGTGCAGCAGCTTTAATTCTTCAAATATTTCACACCTGTGGCAGTTGCTGGACCTTTTGTGCTTTGGGTTTGATATGGGGAATACATTTTTTTAAGAAGATTTTCTTTTAAAAATGAACAGTANAGGGGGAAAAAATTTTTTTAAAAAAATTTTTTTTTAAAAAAAAAAAAAAAAAAAAAAAAAAAAAAAAAAAAAAAAAAAAGCCTTCTATATCACTCATACCCACTGGATAAAGCATTTCTGCAAATTTTGTAGAAGGTTTCTGGGTTCCACTTTTTGACATTTGAGAAATACATCCCTAGAGGTGTTCAAGGCCAGGCTGGATGGGGCTTTGAGCAACTTGATCTAGAGGAAGGTGTCCCTGCCCAGGACAGAGGGGTTGGGACTTGATGATCTTTAAGGTTTCCTCCAACCTGAACCGTTCTATGACTCTATGATTCTATGATTTTAAGTCAGTCTTAATTTTGAGGGTGTTTTGCTGAATAAGTGGCTGAGGCCATCACTGCATGGCAGCAGATTGCAATGGAAGCAAAGACAAGTTTTAAAAAGGGTAATGTTCAGTGAGAGTGTTCTGAATTCTGTTAGTACTTAATACTCTCTTGTCTAGCTAAGCATTTCAGTGCTGTTTATCACCGCAGCACCTGGGTGCTTCTCAGACATGAGTAAGTGTATCTTTGTTAATAAATCTATTATTCTGAGATAGTGTATAGCTGTCCTGTTGGGGTGAGATTTATGTCACAGACAGGTCAAAAAGCGGATTCTGCAAGTGTAGGAAAACAAATAATTTAAGACTTCTGATGGAAAATCCAAAGTTGTACGTCCAGAGTCACGTGAGATTGTTGTGTCACTGTATCCAAAAGTACCCTTCTGCTCCCAAGCCAAGTGGTCAACTCCTTTTCTTCTTTCCAAAGCTTTTGAGGAGAGCATTCTCTTTGGGAAGTGTTCAGCATCTTTTTCCCTGACATCAGTCTGGCAGAGTTTCTATTCCAGTTCGCCAGTCAGCAGTTGGTAAATACATGACTCAGGTGAAAATATGTCTGGGGCAAACAGAAAGAGATCTCTCTTACCATTTTCCCCTGTATCTTCAGAAAAATTAGTATCTATCTGTCCCTTTCAGATAGGATTGTGTGAACAGTCAGTTTATTTGGTTTTAGCATTTCACTGTTGGCAAGAAGTGTTTTTGCATTAAGCATTTGACCATTTGACCAGCAGATTTTCCTGCCATCATTTAAAATGAGGTGAGCATCATTAAAAGACCCTCCTAGGTTAAAAACGGACAATAAATATCCATAAGAGTTTGCCCAGAGTAAATGGGCTGCCCAGTGCACATGTACCCAGCTGGGTGCCCTTGTCACAGGTACTGGTTTTGTATCTGGTTCCCCAGCGTGCTGTGGAATTTGAATTCTTCCCTTCACACAGCACGGACAAGCTCTCACACTCATTTTACTTCAGGCTCTTTTGCAAAGGCAAATGGCACTGCTGGAAACTAATCAACATAATTTTTTACTCTTCACAGAGGTCTATTAGCAATCATTGCTGCAATCTTGGGCTGTAAATGGGGACAAGCTTATTCCTAAATTCAAACCCAGAAATGTTTTGTGTTTTCTATAAAATGTTATTGCCTTGGCTTGTCTCTGGCCAATTTTGTTGGGGGCTTTTTGTGTTCCCTCTTTTTCCCCAGATGCTGTAGCTGGCTGTCAGGTGGGGAGATGCTGCTGAGGATATTGAAAAAGCTTAAATTATAATGAATAGGAAAAAGCTAACTCTAATGTCACTGCTCCTGCAGAAGCCTCACACAACCTCTTCTTATATATGTGTACAGAAACAGAGTACAAATATTAGTTTTATTAAATGAGACACAGACACTTAGTTTTTATGTTGTCTACCAATGGAGAAGAAAATAATCTTTTTCACCACAGACAGACGTGGCTTTCCTGGTGTAAAATCCCAGCAGAGACAAAATGCTGCAGATTTATCATGGCTAAGACAAGCCAAGCTGTCCTTAGGGCAGACTTCGTCTGGTTTTATTTCTACAGAAATTTTGTTGGCCCAAAGTTTACAGCCAAAAAACTAGTTTGGGTTACAAACAAGCAACTTGTTTCTAGTGTAAGAATACGACTGAAGTGATTTGCTAAATCCCATGAAGGAATTCTGTGGAGCAGGAGCACTGGTGCTACATTCCCAGGTGTAGCAGGAACCACTGATCAAATTTCCTTTTCCTATTGATATTTATATTGAGAGCAGTCAACTTAATTGATAAATGCATGTTTGGCTAATAGTTTCTCTGGGACTCAAAGGGAAGCCATCTGACTTCTATCCCTTGCCCTGGCTTCTCTGAGAGCCTGGGGATGAAGGCTGTGGTTTCTTTTAGACATGCAGCCAAACTGCTTCACTGTGCCCATTTGGATACGTTTGAAGCCTAAAATGAGTGTGGAAAATTTAAATTCTCATGTATTACAAGAGCTTGCCCATTTATCAGAATAAGAACTATAAGGATCATTAATTTGTGCATATGTAAATTAGGAACGGGAAAGGATTTCCTGATAACCAGTGGTAGCGTGTGATATACTCCGTTGCAGTCATGCCAAGGATGAAATGTGTTGATTGCCTCCAGGGTTAACCCTGCAGCTTTCATGCGGCTCAAAAGCAGCTTGTTCTGCTCACCATGTGGCACTGGAGCACAGGCAGGAAAGGTCACCCGAGCAATCAAGATCAGCGCATCTCTTCTCAGGTAGGGACCCCCTGTGGCTGCAGGATTAGCTGCAGAGTCTGAGCTGACTGAATACATATTTACTTTTAAATGTCCTGACTCTCTTATAGACTTTTTTTTTTTTTTTTTTATTTGCTAATCTTTGTCCATATTTGCCGTGAACTTGGGCAGTGTTTGTTGTTTCTTGCTGTTTGGCTGCTTTTTGTCCTTGCTGCGGTTTTGAAAAATGGAAACAGGAGGAATTAAAAGGGTAGATTATTTTGATAATGTGTCTCCCTGCAGGAGGGAGGCATGACCTGACTGGCTGCTTTGAGAGCTTTGCTGATGGTATGACTTTAAGAAGTGTTTTTCGATGCGAAAACTAATAGTAAGCATCTGCAGTTATCAGATAATATTTTTTTAAAATATGAGTAAAATTTTCTAAAATATTTGGGGTTTTCGAGGCATGAATTTGGGTGGGGTTAAGAGGAGCTGTACATCGGACCTCCTGGCCTCGTATCTAGAATTTTGGTACGCTCGTTTCAAGTTGAGACTTAAAGGCCAGACAAAATTTCCTTTCCCATTTTCCCTTTTCCATTCCCACAACATTTGGGTAAGCAGTAAAAGCACATTTGCTCTCTGCCCCTGCATTGCCCAGCCCTGGAACACAGGGCAGCAGCTCATACGTGTAGTGCTGTCTCCAAGGCAGATATTTATCAGGGAGAAGTCACTGACCTCCTTGTTTCCTTAGCCCTGGAGACCCTCACGCTCTCATTGCCGAGTCTCCCCAGGGAGGTGGGGATGCTGATGCCTACCCTGGGAGGAGGATGACATTTAATCTCATCATCTGTCTCAGTTGACATCCCTGCTGATGCTGGAGAGGAGCTCTGGGGGCAACCCCCAGACAGCAGAGTAAGAGATGTCCGTTCCAGATCATCCTCTAAATGAATCCTCAACATTTTCATTAAACAGAGACGCTCCTGCCGGACAATTATGGATTGTGACTCTCCCATTTTTCCACAGGCAGAGAGCTTGTGTAAAAACTGAATGACATTTAAAAATGCCAGCAGTCTTATTAATTCTTCAGTTCGAGAAGTGTTTCTTGGGGCTCAGTATGTAGAATGCCAGTCGGAGGACAAAAGGGTGATGCAGCCGCACTGACAGAACCAAGCTTTTTACACAAATACTGAACTCCTTTAAGTCTTACTTCTTCAAAATTGTGTTTACTGTGTAACTTCAGACTAACTGGGAAATGCACCTGTGAAGGTTAAGGCACCTGGTGGCCCCAAGAGTTACAGCTGTGTGAATACAAGCTCTTTTGTGCTCTGTCCCGTGATTGACCTCTTTCTGCCTCGAGAAGAGCCCCTTCTGCAGGAATTAAAGGCTGTTCTGTCTTCTCTTCCCAGAGATGTGCCACTGCTCTTCCTCCTAAGCGGGGTGCACTAATGCAGATTACTGTCCACCAGTAATTCCAACACCACTGCTAATGTATTGCCCTTATTCCAGGATCACAAGTTAAACTCAAACCAGAGGACAGTATGTGTCAGGGCTTTTCTCTTCTGGAGGATTAAAAGGCCAAGCCCATTAAAATGTCTGTTTCCTTTTCTCACTTCCCAGTTTGTAGTAACTGGTGCTCCAGAAGAGCTGTAGCACTTGTCTGAGGAGATCTGGGTTAAGTTAAGTGTCTGCCAGAAAAAAAAAAAATGCAACCTTTCCCTTACCCCACCTTTGTTATTAGCTGTGTGCTGAGTTGCAGTTCTTTTCTCTGCGGCGCAGGCAAAGGGAGGTAGTTTCCAGCGGATGAACTGTTCTGTGAGCTGTCTTTGTGCAGCTCCCGCTGCCTTCACTGAGGCTGCCGAGCAGAATTGGTCCTAGAATGGACTGACGATGCGGCTCAGAGAATCCAGCACCTTCCCTTTCTAATGGCTGCTTCGGTAGATAACTCTGGCAGGTGCTGCTGCTGGCTTGGTGTTACTGCTTTATCGCCAGGAGAGCTGGGTGCTGGGCAGGTGATTCACACCAGTTAAAGTGACTGGGATCGTACGCCTTTGCCCTGCGCCAGACGTACGTATATTTTAATGTCATTTGTTATTCTATATTGAAAATCATTCTCAGTGGTTGGTAAGTATATTGTTTTGTTTGGTGTAAATCTAGCCGTGTACCGCACACGTAGAATCAAAGCCAAGGTTACTTCACTTCTAAATCTCCAGTGACCGGCCAGTAAATAACAGCCCTTGAAGTCCTGAGTCTATTGGCAGAAAATACAACTGTAGATCACTCCTAAAGGAATGACTCACTGCGGTAAAGGTTAGGAGAGAAGAGAGCAAAGAGGTTTCTGTAATCGGTTGATGTGGTTTATGAATGCAACAGCTACTACTGCATTAGAAATTATATTCAGCACATAGCAAATGAAAAAATCAGATGCCTTCCAGTTCCTGCCGTTGATGTGAAGCTGCTTTTTGTTGAAACTGGGAGTGGTACATGAAATTACCTCCGGCTAAAGAGGTTCCGTGTGCATTAAGGTGGCAGCCAGCCTCGTGGAGGCTGAGCCGTCTGTAAGCCATGGGTGCTAGTCACAAATTGTGAAGATGCTGGCTGCGGGTCAGCGCGAGGTCTCAAATCCTGCTTTTGAGAGCTTTTATTCTTTGACCTAATTCACTGGGGGGGAATGAGTTTCAATTTGGAATAAATTTTGACCCAAGATAATTGGAAGTTAATCTCACTTTATTTTACATACTGCTTTATGATAATGCAATTGTAACATGTTTAGTGTGGGGCATAGAGGGCAACAGTCCACAGAAGCTGACATTTTGCATAAAAGAAACAAAAAAGAAGTCCTGGGTTTATCTATTCAAACTGATAGCAGCAGTTGAGAAGATTAACCTTTTTAATAATGGCTTCCCCTCTTTTATATATTTTTGGGGGTTGTCTCTTGTAGGTATTCATTTGTGAGACTCAACAATTACATTATGTGCGGTCTGGTGTATGTGAGCTGAATAGTTTACTAGGTTAAGCAAATGCAGAAGAGATTGAACCAAACAGGGTGAAAAAAATGAACTGTAACAGAATAAGTGTATTGCAGGTCAAGTGCTGCTTGAATGAAGCGATGTATTGGTGTAAAGTTGCTCGATACAAAATACTTTCCTTCTTGGGGAGTTATCAGAAAATACGCACTCAGTGAACCAGAAAACTGCGAAATTATTTAATAAAATTAATCCTCAGCTGTGAATAGCAAAAATGTCAGGCTTATTTTGCATCTAGATTTTCATCCCAGCAAATACATATTTATCCCTGGATTCTTTTGTCCTGATTTTAACATTTGCTCTGTTGTGCTGAATACCGTTTTATACCCAGCCCATGTTTTCTTAATAAGTGTCAAGTTAGCATAAAGAAATAAGGAAATGTATTTTCAAGTAGAATTTAAAACCACATTATTTGTGTTTAGATATATTTTTTCAGGTGTGAGCCATAATTTCATTACATATCATCCTAAAGCTACTATTTGCTTCCTTTTACTCGTCAGAGTGATCTTGTGTTTTCTACTGGGCTGCTTGTGTTGTGGAGGGAGCACCTGCATGGATAAGGAACAGAAGGTGGGATACAGCTCAGAAGCGGACTAAAACCTTTTAGTCCTTCAGGAGAGCAGGACCCTTCAAGCTTGGGTGAAGACAACAGCTATTAGAGAGCTTGCTCCTGATCCTCTGGGAACTGTGGGTCTTCTCTGTAGCACTGAGAAGGGAAGGCAGTATCCCATCTTGTATTGCTTACCCTGCAGCTCCTTCCTTTGGGACAGGGACCTGTTCTACCTCCCCGTTCCCCGGTGCTTGTCCAAAATTCTGTCTTGGTTCTGGTTTGGTTGCTGTTGTGGCTCTGGAAATGTCCCTGAACGTGACAGGATAGGCTTCTAGGTGTTCAGGCTTACAACTTGCACAAAAGAAGATAATGCAAATAGCAACACAAGCCTGTGGAGAAAAAGATAAAGAGCTCCTGGAATCTTTGGAAATGATCATTTAAGTTATATATTCATTTGCTCCTTTACAGCTCTTGCCACTTTCTTGATCTTGACAATAAATACATTAATTTATTACTCCCCTAGCAAGGTGTTTTAAGGAGTATTATCTCTGCCTGCAGTCATAGTCAAAGTTCGAACTTTTCAAAGAAGTGGATGCCATTTTGCCTTCCTCAGCCTTCACCAGAGTCAACGATTCAACTGTCTGGCCTGTTTTGACTCTTCTCTCTACATCCCATGATATCCCACCCTTAAGAAAGCAGTTTCTTGCTTCTATGGATGTGCAGCATAGACATGTCCAAAGGATGAGGACGTTTTTCCTTCTTCTTCTGTGATATTTTCCCTGTAAGTAGCCAGAGCAATTGCAGTAACAAGCGCATGGAGGGACCTTGCTTCCCCATTGACAGAAAGTGGCACTTCTGATGTCTTGCCCCTTCCTGGATCAGAGCGTGTTCTTCTTGTTAAACAGTGGTCACCCACTTAATGAACTGCGCAGAGCCTGCTTGACTTCTCTTCCAGTGCTTGTGCACTGGATCCAAAGGGACACGCTTGCATTTGGTACTCATGGGGCTCAAGGACCGGCAGCTGCCAGCCCCATTAACTCCTCTCATGGCCCTCTTGGAGATTGAGGTGACCTGTGTGCATGGCTGGAGTCAGAACTCCAGCAGCAGGAGCTGAAATCGTCAACATTGCCACTCTTCTGATGCTGGAGCCGCCAGTATTAATGTTCTTTTTGTCTGTCCCAGCTCCAACAGCTCCCTTGAAAAATTCTGCTTTGAATTCCCCTCTGCTTCATTTTCCCCAGGTGAAACCATCGCTGTGTTTCAGTCAATGTCAAAACACCCCTTGAATGAACATAATTAGGACAGAACGGGGAGGGTGTTATTTCCATGCCTACGTGGGAGCAGTTTGGGACCGAAATCATCGGTGCTCTTTGAAAGCCGAGTTATTTCCATGAAGACGCCTTAGGAGTGCAAAATGTTATTAGAATATGCATTATTATTTTGATTTTCACCTGTCAATGCTGACATGGGTGACAGGAAAGGGCACTACACTGGAAATACGATCTGCTCGCTTTTCCCTGACATGATGCAGCACAAAGACAGGTGATTGTTACGCTCTGCTTTTACTTGGTAGCTCAGTCCCAAAGGGTATTGTATCGCTGGATGACATTGTGCTAGAGTCGCTGGGCTTGATTTTATTTTGAGTAAGTCGGACCTCTTTATACATAGATAATGAACACGCTGTGCACCTGGTACAGGCTGCACGGTGTTATTTAAAACGTGAGTGTCTGAGCATGCCTGAAAGTGAAGTTATCTCATAAGTATAAGCTGCAAACCCTTACTCAACATTAAACCAAATCAATGTTAATTTGTGAACTAATTAGCATTTCAGGCTTTTTTTCTAGCGGTGTGGTGATTTTGTATATAATGCTATGTGATTGTACCGAGTGCATAATTATGAAGCTGAATACATTGTCTCCTGCTGACATCTTGCAAAAAGAGTTTCTTTCAGCAAAGGATGCTCGCTACATCTGAATTAAAATAAAGACACACATCCGAGTCCCATGCATCTGACCCATAGCTGAATTAAATTGATGTAATGTCAGAATCTACGGGCCTTGTTGAACAAATGGGCTGAATATATATTAACTGAATTTACTCGTTCATTATTCTACTTTATTTTAATGAGGAAATGGCAGGATGTCCTTTGGTGTGAGACGGATGATAAGACAGGTATCTTGAGCGGGGAATACGCATCAAAGAAAACCAAGTGGTTTGAGGAGAATTATTTTTTTTTTAAACTCTGAAGCTGGAGTACAGAATCTGTCAGTACTTGCTCAGTTCAGTCTTCATTCTCACCCAGAATCCTGTCCAGAATCAGGCAACTGGAAATGGTGTAAGAAATTCCATCGGTTCTCTAAGAGCTCTCTCTCTTACAACAAAACTGACAGAAGTCTCCTCTACATTTACCTATATTTACCTAGCAACAAGCATTTCAATTTAGATACCACTACCCACACTCTGTTTTTCTTTAAAAATTAATAATATTTATGTCCTTCATGATCTATTTGTTGTCTTTGACGACACTGGGTTTTTATAAGTAACATGGTTAAAATAAAAGCCTCTTTTTTACCATAATGCAGAATGCACAATCTGCATCAGCAGCCTGCACGTCGCACCTACCGAAGATAAATATATGAGAGACTAATACAGCCTCACTCAGTAACCTTGTTTAAAAGGTTATTTAAGGTTATTTAAATTTCTATGGTGGGTTTCACCACAGAAATTATAAAAGGTTTCTGCAAAATTGAAGGTGAGCGTGTCAATATAGTTCCCTATAAGAGTCAATCAGCAGAATTTCATGTCCCCAGATAACCTTTGCCCAGGTGAGTTCCTTCTCAGCTGCTCACAGGAGTCAAAATGGGATGGGTTCTTGTGCTGCAGACTCACTGGTCTCCTCCTGCTGGTTTTGTCTTGATGGAGCTGAGCGAGGGACTCTCAGGAACTATTTTGGGTGTTTGTCCTTTCAGACTGACAGGCTATTCTTGCACCCAACTGACTCAGGCTGAATTGCACAGAGCTGTGATTCACCCACATCTTCATTATTTGAAGAATTAAATACTTAGAAAAGTTGGAATTTAAATGATCAGTTCTGGCTGTCTGGGTTAGACTCTGAAGGAGCTGACTATGACGAGTCATACTTCCGAGCTGTTGTTTTAGATCTTTTTGTGGAGTATTTTTCTGGGTTCTTCTTCCTTCCTAGATCTGGAGCTGATTGCAATCAGAAAGATTACAGACTTTAATTCTTAGCATATTATTTTAGGAAAAAATGAGGTGTATTGGATCTGTCTATCTGTATGCATTTGCTATTGGTCTTTCTTTGAAAACTTTTGAAGCCCTCAGCTAATTTCAGCCAAATCTGACAGACCATTAAGCTCTCTCAGATCTTATAGAGACAGGCTGCCTCTGAGGAAAACATAGTGTGGGCTCGTGGCTTTGGTAGATGTCCAAGATCTGGAGGTAACAGGCTACATTGATTCTCCAGCCCTGAGAAATGACTGAGATTCCAAAGGTCCTGACTGACTCATCTGAGAGTTGCTGGAAGTCCTATGGCTGGGTATTAGCTTTCTCCAAGTCTTGCCTGTGATATTTGGTTGCCTACAGAGTCAAAGTAGCCACACCAGTGCAGCCAACTTGTTGACTTCTGCTCTTCAGTTCAGCAAGTCAGGTAACTTCACGTGATTCAGCTGTACTCATCAAATCTAGTAGCTTTGACCTTAAAGTAAGATAAACACCAATATATACTTATTTATTAAACCTGCCCTTGCCCTAAATCAGTCGATGAATTATCTCTGTTAAAATTTAGTGAAATTAAATTTTTGATTTTTGCTTTCGAAGTCCAGGGTGTCTAGCAAAGGGCTGAGAATACGAACTTAGGCTTAATGTGTGTTGTGCCCTTTGGGAATCTCAGCCCAGCTATTATCAAACACTCGTGCTAGTTCTGGACACCTGCATTATTAGATACAAACTGCATGAGAAGAGAATTTGCCTTGATTTTCCATTTTTACTATAACTTTCTTCCATTTTTATGTTTAATGCATTTAAAACATTTAACATTTCCCCCAGTTACATTTTATGGTTGATTGTACACAGCGCTACCTTTGTGCAAATACCCCAATATGCCAATATTTTCAATGCAAACAGCAGCAAGTTGAACTATTTAGAAAAATACAATCGAGCCCAAGAACCGTTCTAATTATATCCTTGGTTATTTTCATACAGAGAAATATTTCAGTCTAGGCTCTGTGTTTATATGCTAAAGATGTTCCTTCTTGTCTGAACTAGCAAATATACCTCAGGGAGCTTTATTTTTGGTTACACATTTAATGCAGAACATTATTTGCATCACAGAAAGATCACATCTTTCCCTTGCCCATTTCAGCTTTTCCATACCCAACCTCAGGCTTTCCTATTATTTGTAAAATTGCTTTTGTTTCCAGTTGGGATCAGATTTAGAAATGGAAAGATCAGGACATATTAGAATGTGTAGGTAGGGGAGAATTCTGCTCCAAATTCAGAATGCTAAACCATGGAGGGGGGAGAAGGGGATGCACAAGACAAAGGAAGGGATTTAGAACCTTAGAAAAGGGGTTTTTTGAACGTCTGATTGCTATTACCCCACAAAAGAGCAAGAGAAGAGGACAGCAGGAGTATGGTGTAAGAGCAAAGAAAGAGAAGTATATGCTTAACTGGTGTAAATAATGATTTTATACCTCCTAAATTTTGAGGTAAGTGATCTTGCCTCTTTGGGAAAAAAGCTGGCACTGGCTTATCAATCAATTAGAAACCCTCGGGACATATTTCAGGGAGAAGGTGCAGAGAAAATGTTCATTTTTAGATATTCGTGAAGAAATTGTAAGAATGTCCTGGGTTGTGTGAGCAGCACTGATCTGCTTAACCATTTCCCAGGCATCTCCCTGTTTGCAGTGAATTTATAAATGATTTGTTTTAATTGGATTCTACTCTTATTTGCAGCAGCTTTTTTTAATTTTAGGCAAATATCATAAAATGCCTGGCAACTCAAAAGATAAGGTCTGCTCTACTTTCTAGCAGCAGCTGCAATATCAAAGGGGTTAATTTAAATCATCAAGGTTTCATCTTCTTGCCCTCTAAGGTCTGATTCATAAAGCTGAAGAGATGAATTCAGGAATTTCCAGAGACAAATGGGGGAGAAAATCAAGATATATGAAAAAGGGGGGTGGAAAATTAAGTTTTGTCTCAGTGTATGTGGTTACCAAGCGGGGCTTGAAATTCGGTTACGGCCTTGTGCAGATAAGCTGTTGAGATGTTTCCCTCAGCGAAAGGGCAGTCTTCATATCCTGGGCCAATTTTCAGTATTGAAACAGATCAACGACCCCTTTAGTCTCCGTTGCTGCCTAATTCTGGAGAGAAAGGCAGGAATCCTTGATGATGCATTTACCAGTTAAAAACTACAGAGACGAGATTGCTTCCAGCTAATGTTTGTCTTCTGCCCCTAAAATACAACTACTAATCAGTCACTATTGTAATGTTGTTTTAGCTCCTGTATTTGTGTACGTAGTCGATACTAAACATCTTGTTGAGCTTTTCTAAGAACCGTGCTCTGCTCTCAACATCCCACAGGTTCCAATTCAGCAGGTTAATTAAACATGGTTTAACTACCACCACCTTTAACATAACACCATCTTACTATTAACTTTAATTTGCTTTTGCTCAAAATAAGCATTTAGATCTTTATGAAAAGAAAAAACCCAGCCAAATCTTGGTATAGTTCTAAGCCATCCAGTTCAAGATGTAATAGGCAGTTGTGCTCGAATCTTCCTCTTACTTGAAAGGAAATAGAGGCAACGTTCTTAATGTCTGCACTGGGACACTTGTGTTGGCAGCATCTGACTTGGATTCAATCAGGTTTTCTTTCCTAATTCCCAAAAGAAGAATTCCAAAATTGGCTGATCATGTTACTAAAGCCCAAGATGTTAGAGGTAGTTTTGAAAAAGCTTCAGAGGTAGCTCTGGTGCTTCCTAAAACATACAGATATGCCCTGCTGTGGAGACGGAATCACAGAATTTTCATGGTTGGAAGGGACCTCTGAGATCATTGAGTCCAACCGTACACACTGGATAGAGCCACGGACCCTAAAGCTGTGGAGACATGAGGAACCCATGATGTTGTTTTCCAAAGAGTAGTTTTAGAGGACCATGATAAGTTACTGTTGTACGGAGAAAGAAAATCGTGTGTTCTCCGTGTCTCTGGTAAAAAGGCTGTGGTGAAAGGTGCTGGCCTGAAATAGCCTTCGGGTGGATATAGATTCAAAGAGAAGGTACGTAGAAGTAGTGGGATGTCCCAGCAAAATGCTGGGTTATTATTCCAACCAAATTGAGACAAATCTAGGGCACTTCCACTTGATTTATTATTTTTTTCTCCAAAACTGAGATTAAAAATTCAATCCTGACAGAGGTGGGCTACTGGCAAGCCCAGATGGGTGGATGTTGTGTCCTGGGCAGTTCTGCCTGTGGTAGTTCCTGCTTCGCTTGCTCAGCCTCCTACCCCTGGGAAACAGCAAAGGTAGGACCATGACTGTGGGAGCAGGTGGGAAGGAGGAATGGTGGATTAGAGAGGTGCTGAAGGGCACAGGAGGAGCACGCAGGGAAACACAAGTCTGGGCCTTGGTTATTTCTACCACAAATGTTTTCTGTTATTCATTGTCTGCTTGGTTATTTAGATGAGTCTAAACTCATGCTCAATGCAAGCACAGTAGAGCTTTGATATTGCCTGAAGCTGCACTTATTACTCTACTGAGTCAGGATGATCATAAATAACCAAAACAAAACCAAGGAAATAAACAAGGAACCAAGATTTAGCAGGGACTTCTGGGCCTTGGATTTAGGAGCAGAAGAAGAGATGATCAGAGATGGAGAAAGAGAGGGCTTGGAGTGACGTTCTTTGATGTGTTTTTACTTAAAACATGAATATGGGAAGGGAAAAAGAAGATGGTTTTGTTTGTTTGAGTCAGTTATGAGGAAAGACCAAGCCTTTGTGTGCCATCCGTACGCACCCTGTTTATGCCTTAAAAGGTTATATGCTCTGAGAAAGGACAAATTTGTAGAGCAAATAGTGAGTGTTCATTAAATGCAAAATAGGCTCTTAATTGAACAACCAAATCCCAACTACATTATGTCTGGATTAACTTTACAGTGGTACTGGCATTCAGATAACCCTCTTCTTTCCTTCACAAACAGCAGACAGCAAGTAACCCAGTGAGAGCCCTACCTTTAACCTTTTTCATTTTCTTATTTTAAATGCTGATTTCAGTTTTCCATCTGGTATACAGAGCAGTTCAGACATAAAACTAGAAAATGCCAGTGGTCTTCTTATTTTTTTCCACTATGCACAGCAACAGTCCAGGCTTTTTCTTCCTGCTTGCTTTTTGCCAACACCAGTGATCTAAATTTCTGCCTAGAGAATTCTCAGCACGGGTGTGCAGGCTGAGGGATACATTCTCTGAGCGATGGAGAGGGGGGTCGTTGGGGAGCCACTTGGAAATTTGGGGCTTTCTTAATTCTTGCATTACTGACATGCCTTAAGTCATCACTGTGGTTTATTAGCAGAAAGAACTTTTCACCATTATTCTGTACCGTTGAACTATACATTCCAGCGAACAGTAAGCATAACTTGGAGATGGCTGGATCTCTCCCTAGGGAGTTGATGAATGGGATGATAAACTGCAGCAAAAGTTGAGGAACGCTTATTCACTCCAACTCCACCCTGATGGGCAGTTCAACAGTTGGGAGTGGCTGGTCTGCTGTGGTGTCCGGTCTCTGTGTGATGACCCAGCTTGAGTTACAGACACTGGTATGGACTCAGGTTGTCACCTATGGAAATGATGGTCTGTAATAATGTTTCTTTTCCACCTAACAAATAAGAGATGCTCCTTGTTCTATGAGACACTTCTGCAGGAACCTCCAAACACAGGGATATAAAATGACCTTCCTCCCATTACATTTCTTAGGCCTAGGATAAATAAAATCTTAATGTTGGTCTGTAATTGAGGGAGGAATGCAGACACATAGAATCCAGGATTGAGTTCAGATAGCATCTAAAGCTGTTATCTTTTTGCATTTGCTTTTTATTGTGTGGCTGTAAATCCACATGGTTTTGTAAACTTTCCCTTCTTCATGCTTACCTCTTTGTTCTTTGAGGAAAAACAGCTGAGAATGTATGTATTGTTGAATTGACCTTGTTAAATTCAGTCCATGGCTTTTAGGAAGTTTAAACAGAAAGTCATGGAGCACCTGCACAGATTCTTGTTTACTTTCAGAAATCTTAAAGATTTAATAACAAGCGGGGTCCTGGTTTATTTCTGAGTTTCCTGAAACCATCCTTGCAGAGAGAAGACGGTTCAATGTGCTACATTTTGAATTAACAAGTTAATCTATAGCTTCTTGCTGAAAGTAAGGGGAAGCAATTACTGGTATGCATTAGATCACTTTAATTTCAGGTATATGTTCAGATATATCTTCACCGGTCCAAAGAAGGACTGGGGTTTGGACAGAGAGAGTGAACAGTGATTAGCCAAAGCAGCCTATGGGCTTTTTCGTCATGCAGTTTAATCAGTGACTCGCTTACATGACATTTTACAGAAGCTATTCATTACTCTTAAAAGGTGTTTGATTCTGTGACAGGGCTGACTGGGTTGTCTATTGTTGCTGCTTTTGCAGACAGGACGGTACTTGTTTATGGGTCATATCCAAGAAGATGCCATTAATAGAAGTCCCAGATTCAGTAGTTTGATGCCAACATGAAAATGACTGATGTTGACCTATGTAAATGATACAAATCAATTAACAAGAGTTTTCCAATTATTCTATAGCATGGCTGACCTGCCGTGAACCACCACAGTGCCCTCCTATGCACAGCAGCATTTCCGTTTGCCTTTTTTTTTCCCTAATTTTTTCCTGGCACATATGTGGGGGGTTTTGCCTAGAATTATTATAGATCAGGCATTCAGGATTGCTGGAATTTGCCTCGCTTGTAGGATGAGAGTTTGTAAAGGTCGGGCACGGGCTCCCTCCTCCCCCTGGAAAAGCAGCCGAGCACACTGCGGTAGCTGGATATCCCTCCTGCCTTTTCTTTCTAGTGTCTGCAGAATTTCTCAGTGCTGCAGGGCATTTACAGCTGCGTGGCTGAGTGCTGCTGGAGTTGCCACCTCATTTGCCAGCCTGGTGACCAGACCTGCATCCCATTATCCTTCCTGGTCCCTTCCCTCACAGCACCATCAGAGCTCTGCACTTTCTAATGACCTCCTACTTCCATCCCCCTTTCGGGTCCCAGGGTAAGCAAGGAAGAGGAGAAATTAATGGAGACGAAGCTCATTTTTAAAAAATTAGAAACTACTAATGGACATGGTGGAATAGTGCTTTTCAGGCGTTATGAACAGGGAGGGCAATTTGATTTATCTTATTCTACTTGGTTTTGCACAGCCAGGGGCTACTTTGGGTGTAGGGTGTTTCCCGTGGTTACTTACTGCTCTATTAGTGCACGTGCCACTCCTTGGACCTCATCATCAGCTGTAATTTATCTCACTGTGCCACACCATTACTGAAACCCACTTACTCGAGGCTGAATTTAGCCATTAGTCTGTACATTTCTGGGTTTTCTGGCTGGGTGAAGAGTCTATCATGAAAAATATGAATTATTTAGAGATAGAATTTTGAAAGGGAGCAGGTAGGAAGCACTTGCGACTGGGAGGACACAGCAGTCTTCTGCTGTACTGTTTCAATTAGCATTTTATATTTCTCCAGCATATGTACTTATTTTGAGGTCATTTTGAGGTAAGCATCAGAGCAGAAGTGTTGTGTGGTACATGGGGATGTGCCTCAGGAGGGGAGGCAGGAGCATCTCATGTTGTGATTATCCCCTGCCTGGTTGGAGTGAATCACAGAATCATGGAATCATGGAACTGTCAGAGTTGGAAGGGACCTCTAGAGATCACCCAGTCCAACTCCCCTGCTAAAGCAGGGTTGCCCACAGCACATCACTCAGGACTGCATCCAGGAGGGGCTTGAAGGTCTCCAGAGAAGGGGACTCCACACCCTCCCTGCTCAGCCTTTCCAGGGTTCTGGCACCCTCACAATAAAGAGGTTTTTCCTCATATTTGAATGAAACTTCCTATGTTCCATCTTGTGCCTGTTGCCCCCTGTCCTGTCATTGGGAACTGCTGAAAAGAGTCCAGCTCCATCCTCTGTCAACCCACCCTTCAGATACTTATAAGCATGAAAAAAGTCTCTCCTCAGCTTTCTCTTCTCCAGGCTAAAGAGTCCCAGCTCTCTCAGCCTTTCCTCATCAAGGAGATGCTCCAATCCCTCCATCATCTTTGTTGCCCTACGCTGGACTCTCTCCAGTAGTTCCCTGTCTCTCTTGAACTGGGGAGCCCAGAACTGGAGACAGTATTCCAGTTGTGGCCTCCCCAGTGCAGAATAGAGGGGAAGAATGACCTCCCTCCACCTCCTGGCAACACTCTTCCCTGTGCAGCCCAGGGTTCCATTGGCCTTCTTGGTGTCAAGGGCACATTGCTGGCTCATGGATAGTTTGCTGTCTACCAGGACCCCCAGATCCTTCTCCTCAGAAGTGCTTTCCAACAGGTCCACCCCTAACCTATATCTGTGCCTGAAATTCTTCCTCCCCAGGTGCAGGACCCTACACTTGCTCTTTGTTGAACTTCATTAGGTTCTTCTCTGCCCAGCTCTCCAGCCTGTCCAGGTCACACTGGATGGCAGCACAGCCTTCTCCCAGTTTGGTATCATCAGTGAACTTGCTGAGCATACAGTCAGTCCCCTTGTCCAGGTCATTGATGGAGATGTTGAACAAAATTGGACTGAGTATTGACCCTTAAGAGACACCACTGGTTACAGGCTTCCAACTTGACCCAGCTCCATTAATTATAACCCTTTGAGTCCTGTCACACAGCCAGTTCTCAGTCCACCTCACTGCCCCCTCATCTAGCCCACAATTCCTCAGTTCCCTAATGAGGATGTTATGGGAGACAGTGTCAAAAGCCTTGCTGAAGTCAAGGTAGATGACATCTGCTGCTCTCCTCTCATCCAGCTGTATCTTACTGGGTTCTTTAAACATGGAGCCTCCTTTCCCCATGCATCCAGCATTTGCTAATGCAGGTGACTTGCAGAAATGAAGCCAAGGCCGTGAAACTGGGTAATAGAGGAGCTGCTCGATAACCAGCCAGTGGAAATTCCTGGTGGAAACTAAAGCAAAGCAGGTACAGAAGCAGTAAGCTAATGGGAAACATTGTGCCTGCTAATGAAAGGGAAAATAGGGATGAGGGAGTGTGAAGGGGGGCTATTACTGAAGCATTCACACTTCTTTGCAGAGCTCCTGCTTTTATATTCAGATTACTTGATGATACGCTGACTCATGGAGTTTGCAGAGTTACTCTTTCCCATGGTATGAAACTAGCAGGTGATATTTTTTCTTTCTTTTCTCTCTCTCTTTTTTTTTTTCTTTTTTTTTTTTTTTTTTTTTTTTAGCCAACTGTTTCCAAAGGCTGCCTTTCTTTGCTTAGAGTAAACGTCCTAGTTTTAAAATTCAGTGGTGTAAGGCATCCATCTCCGTCTTTTACCCCTGCCTGCACTGAACTGTGCGCTTTTTGAAGTTGAAAAAGATACCTCACACAGATTGTAACTCACAGTTGGTAATGAGGAGGAGTTATCGTCACTGTGCTATTCTAACATTTCACTATGCTTTCTGTAATGTGAGAGGATTATTACTGATGCTCTACTGGCTCTATTCATTGTTGTGAATGAGTTATGCTTTAAAGCTGGCCATTAGCCTAAAAATATCTTCAGTAACTTAAGTGGGGATTATTATTACTGATCGTGTTTATGGTTGTTCTTAAAAGCCCACCAAGAATGGAGCCTTGTTGTACCACGCTGTGTATGCAAGATGCTCCCTGCCCCAGCAAGAGTCTGTCTGAAAAGCTGTATTTAGGGTGTGACCGGGGATAAAGCACACAAACAGGGTGATTTCATGCAGCAGACATTTTCCTGCTAAAGAATATAAGAAAGACTGACAATTTTTCTCCTGATACTCTGTTTTATCTGAAGAAAGGAGAGCATCTCTCCCCTGAGCAGCTCTGGGGGTGAGTGGGGTAGGGTAGGGTCCTCCTACCGGGTACCTTAGCGCTTGCCTGGATCTGCAGTTTGCCTTCTTCCCTCGGGTGCCACAGGGTTGTGGGGTGAGGGATAGTGGGGAAGCAAAGGCAGTGAGTGGTACCATGCAAGTCCAGCTCTCTTTCTCTTCAAGTCTGTCACCATCTTTTAATGCTGAATTATTGAGCATTTGAACCTGGACACGCATTTCACCATAAACAGAGCATTTTAGAGAAGAAGGTGAGGAGTTATGTTACTCAAGGCATTGCCGTTGGATGGCTTATGAGGAAAGCTGTTGGGATTGGGAGGAAACAACACAGACTACTCCATAGGCTTTCTCATTTCCAAAGTCTCAGTTGCTGTCTTATTTCTCCCATCATAAAATTGTCTCTCTGAGTTTTCCAGGTGGATGCATCACAGGGGCTGGAATGTAGCCTGACAGGTAGAAATCAAAGCAGCATGTCTTGGTGATGCTTTGTCAGCTGTGAATAACAAGAAATGTTTGGGGGTTTGTTCTGAAAATCCAGATGCCATCCATCGTCAGCTCTCAGCTTCTGCCGCCCTGGGCAAACCTCATAATTTGTCACGGGCGGAACTTCTCCTGTGCCACACATTTCACTCCTGCAGATGTTTGCCTAATCTGTCTGTATGGTAGCTCTAAATCAGGTGTCACCTTCTGTCTGGAATGAAACCCCTATTGCCTTTATAACCTGAGATCCAGAGGACAATATTGAAGATAGTCTGTGACTACCAGGATGACTTGTGCTTAATTCTTAACAAGTTAGGTGACTAATTGCCTGATAGTAATGTTGATAAATATACGGACAGTGGAGACCTGCAGCAGTTACTCAGAGCTTGGTAGTGACCTCCCCACCCCATGGCTGTGAAGTCTCAGTCTGTATAAAGGATAACTTTTCCCTTTTCCAGTCAAGCATCGTTTCCAGTACAGTCTGTGAGCAATGATCTAAATATTACGCTGGTGGGTGGGTGTTTGTCTGTGTCTATGTATATTTATATATGAGCTGGAATTATTTAGTCTGAATGTTTTAGGATGTTTGTCTGATGTAGTGATACATGTGACAATACAGAGATTGATTCTTTGGAATAACAGTACCCAGAGGTTTATATAAGTGTGTTGAATGCCACATTACACTTATACTTGCATCACCAGGCATTAAAAAGTGGCTTTGCTTGACAGTGCGCTTCATGATATATTATAGGATTAATATGCTACCAACCAAATACTCTATGATACTAATTTCTTCT
This sequence comes from Pedionomus torquatus, assembly GCA_013398155.1. NCBI lineage: Eukaryota > Metazoa > Chordata > Aves > Charadriiformes > Pedionomidae > Pedionomus > Pedionomus torquatus. The sequence continues at coordinate 88,191 of VZRU01012187.1, forward strand.
GCTTCTTTTCCTCTTTCTTTTAAACCTCTGAATTCAAATACCAACAGGAGCAGATTCACCACAGGGCTCCCTTCTCTTCCTGTGCTTAAGACAGGTTCTATTCAATTGTCAGTAACCTCCTTGTATTTTAAATCCCAAAGATACCTCTTTAGAGATGTAACAAAATAAAAGTTTTGTTCTTCATAAATTACATATCGACGAGTTAAAAGCAAGGTGTTAATTAGAGCACCCTTTCAAACTCCAATCTTCAGCTGGTAAGAGTGGGAGAAAAAACAATGAGATGCAGGATAGCGCCATGCAATTTCTCCAAATAAAGATCATTAAAGTTTCTGACAAGGCTTTGATGCTGAAACGCTGCTTCACTCCTAGTAAACACCCAAGTGAAGCAAATACTCGACCTATTTGACAGGCCCTGAATGCTTCCATTAGCCTGGCATAATTCTAATGCATTTAGTGTGTATGTTTAATGCTAAATGCATTAGCACTTAATGTCAGGAGCTCCAGACCTACCAGAGTCGAGGGGTTAACACAAATTAAGAATTGCAAGAGAGATTTGTCAGTCTTTATAGCTTTGTGTTAGAAGTCCTAATTTCATTACCGAAGCTCACTCTGTAAGGAAAGAATATTATTTTTGTGTTAGGCTCTTTTTCTTTTTTTTTTTTTTTTTTTTGAAAGTAAAGACCAATTACCCTGCTAGGATTTGCTACCTCCTGAGAAGCCCCACTGTAACATCATGTACATACATATAGTAAAACCTGCAGAGTACATTACCTAAGAATCTTTAGCTACCCACTTTAATGAGAGGATTGACGTTACAAAATCAAGTCTATAATGATCACCTGTGGTTAAAGATGGGATTTTGGCAGGTTTTTTTGTTTAGCCTCTTTAAAACCACAACATTTTGGACTTCAGTTGACTGAGAGAGTGAATGAGGCCAAAGTATGAAAGACGACAACCCAGATCCCAACTCTGGGGGGCTTTCTCTCAGCATCCAGCAAGGATTAAGCAGCCTTTAACCTTTCCACTTGACCTTGCCCCTCTTCATATTTCAGCACAGAGCGTGGCACAGCTGTGTAGCGATCCTCGCTGGGGAGCAGCCCAGCTGAAAATTAACATGGAAGGGGGAAACTGATACCACAAAGGAGCTGGTTTAGGAGTTGGAATGAGCAGAGAGGGGTGGGTGTCAGTTTTTGCCATATTGTTGGTGGCTGCTTAACTGCAAAAAGCTTGCTTTCTTATGCCATGCGCGATGAGGAAGATGCACCTGAATCTTTTTTACAGCACTGCCTTAATAGTAATTTCTTCTAGCAGTACTCGTGTTAAAGTCAGTGGAACTGCAAACAGAGCAAAAAGAACATGCCAGTCTTGGTAGGGTCAGGATGAAGTGCTGTTATGTTGATTGACCTCAGGAAAAAATTATTTTCAAGAGTTTTTTAGATTATTTTAATTAAAACATGTATTTAGATGAGTGGGATTTATGCTAATTGGCACTTGTACGTCACCTTCATTCTTGAAAAAGTTTTAGAAATCTTAAAATCTTTAGTTTCTCACAGTGCTTGAGTGAGATGATGCGTCACTCTTCCTTGCAGGAAGGCAATAAGGGAAATGTTGGCTGGAAATGGGTCCAGCGGAGGGCCATGAAGATGATTAGAGCACCTCTCCTATGAAGTCAGGCTGAGAGAGCTGGGGCTGTTCATCCTGGAGAAGAGAAGGCCTTTCAGAAGGCCTCCTTTTCTCCAGGCTGAACAACCCCAGCTCCCTCAGCCTCTCCTCATAAAAGTTATTCTCCAGACCCCTCACCAGCTCTGTTGCCCTTCTCTGGACCCACTTCAGCACCTCAATGTCTTTTTTGGTAGTAAGGGATCCAAAACTGGACACAGTACTTGAGATGGGGCCTCACCAGTGCTGAGTACAGGGAGATGATCACCTCCTGAGTCCTACTCACCACTCTGTGACCATCAACCTTTGCTGTGTGTGGAAGAGCTTAAAGTGGTTTTTCTACACCTGGTCTGAAAACCAGCCATATGCTCAGTTTATTACAAGCCACACGCTGGACAACGCATTGTTAAAATGTCTATATCCTAAGCTGTATCACTAATAGACCCTTAATTGTCTATAGGCGGTGTGTGAGCATTGAGCATTCCTCTGCTTAGCTCAAATTGATTGCAAGGTACCATTTTAAATTAAGGGGAAAATCCAGTTAAAAATGTATTCATGGGAGGAAAGTGGCCCAGAGTGTCTACTGTTAAAGTGTGCCTTGACTTGAATTTTTTTTGGCTTTCATTTCACAAAGTGTTAGGTAAATGGATAAGAAATTATATGATAAAGTTGTCTGTGTTCTGCATTTGCATTTGGTAGTTATTCCAGCTGAGAAAGAGAGCCCTGTGATTTGATGTGCACTTTGTGCTAACTCTCACGGCGTATTCCCAGAGTTTGATTCAGTTGATTTTGGATGAGGTGGAAATTAATTACCAGACATCAACATGAATGCCTTCCCCATGAAAATCTGAGTGGTGAAGTAGGACAGAGGTCTGGCTCTGCCACCAAAAGGATTGACAGGATGAGTGGGAAGAAAGGGTAACTGCTGATACAAAACGAGACAGAAAACTGGAGATAGCAGGAGTTTTATCCTCATTCTCTAATAATCCCAGTGGTAGGTGGCATAAATATGACATCCTCAGGACAGCCTCTTCCAGCAGGATAGAGGTGAATGTCTAGGATATGCAGGTGTGGGAAGGAGCTATTTCCCAGCTGTGGCTTCTCAATTATCTCTGGAAATGCAAAGAGTTTGGTCAGGCCTGAGGCTTCTCACTGCCTTTGGGAAGTGTTACAGCTACTCCTCAGCTCACTGCCAATGGAGATCACTGCCTTTCTTCTCAGTTTCTTCTTGGACCTTGAGTTTTATTCTGGTCTAACCTTGGTTCTCTCGCCATTCCCTTGGTATCCAACTCTGGCCGTTTGGCTGCTCAGCTTGTCTGCCTGTGCTCAATAAAATGAGACCTTTTCTTCCTCCTGCCTCCGTTTCAGCACACCTTGAAACTGAAGAGAGTGATAAATTGAGCTCAGGCTGTACCTTGGGAAGAATTACAGCTGTCTGAACAACTATGCATGCGGGCCGAGTATTTTCCTCTGCACGTTGCCATTTTAAAGTGACATTTGCTTGATCTAAGCAAATCATGCATTTCAGGAACCCTTCTTTATTAGTCTATATGGTATTTGTAAGCTCCATGTGCAGCTGAAAATGTGTCTCCTCAGTTATATCAGTGCCACAGTTGTACCTTATTAAAAAAGCCATAGATTGAATGGAAACTGATACATAGAATCATAGACTCATAGAATGGTTAGAGTTGGAAGGGATCTCAAAGATCATCCAGTTCCAATCCCCCTGCCCTGGGCAGGGACACCTCCCACCACACCAGGTTGCTCAAAGCCCCATCCAGCCTGGCCCTGAACACCTCCAGGGATGGGGCATCCACAACTTCTCTTAGAATCTCTTAAATTAGTTGAAAGGTTTTTTTTCTTTTTTTTATACTTACAGCAAATATTCTGACTGAACGTTTGATTTTGCTTCTAAAACTTGAGTTTATCGGTTGGCCAAGAAAACACTAAGTTATCTGTGTCTTCAGCGGTCACACCTACCCGTGGTATGTGTTTGGCATTGCCAGCTCTTACACAGATGCCTCCCTCATGGGTAGTGGGTCCTGCTGGCCCTTTTGGGTGCTGCTCTTTGCCCAAGGGCTAACAGTGGGGACCAGACTCACTTAGACTTGTTCAGCCACTCAGCATAATCCTCTTGTGCATCCACCTGTTTCTTCTCTAGCTAAGTGGTTGAATATTTTATTGATTTGCGACGTGTGCGCGCAGGCTTCATTTATATTGCATGCACTGGCTGTTCAATGCGTGCTATATGATTTTATATGCTGTGGTTGTGCATCTCCCAGCCTGTATCTCTTCAGCCAGGCAACACCATGATGCCTTGTAGAGACCTTTAGTTAGTCAAATGTCCGCATTTTTAACCTGTCCTGCAGCTGTTGATCAGCCACTCTCAAACTCCCTCATTTTTTTAGATTGCATATTCTTAAAACCTTCATAGGATTGTTCTAACCTGTGCCAGGAGTGACCCAAAGAAATGGCTGGGAGCGCTTTATTCCCTGTTTTCAACAATCTGTTTGTAGCACGTGCATCTTTGTACGCACAAGTCTTTTTGGGGTCAGGGCCTCACTGGTGTCTTCCAGGTTCCTCCAGCACCAGCTTGAATGAATTACTGCTTTGTGCAATCACAAAGCAGAGAAGGTAGCACATTCTGGCAGAGCAGAACCTCATGGGCAGTAATTAGACTTAGCATCTGTAAATTACTTTGCAAACCACATCTGAAAGGTGCTAAAGAAGCACCTCTGCAGGGATTATTAATGCCCACAAATAAAATGAAATTTTGAATGCTAAATAACTAAACAAAACCCAAAGACAGATATTAAGGGTGTTCTAGAAAGGCTATAAATCAGCTGCAGTCAGTAGGTTGGAACAGAGGGTGGAAGTGCTGGAAACACATCTGTCATCAGGGTAGCTGTAGCAACCTTATTTCCTGACTGCAAAAAGAGAAGCTTTGATCAGGGCTGTCACTGAAGCACTAATTTCTTAAAAAACGAGTTAAAAGCCAACATAAAGTTGTTTTTTTCTAAAAAAAGTAAGTTTCTGACTTTGAAAACTTGTTTCAAATGTTGACTTTCTTTCTTTCTTAGTAAAGTATATGTTAATGAAAGTAACTTAAAGCCCCTAATATTTTGAATTTGTAAGTTGATTTCATCTTTTTCTTCTTGCTTACCCGTCAACCTCATTTCATCAGCTATCTACATGTAATATTTCTTTAATTAGTGAGTAGTGACTAACATCGAGGAACTGGAACTGCTTGGATTGTATTATTCAGTGCTGTGAATCAGGTCAAAACTGTACTTGGATACAGAAAAGAAATTCTGTTTGTCAGGTGGGTATTTACCGTGATGTTTTAATTCAGGTCAGTGGTAAGCTTTTAAGGTAATCTGTCATTCACTGCACCGTGGTTCTTGGAGTGCACAAAGTGGATTTCTTGAGTATGAAACTAAGTCAGAAGCAATGTTCCAGGAGTGCACCTAATCTGTCTGCTAATGGACACTTAGCCCACTTAAAGCAAGCTTGGGCTGGTCTGAAATAACCCCCCCAGAAGAGTTTCTAGACTCAGCAGATCTGCTCCGATCACACTCAGGTAGCCTGTGAGCACAGAGTCATGGTATCATAGAATGGTTAACATTGGAAGAGATCTTAAAGATCATCGAGTTCCAACCCTCCTGCCATGGGCAGAGACACCCTCCGCTCAAAGTTTTGGTTGCTCAAAGCCCCATCCAGCCTCTGGCTTTACTCTCCACCTGGGAAAGAAGGTGTTAAGATTGTGGGATATTTTTCTTATAGAGTTCTCACTGAACCTGTGAGATTTTTATGGTGTTTCAGACCCAAGTGAAAAGGGAGCATGAAGGTTTATGCTTAGAGAAGAGGGAGGGGGAAAAGCCTGTGTTTATTCCTCACTCCATTGACCCTAGACGAGTCCAGAGCATCGTAACTGGAGTCAGAAAAGTCCTGCTGTGAGGAACGCATGGTTGTACTTATTTCTTTACTTTGAAGTAGGGAGAAATGATTTAAGAGCTGACTGTGAAAGTAGACATAGACATAAAGTTAGACATAAAGAAATCATTCTGACACCGCTGCTTCATAAAGACAACTGGGAGCTGGGAGCGAGTGCTCTGAGGGATCCTATAAAGTGATGTTTGTTTTTGAAGCTGTTCTTAAAAATCTTCTGCATTTTTGCCAAGGCCCTGCATAATAAACGGGGCATCCATAATAAATGGTACCTTGGTGGAATATTACCAAGTCAAGCGATCAACTTGTTTTTAACCGCTTCTTCTAGATACAAACCACCTGCAGCTGTGGAATTGCACCGTTGTTTGTGTGGTAACAGTGATAAATTAGAAGATTGAGTCCAACCATCAACCTAACACTACCAAAACCACCACTAAACCATGTCCCTCACCACCACATCCACTGATCTTTGAAATACCTCCAGGGATTTCAAAGGACTGCTTCCCTGAGCAGCCTCTTCCAATCACCCTTTCAGTGAAGACTTTTTTTCCCAATATCCATTCTAAACCTGCCTGGGTCAACTTGAGGTCCTTTTCTCTTGTCCTGTCACTTGTTATTTGGGAGAAGAGCCCAACACCTAACTCGCTACATCATCTTTTTAGGTAGTTGTAGAGAGCTATGATCTTAAAGACCCTTTCCAACCTAGATGACTCTATGATTCTAGGAGAGTTGTCCTTGGTCTGTCTTTTGGCTCATGTTACTCCGCTAAAGCATCTTGAGAGAAATGGATAATTCAGCTATAGGAAAGAGCTTGATTAGAAGCATGGAGAAATTGGACTGAGTCCTAATCAGACTTGATGTAGCTGTGCAACCTCACTGCTTTTGAGGCCATTATGTCCCTACAGGCAGCGTCTGCTGTCCCTGCTAATTCCCTGGGCTATGTTGACTTGCAGGTGAGAATCAGGCCAAGAAAGAGTTAAGTGTGTTTGGTATCTGACCTAGAAATACATGAAACAAAACAGAGAATCACTTGTACTTATAAATGTTGGATTCACCTGTATTTTGAATGTTGATTGACTCTTGATAGTATGTTAGAATAAGGAAATGGATGTTTGGAAATAGTGAAGCTGTTACCAACAGGATGAATGGTATAAACCAAGATACTGTGTGGGAGAAGGACAAGAAACAAAGCTGTTTGCCTTTGTACTTGGAGGTAAGGAAGTGTTCAAGGGGCAGAAGACCCGCATGGGTTGGGTTTGGATCCAGTAATTAAGATTTGCTTGTGGGTTTTTTGTTTTTGTCTTACCATTTACAAATGATAATGATGAGAGGTCTTAGGATATGTTGTTTTGAATTGAGGTTTCAAAAGCTGCAGAAGGAGCTTTCTCCTGGATATTCTCTTGAACTCAGGACAGTATAGCACTGGCTAACATGTTAGGTGTTACATCTCTTATCAGGATGTTAGACCTACTAAAGCAAGCACATATCTTCTGGATTTGAATATGTGTGAATCCTAGATAATGCTACAAGTGAATAAGTACAGCAGAATCCATCTCAAGTGACATCTCATTTCTGCCTTTCACTTAGTTAATAGGCTGAATAAGGAGCAAGATGTAAGCTGAGATATGCTGTGGTAATGCTTATAGTGCTTACTCAGTGCTGTTAGTTACATGAATATGAGAAAGCTCTGAGAGATCTTCTGACTAATACCCATGTAGGTTATCTGCTGTCATATCCAGATCCCATGTCTCCAGAACAGGACTGGGAGTGGAACAGCTTTTCTACCTTGATGACTTCAGAATTTCAGACATCTGGCCTGACATACGTCACTGGCACTGAAAGGTTTAGAATTCCTTTGGTGTGTGAGTGAAACAGAAAAAACTCAACCAAGTTCCCATAAATCTGGAACTTCCTCCTGTTCCTGTCACAGAATGGATAATATCCTGATCGACTAACATAGTGCTTTAGTGACATGGTTTAGTGATGTTTTTTTATTGTTGTTCAGCCTGGAGAAGAGAAAGCTCCACGGAGACCTTCTAGCAGCCTTCCAGTATCTGAAGGGAGCTCCAGGAGAGCTGGAGAGGGACTCTTTGTCAGGAAGAGTAGTGATAGGACAAGGGGTAATGGTTTTAAACTAGAAGGAGGGAGATTTAGATGAGATACTAGAAAGAAATTATTTGCTGTGAGGGTGAAAGACCCATCCCTGGAAGTGTTTAAGGCCAGGTTGTATGTGGTTATGAGCAACCTGGTGTGGTGGGAGGTGTCCCTGCCCATGGCAGGGGGGTTGGAACTTGATGATCTTTAAGGTTCCTTCCAACTCTAATCATTCTGTGATTCTATGATTTCTCAGAGTTAGGATGATGGTTGGACTAGATGATCTTAAAGGTCCCTTTCAACATAGACAGTTCTACGATTCTATGAATTCTACAAGAGAATTTATTTAGAATTTTTTTTTTTTTTCTGTTGGGAGGTGGTGGTGGGTGAGACGTAATTACTAATTTGAAAAATCTATTAAAAAAATATCTATAAAGCTTCTATCTTTATCAGTACCTGGTATTGTATGAACTACTCTATGGTTGAATTGCAAAGGGTAAAAGCACTGATCTGGGGAATTTAGTAACAGAGATGTGTAACATTAATTTCACATCTTCAGTGGATCATTAGTGCAACAGTCACTGTAGGCAGCTTGGCTGATGCTTTGAACTATCCAGGTAATCATGTATTGTGCTGCCACAACCACAAACGAAAATACAGATCTGTGCCTAAGAACAGCAACTACTTTCATGTAACCGGTTACTTTTCAGTAACTACTTACATGCATGGTATGTTTCTGTGCTGTAAAAGCAGGCTGGAAAATACAGGTTGGGGGGAGAATGGAGGGAAATGTTCTTTGAGAAGTCAAATTTTTTTTATGTTTGCTTGAACAAAAGGGTTTAGCAAACACTGAGAAAGTGAAATTGCCTTTCCTCTGAAGATTAGAGAAATCAGCATTTGTTTAAGCAATCTCTCCTGCCATGCCATAAAACTCCTGCGCCTTTCAATGGAAAGGAATGGGAAATCAAAGGTTTGCATTTTAGAATGTAGTATTCCAATGTCTACCTGCTGTTACAGAAGCACAGCGAAGTACTGTATTTCTAGCGGTGAATCTTGCCCTTCTTTTTAAAGACAATCAAGGAGGAGATTTTCTGGGTATATCTGGAAAATCTAAAATATTGAAATTGTTTTAGAGGGTAGTATGATAACATCAAGTGCAAAGTTTCTGTGTTAGCCTGAAGATCTGGCCCTGCTTGAGAGATTCAGCGTTTCTTTATCATTATTCTATACAAGAAGTAGAGGCAACTAAACCTCTAGTCTGTCTTAAAAGATCACTTGGGTTTCTGAAAAGATCCCGAAATTCAAAATATGCTGAGTTCATGTTGCTCTGCTCCCCCTGTGAATATACGTTATGACTGTATTGTATGTGAAGAAGGAGCTTGCTCTGAATTTGTCTTTAGGGTTTTCATTTCCAAGGACTTGCTGCTGAATAGATCTTCCTTTTTTTTTTTTTTTTTTTGGTTCAAGCCTGGGAGGGAGGGTTATTTGGCAAGTTTAAGGATAGCTGTGTAACCTTTATTTTGACTTAGCTGTGTTATTTCTTTCTTATGACTGTTGCAATCGCCTCCCATCTGGGGGCTTCTGGACCCGCATCAATAAATTAGATCCTCTTTTCCCGTTGCTCTGAGGATTTGCAAAAGGAGGAGAAACTGGATGGGTTCTGTAGTGAGCTGGGAGATGTGGAAGGAACGTTAGGCATTGACTTGTTTGTGTTTATGTAAAATTGTCGTGGTAAATCACCACAAATGACAGCCAAGGAAAAAATCGGAGCCTGAGAAATTTTTATTTGGCAGGTTGATACAATGGGAACAGGGAGCTGGTAACCCCCTTTCTCCTTTGCCTGTAGTAGAGCATTATTGCTGACCTTCATGAATGTGAGTGTGCTCTTGGGTGGATCAAAACCTTGTCAGGAACCATCTCCAAAAGTACTAAGCGGTGCCTACCAAAAATGTCACCTTCTGGAGGGGCAGTCGTCAGAAGCTGCATTGGAGAGCAGTTCCCAGGAGACCCACTTGTACTGTGGCCATATGCATCTGGAAAATTCTTGCAGCAGTGTTCTGTCTCCTAAAAATCAGCTCTTTTCACTTCCGTGCTGCCTCTGAGTTTTTTTTTTGTAAATTTTGTTTACACCTTTCTTAGGAGTCCTTATTTATAAGTTTCTGTGTGAAGCCTCAATGTTTTGTACATCAGTTTTCTTTCCCGAGAGACTGCAAAATGACTCAGACCAGCAGCCTTCTGCCGTTCCAGCATCTGTATTTATGAGCTAGAGGATGTGTGTGATACAACCTTTCATTTTGCTTTGCTTTGTGTGTTATATACTTATTTTCCCTTGGCATATTACTCATTCCTCCCTTTCGGCAAATACACCATTGGTGTCGATTGCCTCAGACCAATTTTTACTTTCTTTGCTCTTTTGCCCTGGCTGATGGTCCTGCTCGAGTAGTTTGTTGGCCTTACGGTCACCTTTGGACTAACTGGCACATCATCATTCTATCAGCAATTCTCACTTTCCAAATTGCCGTGTTTAATAATAGTAGTTTTGAGATTCAGCATTGTCAACTTGGACTGTTCCCTTGACCTCCTCATTTTCCTGGAAGGTTATTGGGATAGAGATATAATGGGAGAATATGTTAAAAGAAACGCTGTGGCTTTCATTACTCTTCCTATGAACCTTCATTTGTAAAAGCTGGTTAATGGTAATGTAGCTGCTGTCCAATGCGCTCTCAGTTAGCATATGTCATGCATGCAAAATAGATATGACTTTCTTGCTTCACTGCAAAATAACTTCCCGTTCGCTATCTACCGGCACAGGAGTGAGAAATACACCGTTCTGTCCCCCTTTAAAGTAACAATCCATTTAATATGCGGGTGGATTAGTTCAAGTGGTTGGGTTAAAGACATGTTCTTGTAAGAAGAAATAACCACACGAGGTACATAATTAGCTTTTGCTTTTGTTTTTAATGAGTTTAATCCCAGGGTTTAGTCTTTGGGGCCTTTTTTTTAGAAACATGGGTATTATAGACGTTCTCTTAGTGCTCTTCCAACCTCCTGACTTGGTACTGATGAGATGATTCTTGCTTAGAGAGCTAGAATTAACATGTGGCTTCATAGGTCCTCAAGAAAGATAAACACTAGAGTCAGGTCACTTCAGGTGCATTTATTCCTAAGGGAAATATTAACTGGGTGGTAGTAACTGTTTCACATCTCTTCACAGGGTCAGATCTCAGTTGGGAAGAGTTTTCTGGTAGGCTTCATGCTTCTCTTTGGAGCAGTTAGTCAGCTAATTGAACTCTTGCTTTTTATTGGGGAAAAAGCTCCATGTTATACAGAGGCTCTAAGACACTCTCAGAAATCTTTTTAGGAGCATCAGAATTGTGTGACCTTATTTTTGGACCTCCGATATTACTTGAAGGTGACTTCTTTTGTCTTCTTTTGCTCGGTGACAGGGAAGTAAATGCTGTGCAGAATTGAGGCCCTAGTGAAAATATGTCTTACATCAGTCTCTTCAACTTTTAAGTAGTGTTCTCTCTTGCCTACTGAATGCTTGTGGGTCATGAGCAATGGGGGCCCCAATCCTGTTGCCCTTCGTGTAGTCAAGATTATAGTGAGATCATCTACAAGCAGGGCCAGAGTATCAGTAATTGATCACAGCTCCGAAGACACCTGCTGGTTGTCTATTTATAAATTTAGTCCATGTTGAGTGAAGTCCTTGGGGATAAAAGAGCTTTATATATGCAAAATATTAATTTTTCTTTTAAGTGGGGTAAAGCTGTTCCCTTCTCAAAGGATGAAAAACCTGGGAGTGTTCATGGAATGGAGCCCATCTTTTAATGATCGTATCAGCAGAGTTGCCAGGCTGACATTTGATTATCTCTGAGCAGCGTCGTGCCACGCTGCCACCTCTCCCAAATGGATGTTGGATTGCTTATCCATGCCTTTAGCAACACCTTGGTGGAATTAATTCAGCTATCCCTGGACCACTTCCAACAGAGACAATTCACAATAACAACTGATCTAAAAGTTTCCCTTCCAGGATTTTAACTCCATTTTTGCATGGTTTTGCTCATCCTGAGGTAGGTGGTGCTGACTTACAGGTGCAGGATAACAGAAAAAACATAGAACAGAAAATTAATCTCTAAAAACAAAGCTCTCAACAAACTTATCATCATGAATAAAGTGAGTTTGGTAGCTCTGATCTCAACTTGCGTAGAAGTTTGTCTGCGATACAAACCAGCCCCGTGGTTTGGTGTGGTTCCTGATGACTGGCACCCCTCTCTGATATGAGATCCAGGGAAGGGCTACCTGAGGGTGCTAAAGGCCACAGCTGAGGTGAATTCCAGGAATCAAGGAGGCTTGATTCCTGGGCACACCTCATTTGATTCCACTCAAGATCTGCAGCAATTCATTATTATTAAGCAGTTAGCGGTCTATTAAAGGCAGCTGAAACAAGAAAAAGGCCACTGGTATATGTTGCTGGAGTTTGGGGATTTTATAGAATCATAGAATGGTTCAGCTTGGAAGGGATCTTAAAGATCATTGAGTTCCAACCCCCCTGCCATGGGCAGGGACATCTCCCACCAGACCAGGTTGCTCAAATCCCTATCTAGCCTGGCCTTGAACACCTCCAGAGATGGGACATCCACAACTTCTCTGGACATGTCAGCACACCTGTAGTTCTGCGCACACTTTTTATAAAGGTGGAGCAGCACTTCCACCTTCAAACTGTTCGTATTTTCCTCTCTGTAGCTTGAGGAGTCAGCATTGTCACTGTTTACTGATGCTGCAGAAAGACTCTATGGCTGTGGCTGGTTAAACTCTTGTCTGCGTTGAGGTAACTTATACAATCTCTCTGTTACTACAATTCTAAAGTGTGTAGCTCTGCTTCTAACTAATATTGACCTGGATGCAATGCACCTGTTGGGAAAACCTCCATTGCTTTCAGAAGGAGCAAGCCTGAAAACCAGCTTTTTATCAGAACACATCTTACTTCAAGAAAGCTGGGATCAAATCCAGCTTCAAACTTTATGGATAATGCTCCTGTCTGATTTCTCATTTGTATCTCTGCCATTTCTATTGGCAGAGCATCAGATCTGAAAGAGCCTCTGACCCAATAAATGCATGAATTATTTAAGACGTGAGTTAATTTTCTTTGGGCGTTGTAACAGATGTAAACGTGGTACCAGCAGAAAGGGCTGTTTTCTGGAATTCCTTTCACGTAACTTTTAAACATTTTTAATATATTTGCATTATGGTCAATTAAAAGGAGCTGAAACAATACTAATAGTGGATTTCTTATTACTAATGCTTTTAAAATTCCTAGATTTGTGCTTCGTGCTTGAGGGTATAACCCTACCTCTAACTAATGAGAGCGAAGAAGCAGCTTCCCTATGGGCAGATTATTCCATAACTGCTGAATGGCTGCTGGCTTGTCTCTCCAACTAAGGAAGGACTAACATCTTGCCAAAGTCTCTTCCAACCTCTTCCCTGAGGGCATTGTTTATTAATTCAGACAAAAACCTCTGTGAGTAACGCAAAACAAAGCTGTTCCTTGAACACCACAGCTTTTGTTCTTTGCCCTATTCTTTATCTCTCTTCCACAGGGCTAGTTGTAGAATCAGACTACTTAGTGCATGTTCATCGTGCTCTCTCTTGGTCTTGGTTGAGCATCAACCGTTCCCCTTCCATCTGGATCTCAAAACTGCATGTGCTGGTCTTGGCTAACGTGGGCAGGATCCTGAATACACAGTGCCTCCGTCTGGGCTAGGTCAATTTTAATGTTTCTTTTCTAATTATCAGTTATAATAATGAAATGAAATACCATCACGAGGGCAAAAAAACGCTTCAGCAAACCCAAGGAGATGTGGCTGCCTACGCAAAGGCTCATTCGGTCACCTTCGGCTCTGAGGACTGTTCTTGTGTGGTCCAACGTAGTGTCTCGGGAGAGCAGTGTGACCGTGGAGCTGTCTCTGAAAATGCAGTTAGATGACTCTGAAACAGAAAAACGAGATGACCTGGGAAATTCTCTTCTTGTGTTTGGATGGCAAGATTAGGACGAGCAAGCGGCAGATCTGGAGCCTCAGTGGAGCATTCTGGTCCGGCAGCAAGTGTAAAGTGTGCTCAGTGAGACAAGCTGGTAGAAAATACATCTTCAAATCCCCAAATACAAACAATGCCTAGAAATCTATTTTCATACCATGTTTTTGCAAGCGTTGTTTGCTATGCAGCTTGTCTCCAACTAGGGATCACATTTATAGCAGGCACTCGTGTCTGAAATTATCAAGGAAAAGAAGTATAGTGCATTCTAATTTAATTATATAAATCATTAAAATTATTTATAAGGGCTGCTTAAAATCTCTGTTCTGAAAAATCTTTACAGACTGCATGGGATTCAGTATCAACACAACTGAGGTGCAGGGAGGACGTTAAGTGCTCCTCCTATTTATTAGTATTTTTTTTATATTTTGGAAAACATAAAGAAGTCGGTAATTGTGCTGTAACTGTTGATTTTTAACCTTATTTCAAGGCCTGTTTGAATACAGAGAGCAATTCAAAAATCCTTGTGAGCAGCAGTTGTAGCAGCTGCCATAGCAACAAGTAGAGTATCCAAGCCCTTTCTCCCGACTGGGGGTGAGAAACCCCCTGAAAGGACACTGCCTGGAGACATTTAGACCTGGTTTTGCTCACACCACTTGCACTAGGACATGTCTCCAGGAGAACACTCTGTTTCAAGCCAACGTGTTTTCACTTGGAAAGCAACGAAGTGTTACTCATCAAGCGATGGTGGTACTAACTGAGAATAAGGGGAAAACTTTGAAAAATAGAAGAAAATTTTAATACCATTTATGCAGTTCCTGAAATGATCAACATATGTATGTTCCAGTACCTTCTAGTTTAGTTTTAGCCTCTTCTGCCTCTATGTTTTAGGCTCTTCTATTGGTACATTTTCCTGTTGTTTGGAAGCCTTTGTCTCTACTATATTACTCATGCCAAGATATGAGGAGTCGTATCTTATTAACTCTGTCACAGCCTGTTGCTTTGTCCTTACGATAATGCAGAGGAGGACCAAGGTCTGAACAAGCTGCACGTGTTTTGGAAAGAGGAGTGTTTGAGATGGTCACCTGCTTCTGGGACCCCTGAACTACTTGAAGGTTTTGTAAGCCAAACAGAACTGAATTTCAGGGCTATCCTTATCTTAACAATAAGCCAAATCAGAATCCTGGATCTTAATTAGCATTTCTGCATTTAGAATTACTTTTTTGAACACAATAGAGCTGATTATTACTGAAAGCCTCTTCAAAGAAGTTAAATTAATCTGATAAATCAATGTGGCCAATGCAGATAAGTCTTGCAAAGCATTTTCAAGCTGTATCAGGATCTGTCAAAAAGAATAATGAGTACTGAATTTCCAAAAGTACACGGTTTTGGGGGGAGGTGGGAAAGACTTAGATAAATAACACACATCAACATCACTAACTTGTATGCTGGTTAACATGAGGATGCAAATATGAAATTAAACTGGGTTAGCAGAAGCAAACGATGACAATAATGGAGAATGCTAAAGCTGTTTTGACTGACAACTCTAGGAGCAGATGGCAAAGAAGGGGAAGTGATGTACGGGAGCAACGGTATGACATTGTGCTCCTTCAGATGTATCCTGCTCAATAATAATACTAATAATCATAATCCTGCTGTGAATGAAATTTCATTCCCTGTCACATCCAAGTGAGGAGCAGAGCACCAAAGATGGCTTGGTGGTAAATTCATCATGAAACTGAAGAGATGCAAAGGCTTCAGACTGTGGCTACCACAGAAGATTACAAAGAGCAAGGGGGCCAGCTCAGTTTTTGCAGCAAACAATGAGGAGGTTTCCAGAGAAGGTTCTTACCACTCTAGAGGAAAATTTTGCATCTTATTCTTGTGTAAGATCATTTTTTCAGAGCACCAAGGCTCAGATGATAGGTGGTTTTGGATGCCAGCAATACATGAGTGAAAATATAAGATAGTACAGTAGCTATTCTTATCAAAAAGTGCAAGTAATGAATTCCTGTTGATAACAAAGGCATTATTTCTTTGTTCCATACAAAGTCAGAAAAGCGAACAGAAGAGGGTACATACAGAGAAGTATAGAAAGAAAAAAGCCTAGCCTGAAGTCAAGAGGAAGAGAAAGGACATCCCTAGAGCCAAAGAGAAAAGGAGATTGCAAGATGCTAGAGGAAAGTTAGCATTGCCCTCCCAAAAGGCTCTGAGTTGGAGGTCATGTCCCTGACCTCCCCTGGTGCCAAATGTCAGGCCTGAGTGGCCTTTTCAATATTCTAATATGCCTTTGTGACATTAAAGGATGGGAGATAAGCTGGAAAGCACTCAACAGATTAATCTGGGGGGTGTGGTGTGCCCACATGCAGTGCTGGCCCTTTGGATCCCCTCTGGGTTACTGTTAGAGCAGTTCCCTCTGCGGTACCACGTCTCTGCTCCTGCCTGCAGCCTCCTCCTCCATCATGTTCAGTAGGAGAGGTTATGTGAGTTCTGTTAGATGGAGATGTGGTTTTAGATTTAAAGGTTTGTTTAATTTTTGCTCTTTGTAGATTTCCTGACCCCCCTGGACTTTTGGGTTCTAGCTGAACTTTGAGCAGGTAGTACTGGAAATCTCACAAGAGTCTTTAGTCTGAAGACTTCTAGTTTAAATCGTTCGTTTGTGCACGCACCAGATTAACATCCAAAGCAAACCTTTGGTAAGTCAGCCTTCAGTGTTCCCTTATGAGGAAACCAGCTACACTTGCTAGCTTTTTGAGCTCTGCTCCTTTTTAACAGCTCTGTGATCTAGGATGATCTTCCTAGAGATAAAGAATCACAGGGGAACCTGCCTAAGTTTCATGGAGCAGTTCTCAGACTTGGAGCTGGAGAAGAAACTGCATCTCCTAAAAGATGTGCTGCTGTTTCTTTCTTTGGAATTTGGAGACAGAGTATGAGAAGAGGGAACTTGTTTACAAGTTTTTCTTCTCTTTCAACTCTCTGAGCAATAGATGTCACCTTTTTTCATAGGCGATACTGAGACAGACTTGCCAGCTCGAGTTGGAAGATAAAATAAAACAGATGAAGGGAGTGGAGGGGGGGAAAGCATTCCCTTTTTTTTTAGTTCTGTACAACGATATAAAAAGTGGGTTACAGACTAAAATACTGAATCACAATTCTTCAGGCACTTTTATACTTAAATCATAGTCTTGTCAAGTCTGTATTTGATATGGTTTAATTAATGCTTCCCTTACTTTGTGTTTGATTTTGATCTGTATGTGATAGATTCATACAACCTCAAGTGATCAAAAAGAGGCATTTGTCAGTGTCAGAGTCTGCGTTAAGGTCTCGGCTGGCTCCGTGTACAACCTAGATGAGGAAGGTGGGGGTGGGTTATTAGAGACATGTGAGTCAGCTATTAAGAAATCACCTACAGTAAATGAAGCTAATAACTGTTTTCATTAGGCTGCACGTGGTACCGGGATCAAATGAATCTGTAAAGTTAAGTCAAACTGCGTATGACATTCCTCGTAATGCAATGGGGGCTGTTCACAGCCTTTAGGTTTGCATTTGTTAGGAAGGCTTCTTCATTCTTCTGATGCAATATCCTCATTTTGAGCAATCGCCATCTGAAGAGCCCAGCTTTTTGTGAGACAGTTAACATTCGCAAACACTTTTGTTAATTAAGACAATCCAAAAGGAAGGAAAGGAGATGGAGCACATAATTGTTCTCGTAGGGCCTGGTGGGGAGATAGAATCATAGAATGGTTCAGGCTGGAAGGGACCTTAAAGATCATCAAGTTCCAACTCCCCCTGCCATGGGCAGGGACACCTCCCACCAGACCAGGTTGCTCAAAGCCCCATCCAGCCTGGCCTTGAACCTCTCCAGGGATGGGGCAGCCACAGCTTCTCCAGGTAAACTGTTCCAGTGTCTCACCATCCTCACAGTAAGAATTTCTTCCTAAATCTCCCCTCTTTCACTTTAACACTGTTACCCCTCGTCCTTTCGCTTCACTCCCTCATCAAGAATCCCTCCCCATCTCTCCTGGAGCTCCCTTCAGGCTACTGGAAGGGGCTATTATACCTCCCCAGAACCTTCATTTCTCCAGGCTGAACAGCCCCAGCTCTCTCAGCCTGTCCTTGCAGCAGAGGTGCTCCAGCCCCTGATCATCTTCGTGGCCTCCTCTGGACCCGTTCCAACGGGTCCCTGTTCTTTCTGTGCTGAGAACAGAGATCATGCAAACAGCAGAAGTGGTTGGGAAGGAAGCTTCTAAGTGTCATAGTTGGGATCTGCTTGCGGATGGAATTGCCAGGGAGAGCAGACCCTGGATCGACCTCAGTCAACGACGTCTCTTTTTCTCCTGTTTCCCTGGGTAACCTCCTTAATCAGTTAGGATGTACCATGGTTTGCCACCTTCCGTTCCCGGCTCGCTCTGAGTGCCTTGGGATGTTTCAAGCATCCTCATTGCTCTTCATTTCCTTAAGTGTTAATAAAAGTAATACCTGTTATCTGTAAGGTAGTGCTTTATGGGATAAAGTGCTTTGATAAGCTCTTAATTATATAGTTTCTTATAATTTGTTGACTTCCCCTCAGAGCTATAGCAGGAGGCTTCTAACACAAGGGCTCATTCTCAGCGGTGCTATTTGACGTAATTCTGCTGATTTCATTAACTTACGCTCCGATTTGCACCCCTTTTTTTCCAATCATGTCGATCACAATGATTGATTGACTGGGAAAATAGGTTTTATCATCCTTAGTCTCCAAATTGAATAGTTATAGCTGTTGGATTATGCTAATCTTGGTGGTATCCTCCTTTGGCTGATTTGCATTGCTGAACAGAACCACCCCATTGTGTCCCCCCCTCTGCCACCCCTGCAAATTAGCGGATTAAGCAAAGAGGTGCTTAAGCTTAGCTCGCGATTGATACGCATGGTTATGCGAATTGTGAAAGAAATCATGAGATTCTTGAAACTTAGCTTGAATATTGGACATCTCCAACATGAGAGTGCACAGAAAATAGCAATAGAGAGTGGAATTAAGGCCTGGTTATCACAAAAAAAAAAAAAAAAAAAAAAAGA
>VZRU01012187.1:114832-152221 GCA_013398155.1 Pedionomus torquatus
TCTGAGCTAAATTTCTTTTTATGACTAGGGAGGCTTTTGCACTGCAGTATTACAATACAGCCATATTAAAAAGGTCCTTGGAGCAAATAACCCTCCAATGCTGCAGCGATGTTTTCAGTAGACTTCAGTAGTTCTATGGGAAATAATTATGTTGGATTTAAGCAATCTGGGCTGAATTGACTGTGCCTTTTGAATTGTGGTGTTAAACTGCTTGTAGGTATTAATATGAGTGGTTAATCAAAATCCAAAATATAAAAAAAGCCCCGACCCAAAGCTTTAATTTGAATTAAATATTTTTTCTCTCTTTGCAACAGGTCCTTCTGATTTTTTTTTTTTTTATTTTATTTTTTTTTTTTTTTATTTTCTTCCCCCCCCCCCCCTTTCCTTTTCCTTTAATTGACAGTGATGTCTCCTGCTTGACTGTATTTCCTTAACTAAGTAGAGTGCTTTTTCCATTCTGGTGATGTGCAGTGGTACATGATACCATCGTTCTCTTCTCTGTGATGCTGCAAGGAAGGAAGACACTAGAGATAAACTAGAGATAAAAGGGAAAAAGATTCCTGAGGTTGATGGTGTTGGCAAATAGAGCGATGAAGGTTTATTCTGAGGAACCCAAACATGATTTAGATGGTGGTTTCTGTGGGATGTAAAGCTGAAATCACAGCATGGGTCAGCACGTACCCTTCAGTGATCGCCCACCAAATCCTCTGGTGTGTACTTGGAAGGTGTGAAAAGCAGATGTTGAACTAAGCTGCTTACCTTCTAATGTCAATATTTGGTGCTAAAAATTTAATTTTGAGTGGAAGACAAGCAGGTTGCTTACTTCTCTCTAGCTCAGCTCTTCATTACTGTTTTTTGTTTGCCTTAGTAAACAAACATGTATCTCTTAAAATTGAATTCAGTGTATAAACTGCTTGAAGCGGAGAGGGGAGGATGACTCTGTTTCTTTGAAATAGTAAGTAAAGAATTAAAATATCATGCCGCTGGCGGGCTGAAGTGTAGCTTTGGTTTTGGTCTGATCGCTCGCTCTGTGTCCCCAGCAGACCCTCGGTGTCCAGCACCCTGCTCTCCTGGGTTGGAGGATGGAAGCGCTTGGGGTGACTTGCAGGGTGACGCCTGCTTGACTGACAGGTGCTCGTTGCAGAGCGGCACCGGGTGCTCTCCAGTTTTTCTTCTATAATGATTTCCTCCAGCAAGCTGACAGAGAATTAACATGTTTACACTCAGGTTTTGGAAGGGTTCCTCAGGATGCGGAGGGGAGGGCAGGGAAATCCTTCCATTTGTAGAGCTCTCTAATCCCAAGCTTCTGTTCCTGTAGTCATGCTAATTTTTTATTGATTGTCGTGGCAGTGACTGCTGTATTTCAGAGCACAGCAATGCCAACATCTCCTCTCCAGATAGAGTAGTCTTTAAAACAAATGGAAAAAAAAAAGAAAGTGGGAAGGAAGGAGTGGCTGAAAGAGACATCTTACTGGAGTCTTTTGTCAGGTTGTTCATGAAACTGATTCCATTGATGAGTGGTTGTATGCTTTTGAAATTAAATTTCAGTTTTGAGTCCTGTGTTTCCTACAGAAATGGCCAGGGAATCTTGAACATTACTTATGATAAGGATGAACACTTTGGTGTTCTCCAGCCCAAGCCTGTTTATCCACCGGAGTGAAACTATGGGAACATTTGGTTGAAGATGGGTATTGCTTCTCGTGTTGATGTCAGCGACTGTGTGCAGAAAAAGCTGAGATGGACTCAGGACTGGCACCCAGAATCTGAGAATGGTAGAATCAAAGAATGGTTAGGGTTGGAAGGGACCTTAAAAATCATCAGGTTCCAACCCCCCCTGCCCTGGGTAGGGACACCTCCCACCAGACCATGTTGCTTGAAGTCCTATCCAGCCTGACCTTGAACAGGGATGCAGGGATGGGGCATCCACAACTTCTCTGGGCAACCTGTTCCAGTGCCTCACCACCCTCACAGGAAAGAGTTTCTTCCTAATATCCAATCTAGATCTCCCCTCTTTCAATTTAAATCCATTATCCCTTGTCCTACCACTGTGTTCCCTGACAAAGAGTTCCTCCCCATCTCTCCTTTATCCTCCCTTTAGGTACTGGAAGGCTGCTATAAGTTCTCCTTGAAGCGTTCTCTTCTCCAGGCTGAACAACCCCAAATGGCAATACACGAGCAGCAGAAAGTTGAGTCAGACGCTTCTCATGATCAGCTTTCTCCTTCCCAACTCCATATGTGCGCTGCAGACCAGGAGCGTAGTCTCTGTTTCTTTAACCATCTGATTCTGACATAAAATTCCTTTGCAGATCCATCTGTCCTCATCAGATGAGCCTAAGTTATGCTTGTCCCGCATCACCCCTTCCATGCTTTGTGTAGGGGGTTGGTGGTGATGGTGTCACTAACCCAGCCTGGAGCTGGCAAACGCGGATGCTTTCACAGTGAAGGGTTATGGTACTTGTGAGGAAATACCAAACTGAGTATATTCTCCGTGTTCGCTGTTTGTCTGGCTGCAGGCTGCCTGCAGCCACTCGCTCAGATTTTTAAGGATGTCCTTCTGCTGTCAAGGAACCAAGTAGGTGGTTTGTGGTTTTACACATTAGCAGGGATGCAGAAACAGGCTGGAAATGAAAATGAGCCATTCTCAAATGCTTCTGAGAGCTCATGGAAGAGGGAACGAAGAATATTCTTTTGAGTAACCCAGGTAGCAGATGGAAATGACCCTTTACACAGTGTCTATAAAACAGCATTTTGGATAAAACAGTCCTATTACAGGAAGTGCAGAGGGCGAAAAACCGAAGCGGTCTTGACAATCATTTTGGGATTGTTCTACAATAAAATCAGCGACTTGTCGGTTTTTGCTTTTATGCTCATAAATCACCTTTGCTCCTCCTGTTTCATAAAAAATGCTGTTGGGTCAGGACTTTTTTAGTTTGCCTCCGTGATGTGATGAGTGCTTCCAGTAGAGTAGACATAACAAACAACAGGAGATCCACATTTCACAGCGCTTTCATTTTTCATCGGTGTGCCAAGTTAAAGAACCTCCAACTTTCCTTTAAAGTAGCACGAAGATTGTGCAAGCCAGTTAAAAAGCCAGGAGAAGACATTCCAAGACTCCTCTTTTACATCTGTGGATTGATGCGTTCAACAGCCAACTTCTGTGATTTTTTTTGCAATGTTTAAACACAAGTGACTTAGTGGAAAAATTCTATATGAGTCTTTACTCCTGGTTTAATGCAGCAGACTTCTATTAAAGCAACTGCATCTGGTTCCTTGAGAGGAGGATATGGCCCAAAAAAAAGGAGTTTTCTAGTTGGCACGAGGTTGGGTTTGATACCCTTACCCTTCCTTTCAGGGCAGTATTTTAGGGAAAAAAAAAAATATCTTACTACCAGCAGTGGGATTTCTCATTTGGAAAGTTAAATACTCCTCAGTGAGAGGTGAGGGTATTACCCTGGCTCACAGAGCATTTTCTCTAACTAATGTATACAAAATGTACGTAGGGATTGCCCAACACTGATAATTCACACACCTCTGGAGTGGAATACAGCAGCCATTCTGGGCTAGAAACATTATGCAGGAGGGGTTTGGGGAAGAGAAATGAAGAAAAACTAATCCAATTGAAACTGCAAAGGGAATTTAGGAAGCAGAACGCAATTATCCGAGTTGGATATTGGCCAGGACATGTTAGTTAACATTTTCACTCTGGCAAGAATTGCCATGGGATCTTTAATGACGATGAATGGTCAGGGCCCTATTTTACATCTCATTTGAAAGCCCGAGCTGTCACTCCATCGTGAGGATGAAGTGAATGTTTTGCTTTCCTTCAGGATATGTTGCTTTGGTCAATGTGCTTTCTTCCCTACGGGCCCGAAGCTCCCTGGGCACACCTCCCTGGCAACTCTACCTGTGTAAGGCTTTTCTTCACCTTGAGTTCCTAAACCGAGAGGAAATCCAGACACTCAACGTTACCTGATATTCCCTTTCTACTTAAATTCCCTTTTGTGGAGGTGGTCTTACACCATGACTCCACCCTTCCTTGGAGTTTCGGCATGCTAGCAGTAATCTCTTTGCGTGCATATTATTAGTTGAAGGTTCTTCTAAATTGAGTCAGCCCTAGTTATTGTGGCTGAGCATTGTATGGCACAACACACCTCGGTAACCCCAGATGGTCTTAAGTGGGTTATGCCAATGCATAGAGGTCATTGCAATTACTTGTTTCAGTCAATTTTTGCAAGACCACGCGTCAAAGCCTGGTTCCAAGTTCGGTAACTACAGAATTCCTGTGGAGAAGTCCCCCTTTGGTTGAAGTTGGCCATGGCATATTTCCCTCTCCATCAGGTGTGCTGGTTTTTGCCTGTCTTTTATGAGGACCAGTGGGTGGAAGAATCACCTGTCCATAGTAAAACAGGTGATAAATCTTACTGGGACTGGTGTTTCAGGGGAAGGGAGTTGATGTGTGAAATTTTTTCTTCTCTATAATCATAGTTTTTCTTCTAGCTATCTGAACTTGAATATCCAAAAAATAAAATATAAAAAAAAGAGGGGGGAACCCCCACACCTCACCTTTGTAAAAAAATTATCATCAGTAATCAATAGTATAGACAGCTGGATATTTTTCAGTTAACTATTGCTTAAATGGTTGGTAATGCATTTTTTTTTTATGTGAATCAAGACTTATTTTCAAGAATTTTTAACAAAGTTCAGAATAAATTTTGCTATCAAAATAAGAGAATGTTGTGCTAGAATAACATATTCACCAATGATGACTTGTGTTCATTGTTTTGTCTTGGTTAAATTATACTAGGATCTTTTTATTTGTGATTTTTCTAAATTCCTGTGTAGTCCCTTTCAGTTCTCTTTGATAACTGCTGCTCTGCACTGGTGAGGCCACAACTGGTGTACTGAGTCCAGTTCTGGGCTCCCCAGTTCAAGAGAGATGGGGAACTACTGGAGATAGTCCAGCGTAGGGCAACAAAGATGATGAAGAGTTTGGAGCATCTCCCTGATGAGGAAAGGCTGAGAGAGCTGGGACTCTTTAGCTTGGAGAAGGCTGAGAGGAGACCTTATTTGTGCTTACAAGTATCTGAAGGGTGGGTTGAAGGAGGATGGGGCTGAACTCTTGGTGCTTCCCAGTGACAGGACAAGGGCACAAGCTGGAACATGGGAAGTTCCATTCAACTATGAGAAAAAACTTCTTTCCAGTGAGGGTGCCAGAGCCCTGGCAGAGGCTGCCCAGGGAGGGTGTGGAGGCCCCTTCTCTGGAGACCTTCAAGACCCTCTCTAGGTAATGTGCTCTGGGCAATCCTGCTTTAGCAGGGGAGTTGGACTAAATGATCTCTAGAGGTCCCTTCCAATTCTGACAATTCTGTGATAATAATTGTAAAAAGTCATTGTTGAGTTACGAGTGAGTTTGAATGGCTCTGCCTTTTGGTGTTCAGGTTGGAAAAGGAGTAGGATTGCAGTAGACGTCTCAGGGTGTGACGGGAAAGAGGCTTCGGGTTATTTTGGAGGTTTAGGGATGGTGCGTTTGTTGTGACTCAGTCAAAATATGGCCTGGGAACTCAAGGGATTGCCATGTCTGTACTGGGCTGCCTTTTAGTCGTTTTATCAGAAGGTTGCAGCCTTTCTTAGAGGTCAAGAAGCGGTGGCAGATGCTAAGAGGTAAAATTAGATATGCATTCAGACTTTAATATGTAATTTTATTAACAAAATATGATGTAGTAGGTACTGCTATTTTCTTCTTCTATTGGAAGACTTGTCCTGAGATTTGATTTGCCTGCAAGCTGTAACATAAGGAGGCTGTGCTTCTAAGCTATGTATGTCAATGCTCATGTGCGACATAGATAATTAAAAGATAGCAGAGTTAATACTCTCCTTGTAGCAAAGATTTTTGCTATTTATATAGACATTTCTCCCTGAATGCTTATGATGACATCAATGTCAATAATTTAAAATGCTGTTTCAAAATCCCTCAAAATATCCATAATGTATAAAGGGATGCATTTTGTACCCAAGGATTTCCTTTCTACGTTTTCCTGTCTTTGAGGACGGTTTAGATTGCTTTCTAGGCTGTGGAAGGATGGATAAAGCTGATATTTGCATCCACGTGTCTTGTATTTCTGGATAGAAGAGAAGAACTGACCACTCCAGCCTATGTTATGTAGGATTATTGGTGCTGTTTCTTCAGAATACATGGAGTTTCACCAGGCAGTTGTGAGTGCTGTGAATGATTTCATCATTCTGTTACTGTCTCGCAGAGTTGCCTTAATGTACAGGTGGGTCTTAATTGCACTGATTTTTCTTCTTGGATGTGAATCAAAATCCCAGCTCTGAGCTTTTTAGGATGTTCAGGGTACGTGGAATGTAATGTTAAGGAACAAAATGAATGTTCATCATCATCCAGAAGCCTGGGAGGAAACTACTCTTCCATACCTTTGTAAAATAACAAAGTCTTTGGTCCAGGGCCGCTTAGATGACTGTAAGGCCAGATTTTGTCCATCATAAATAAAGTGAATGGGCTTAGGGACTTCACATGTAAATAAAGTGCCCATTCCATCTGCCTCTGTGTGGCTTGACCCACAAAATAACAACAAACGTTTCCACTGCTTGAAAGAATTTGATGAATATATTATGTTGGCCAGGTGTAAAGCTGTGATCTGTGACATTTCATGCCTCATGTGGGCATTACGCTGTCATGCGGCACAGTGGGCTGCATTAATAGAGTCTTTGGGGATAAAGAGAGAGAGAATATGGACAGAAGCTGTTGTTAGGCAAAATAAATTATAGAGTAGCTCATCCAGTGTGAGAAGGATTGAGTGATGTAGTTTCAGACATCATTTTTTCAGTAATTGTGCCATTTGAATTGTGACCTACTTTAATAACATTCTATCATTTTTAGTATTTCTTTATTCATTCCATTTTATACACACTCAGGTGGTTTACTGCAAGCTGTGTGGAAATTACAATGAAGGTCAAGTGCTCTTTCTGAAGACAACTTATTACTGAAAATATTAACTTATTGTCATTATTGTTTTCCAACGTGAAATTTTATTTGTCTGATGGATGAAGAGATGATGTCAGGCTTGTGTTAAAGTGTGTGATTACTGTCGATAGACCAAAGTCCCTCCAGTCATAGGTCTGCGACGTACATGATCACTGGACAAGCTTCACTTTGAACCGATTTATTTTTCCCTACGCTGTTAAGCTGGAACAGGCCCTTATTGGAAACCTCTTCAGATTAGGACTGGTTTATATAGATTTAATGTTTAAATGCCTTCAGTTAGCTGAAGCTAAACTGAAAATTGCGACCTTACTATTGAAATAACTGTGCCTACACACGGTTTTGCAGCCTTTCAAATGAGCTTATGCTCATGCTTTAAATTATATTAGTTCAATATTTTTTGTGTGGAGAAGGCTTTTGTGGCTTGGTCCACAGGAGGACTGCACAGAGTTGGAGTCAAGCCTTGGTTAGGGTTGAGAGGATGCTCTTTATTTCTAATGCTGGTGTCACTTCAATTAAATCACAAGTTCTCCATAGCAGTTGTCCATACAAATGACCTTTCCAACAGTTTACTGGACATGTAGTTGTAAAATTGGGAAAAATTTGCCCTGGGATCAGGACATCAGGATCACCAGTTACTCAAACCGTAAGTCTCACTTCAGTGCAATGCACACATTACTTGGCTTAGAGCTGTGAAAAGACATCCTGCTGGAAAAAAAAAAAAAAAGAAAGCTTTTCAGCATCCCCACTATCTTTACAAAGCGTAACAGACATGTGGGGTAGTAATGCATCGTTTCTTACACATTATCAAAAGAGAGTACTCTTATGTAAAGGTCAGCTGTGCTTACTGTCTAAAATGTTCCATTTTTTTTTTATTATGCATATTTCAGGTTCCTTGTAGGAGTCATGACTAGAAATGTAGAAAAAACTAGAAGAGTTGCAGTGAATACTGACCATTTTGGCTGTGGCAGCAGGTCAGAGGTTGAAGCGTTACCGACTTTCTCATCGACTGAAGTTCTCGCCTGCTGGTTTGATGTGGTAGACCCAAAGGTTTTCCTGCTCCAAAGCTGGAGCGATCTCAACTTGGAAGTCATCAGTGTCTAATTTTCCTTGATAGCTGTGTAATTTGAATTCTGTAGAGTAACGTCTTTTGAAGTATAGTATGGAAGAAAAGTGGACTGATTAGGTAAATGTCCTACTTCTAAAGGTTCTGGACTGCTGTGCTGAGTTTGGGTTGGACAAGGAAGTTTAGAAGACAAAAACTGTTTTACAGAAATAGAAGCAAGAGATTTTTAGCTGAATATCTATTTTCTGGGGAGCAATTGAGCCACCCCAGACAAAGATTGCGTGTCCCCTCAGCATAAAAAAGAGGTGGTGGGCGAGGAGAAGGTCCCTGGAAATAGAGCAATTGTGGTAGAGACCAATTAAAACCAGATGGAGAGCTGAACAAGGAGCTGTCTTTTCCAGTAAATTAAATGAAAGGAGTCATATGCCATGAGCAAGCAGTGGATACAGAAGTAAGATGTTTCACACAAGGTAATGTTATGCAGGAAAACTCACCGCCTTGTGATGTTGCAGCTGCTAAAAGCTTACATGGACCAGGCTTCTGGAAAAGTTTGTAGTAAACGGAGGGCTGCTGTGTGGAGTGATAGAGCTTCTGGTGTGGAAATACCTGGCGGTTGAAAATGTGTTCTGGGGAATTATTGCAATATTTGCCTGCTCTTGGGAACTGCCAAAGAGTCAAAGGTACTGAATACAGGGCCAGTTAGCCCATTGCTCCCAGCCTGCAGGACTCTCTTACCTGTAGGTGTAGAACTTAGGCAAGAGCTGGGTCAGGATGGTGCACCTTCTCCTCTTCTCTGGTGTCAGTCAGGGGTCTCTTAAGTTTAAGGTATGGAAGTTGGTAGAAATTACTTCTGAGATACAGGCATCTGTGTTGGAGGAAAGGCATTAAGTTCTAGCAAGACAGTGTCACAAAAAACCAGTGTATTCTTCTGTGGAGTGTCCTTCTCTGGAGACCTTCAAGCCTGGATGCAGTCCTGAGTGATGTGCTCTGGGCAATCCTGCTTTACCAGGGGAGTTGGACTGGGTGATCTCTAGAGGTCCCTTCCAACTCTGACAATTCTGTGAAAAGTGTAGAAAACTGAAGTCATTCCTTATATAGGTGACTTGTTTTGCTCTAGTTTTAACTCTTGACTTTGGTTTAAGCCTCTTCACTTATCGGGTAGTACATGCTCTACCCTTGCTGTTTGATGGTGTAATGATTTGTCCGTGGGAATTGCTTGTTCTTAGCAAACATTTGTGTTCTGTATATTTATATCCACCTCTATCTGGCTCTGCAGCTGAAAGGAGCTTGTAAAGTGACCCAGCAGAATTTTAAACGTATACATATCTCAAAAATAAAAAGAATTGAAGAGTGGCCTGATATGACGTGTTGAACTGAGAACTTGAAATGTCCTAAAGACAGATCAATCCTGCTCTTCAAACCTATTTCTCCATGAGCAGTGATCGCCGTTGGTCCTGGACGTTATGATATGCCCAATTTATTTTGATTCTGGAGTCCGAGGAAGGCTTTTTGATTCTAAATGTCTCTTTTACTTCAAAATGGGTTGTCTTCTGTGGAAATGCTTGTCTGTTTGTGTGACTATCTGCCTACACATTTTGAAGATGTAGAATATTAATCTGGTAGCAAGAATTTCAGTTTGTGCAGAGCTCTAGGGTACAATGACATTTATTAGTGGGAGGACCTGGAGTAGAGTTTATTAATAATTTCACTTATTACAGACTGTTGCCTTCAGATTATTTCTTCAAGTGCAAATACACGGTGGAGTTTACACATGGCAACATTTATAAAGCAAAGTTCAGATCCTGTAATTGCACAATGGAGTCGCTTGGAAATATTTAATAATAAAAGAGCCATACAAAAAGGTTCTTCTTACTCTAATTTCATTAATAATGTATTTTGCAATTGGCTGGAGATGTTTGGCTGGCTCCTTCAGTAACTTGTGGAACAAATTGGTGACTGATGAAGATCTCCTCATTAGAATTGTGATGTACATCATGGCTGTGAAGGATTTCATAGTGACAAAAGTACAAATTAGGGAATGGAATAGCGTTTTTTTACCTGTCAGCAAAGGTCAACAGACAGGAGCAGAGATTGGAGCAATTGTGCTTTTGCAGGAGAGTGGCGTGTCCATCGATGAGAGTTAATTCATTCTNAGGACCAGCTCAACTTTGTGACTGGCTGCTCAGGATGCTGCAGCAGCAGCAGCAGTGTGTTTAGTGACTTCTCCTTAAAGATATACAGCCATACATCTTTTGAATTGTAAAGCTAAATTTCATTAGCTTCACCAGAAAGAAAGTGGTGGTGGTGATGGGGGAGGGAATATACCACTGAGGCTACTGTAAGAAATTCTAGCTAAATAATTCAGCATAGTGGAGCTGGTGTGAGTATGGGTAAATATTGGTACCTTCGTTCTGTACTTCAGTGAAGCTAAAGCAGAAGTTTAGGGTTAGCTGATCTATTCTGAACTTTTGTTACAAATACCAAGCCAAGGCACGTGTGGCCCCAGTCACTTGTGTTGGCTCGTACTTTGTGCTTGAAGAAAATGAACAGTCGATGATCCTAAAGGTCTTTTTCAACCTAAATGATTTTATGATTCCAAAACCTTGACATAAACTTAGAAAGATTTAAACTTTATTTTTTTTTTCACTGAGCTGAGACCACCTTTAGAGTGAACCTACAGCAACTCGAGACCACTGATGGTCTGTTTTAGAGTTTTGAGCTCTTTTCAGCAGGATGGTTGCAGTTGAACACAAATTAGGGGGGGGTGGGCTGTGTCCCCACTGTTTTTTTTTCACCGTGTAATATTGCGTATTCAGTCCATGGTGGCTCTGAACTGAGAGTCTCACACCGATTCCTTTCTCACAGGTACACCTGCATCTTTGTGGTCCCTCATTAATCTAGTGATGGCTGACTTTAAGCCTGTGAAATGATGAATAAGTGTGAATGTTTCAAGGGATTTCTTGGTGTTTTTTTTTTTTTGTTAAGGTTCTGCTCAGTTGGAGCCGAGTCTTTTGCAATGGAGACTTGTATGGGCAGATTGTGGTGAGATTTATTTTTTTTCTTCCACGTGCTTATTTGTCACATCTATATTCCATCGTATTTAAGGCCCTTTTTAAAACCCTGGGTGGATGTTTCCTGATTCTTTTGAAGTTCAGGGAGAGCACTGTGATTGCCTACCTTATGTACTGTCTTAACAGAAAAATTCCTTTTATGTGTATATCTCACCAACATTTTTTATCAATATACTATAAGTATATATAGACTATGGTTCTATATATACTCTGTCTATATAGAACTATACTTCCATATAGAACAATAAGTTCTGTTTCTCGTTTCAGAATTCTTAAATGCTGGAAAGTAGCTGGTATTTTTGCCTTAAAGATCCTAGAAATACCATGCTTACAGCAAAGAAATAAATGCTACATAAACTCAAGCAATTTTGACTGAATTCCTTAGCTAATTGGGCCAACTAATGAAGTAAAATTGGGGCTGAGCTATAGCATTGATGTGCTTTGCTGTATTTTGCAGATACCTGTTTTATCATTTTAATGTTGATTAATTTATAGATGGGATGTTATTTTAAAGCTCAACATTGAAGTCAGATAGCTGCCCGTGCATGTTTTGGATGGAAAGACGAGAGAATTGGCTGGGGATTGTGGGTTTTGGTGGTTTCTTTTGAAGGAGGCTGAATTTGAGACAATCTTGGCACCGCTCCACAGCAGAGGAACTTGCAGTGATGCTGCAGTTTTGTTGGTGCCACTGCAGGCACAAAGGCTAAAACAAATCAAAATGAACTGAGAGGAGCAGATGGGGCAAGTGAGAAGTTGGGAAATCATTCAAAGTGTTAGACACCGAACGATTTCAATTTTCCCGAGACAAGCGGGTGCTGTGGCACAACATGGCTCTTTTTGACACTCAACACACGTGAGACAATTTTGGAATAAAAGCTGCATCAGGTGTTCTGTTTCCAAATTTTCCTGCCTGAGGGAGAGTGTTTGCATTTGGCAAGGATGTCTGTGAGGGGGTGGGTGGTGAAAACAAGCTTATAATAAATCCTTTCAGGTGTTTTGTTGACCACTCCAAGCATAGTGTGTCTGTACGAGCCACGGGTGAAGTTCCTCCTTCTGAGACAAAAAAAAAGGCATTTTTTAGGAAGATCACAAAGCAGTGGGAGCAAACAAAGTCAAGCAAACATACCTCCTTTCTTCTGAAAATGTTATCTTCATTTTTATCCCCTGTTTTAAAAAGCAGCAATTGTAAAAGGCATAAAGAGTGGGGAAACTTGTAATTTTGAGGGTGGAGATGCTAAGGCTCCAACCGTTCACGCTCTCACAGCATCAGCTAAGTTCTACTTCATCAATAATGAATCCACAGAAATTCCTCAGACTGTGTGACCTGTATTTCCCTGTAACATTGTTCCTCTGTTTAAGATTCCTCTTGAAGGGATTTGGCTTCCTTTAAAAGTAGGGGAATGAGATGTAAAGAATTCTGTTCCCATCCGGTAATTGCAGCCTAAACACGATTTTGCAGTATTTATTGTTTATAACTGCATAAATAGACTGTAGATAATTCATGCTTTAAATGCTGTGGGGCATAGAAAAGTTGGGTGTACGGGAAATGTGTATGATAAGGCATAGTTCCAGCAGAAAGAAAAGGAACTTAAAAAGCAGTTGGATTCTTTCCATCCACCCTACAAAGAAGAAAATTGGTTTGCAGGAAATATAGGTCATGGCACTGTTCTGGCATCTTGATGTTACTGTTTTGTAAGTACAGTATATTGCCAGCAGCACAATTTGGGACTCCCATTAGAGCTGTTCTTTGCTGTCAGACTTAAAGGCCATTTAATATCCCTTATCTGATCTAATGCACTCTTCACATAGACAAAGAAAATTTAGAAGGTGGTGGGATTTATTTATTTATTTATTTTTTAAAAAATGACGTTATTGAGAGCTTTGGAGACTGTTCTTGCTGTTGCACCCAAAAGTCAGTTATTTTTATAAGGATGAAGGATGCACCACGAGTTGGGCAGTGGAACTAAATTCTTTTCCCCTCTCCATGGCAAAACACAGAAGAAAATGAAACCTTGTGTTGCTGTGCCACAGGGTTTTACAGATATAAGCTTATTATGAGAAAAGCCTTGGCTTTTGAACATGGCATTCACCTTCGATTATGAGATTAATCTGATTTCTGTGTGCTAGAAAAGCTGTTAAAGGCAGCTGTGTCCTGTGAGGGAGGTTGTCTGTTCTCTTCCATCTGCATCCAGCACTAGGATGGTGTCTGTGGTGTTTGCAGAAGAGGAGAATGAGGCCGAGAGCATCTCTATGGGGAAGGGAGGCAGAACTGCTCCATCTCAGAAACTGTGGCATTGAAATGTAGAGAAAGTCCATGATTTTTCTGTGTAGTTGTATACGACTGACTACTGTGAGCAGTATGGAGGCCAGGTTGAAAACAGTGGGCAGGAAATTTGGGTGAGGAACTGTACCTCCAGGGGTACAATGAATTCAAAAGCGAATAAGGAAAACACCCAGTTTTGGGTGAGGAACCTTGTAAGCGAATGATGTGACCCATCTCCTCAGCCCAGGGTGACACTGCTCGCTCGTGGCTGTTCTCTACCTAGTGAAACAGAAATAATAATGTTTAGATCTCCAGTGCAGTGCAGTGTGGTGCAGCTTTGAAGAAGGATGTGTGTGTGTCTATATATATATATGTATTTCAGGCTGGTTTAAGGTGTTCTTTGTTCTCCAACTTTCGTAACCTTGGATCAATCCTTCATGGTACCTTTGTGGTAACCAAGTACATGGTACTTCTCTAGTTTTAGAAATGTCCTGCTGTGTATAAATACACCTGACTTGTCAAAACTGCTTCATACACACGTATGTTTTATTTTTAAATGTTTTCTCATTAAATATTTTCTCTTTAGTGAGACTGGAAGTTAACAAATCCATGGAGTCAGATGAAATCAAGGTCAGTCTTGCCTCTCCCTCGCCTTGTCCTGCGATCCCCGGTGGCTCGTGCAATTTCTTGCAGGTCCAGGACTTCTCTCAAGCTCGTTGTACCAAGTCGGGCTGCAGTCAATCGAAACCCTTTTGCTTCAGTTGAAGTTCTAGCAAGTTATTGCTGCTCAATCTGGATATTTTCAGGCGTGACAATGATATAAGAATGCAACTACAGATTTTTATTGCTGCCCCAATGTATTTCCAGTGTGGTGTTATTACTTCAGAGTTCATTAGGAACAAACAAAACCAGCGGAAAGCATTCTGCCTGGAACGCGGTGCTGCACAGCACGCCTCGCTCTCCGCTGGCTGATGAAATGGCTGAGTTTTGGAATAAGCAAGATCCCAACAGTTTCCTCTGCAGCTTGCCTGAAGATTTCCTAAACCTCTCACCACTTTCATTTATTATCTGCTGGTGTGCTTGCATAAGAAACAGGCTTTTCTTTTTTTTTTTTTTTTTGCCTTTTTCTTTTTTTTCTTTACAGGCAATCAGGAAAATTTCCTGTGGTGACAAGCAGGTTTTTCTTTTGGGTTGATCTTGGAACCAAACCAGTCTTATTCTATCTTAGTTTCTTGCTTTCTTAGTTTCTTCTTACCATCTAAAACAGGATTCTTTGTATCTTAAACAAGGTATACGTGTGTGTGCATGCAAGTGTAGGCTTTAGGCTTTTTTTTTTTTTTTTTTAATAGAAAAGCTACTTCATGGATCCACCCTCACAATTTCCTGCTTCAGTGGGAATATGGGGCGCATTAGAATCATAGAATCAGAATTGTTTAGGTTGGAAGGCACCTTTAAGAACATCTAGTCCAACCATCAACCTAACTCTGATTTAAAAAACATCATTAAATCATGTCACTAAGCACTGTGTCAACCCATTTTTTAAACACCTCCAGGGATGGTGCCCCAACCACTTTCCTGAGCAGCCCATTTTGAGGCTTAATAACCCTTTCAGTGTAAAAATTTTTCCTGATGCCCAATCTGAACCTCCCCTGGTGCAACCTTCAACACGTCACTGAGACACTCACTCATGCTTTTGAGCATTTGCTGTTTAAGTCATCCGTCTTGGATGGCTTCTAGAAGACCGAGGTTAGAAGCTTAAATTCCCGAGAATTTAGGTGAGGAATAAAGAGAATAGGGCTTTTTGGAGAAGGCACTGCTTAGGACACATAATGAAAATGTGTTGACATCTCTCGGTGATCACTTTCAAGCAACTGTCATCATTAAAATTCCGTATTCTGATCCTTCGAAGCTGTTTCAGCATTGTGAGGACTGTAAATGCGGTCTTCTTCGTTTTTAAAAAAAAACAAAATTAATACCTTTAAAGATGTCTTTGTTTTGATTATTTTTGATATAAACATGCAAAAAGAAGGAAACAGGAAGCCCTGCTAGTCTTGTGTATCTGATTGAAATGCATAGATTCTTATACCTAAATTATTATTGCATGCAGTTGTATGAACAAATGGAAACAGCTGAGTTTAGGAGCCCTTGAAAAGAATCTCTTTCTGTTAGACAGGCGTATCATGTAGATACATGCTTGTCTTAGGCAGTGTATAATTTTTCACTGGCTCATTCAGAGGTAATTTTGGAAGGCAAAATGTGCCATGTGAACATGGTACTTCAAATTGTAGAATGCTTCCATGAGAAAATATAGGATTAGTCTGCAAATAATCCTTTCAAAGGCCCCATTACAATTCTGAACCCTCAGATGGCTGGGCTAGTCTTTGCTATTGCTTTCGAGGGGCAGGAGAATGTTAAAATTATTTACATGTATTGTCACAAAATAATTTTATGTGGTTGATCCTGCCTGACACGATGCTTCACAACATGATGGAAGATTCATAAATGTTTTCTTCGATTTGATGCTCAAGAAGCACTTTAAAAGCGTTCATTTCCTTAAGAATTATTTTCTCTCCTTATATCCAATTCATAGATTATGGTCAAGTGTTCATTTTTATGGTATTTACAAGAAATCGGTTGAGCCAGCTTGCTTATAACACCCCTCCCTCTCCCTCCACCCCCTGCCCAGATTCATCCTCGCAGCTTCAGGGAACAAAGAGAGTAGAGATTCCAAGCCATGTTCAGATTTGATTTAATAATGCATTTTCCTCTAGTAAATTTTTGAGAGGCTGTTTGTGGTCAAAGATTCTAAGGTTATGTCCGTTAGATTAAGCACGAGACTGATGGTTAATAAGTTTTTCAGCTGTCTAATATTTTAATTAAGGATGAAGTCCCTGGTCTGGTAGTCTTTATGTCTCTCTCTGCTCAATCCACAGATGCCCAGTGATAGTCTTCTCTCAAACTTCCCATTCCCTTTGTGGTAAAGCATCCCAGTTTCCCCTTCACGTGTACTGGGAATTTGTCAATGATAGTTTGCCTTGGGCATTGAACTCTTGGAAGAAGCTGAGATTAATGGGGAGATCTCTCTAACCAATTCATCAAACTGTGTTTGTCTGTTGGGGCTAACTCACAAAAGATTGAGTTGTCCCTCAAAGCATTAGCTACAGGGTCTTAAATCTGATTGTGGAAAAGTATCCTGTTGGATCCTGAGGCTTTAGATTTAACTGGAGAGGTACTGGGTGGAATGAAACCTGTTCAGGGGTTGTACCAAAATCTGATGGCAGTTGTGATGTGGAAAATTCACGCTCCATCTATTCACCCAAGTCTAGAGGAAGCATAGACCGACAACGTGCCCGTGTGTGTGTGTTGTGTCTGAACTGAAACGTGATCTCATGTTTCCTGCTAAGTATCTCACGGTGTTAGTGATGCTTTGGGATTCACATAGAATTGCTGGAATTGTGTCAGGAGTTTCCTGCAGTGAGTGGCTTGACTTTCATAACTGATCAAGTATAATCATTCTGGATAACAGCATTTAAGGTTGGACTGGTGGAAAATAGACCTCACTCTGAGACCAGCCATAACTCCCAAAGTGTGAGGTCACCTTTGCTTTTCCTGCTAGAGAATTCCTCTGTGGTTGTCTCGTTTCCCCCCAGAATGGAATTGGGGTTTTACTGTCAGCCTTTAGGAAGGATACTCTCTACTCAACTGTTCTACACTGTGGATGGCTCTTTTGATCTACTGTCACTGAGGCTTTTTAAAGTCTTAGAGCTCACCTGGGATTATATGACAGGTGAAATGAGGAGGGAAACATGTGTGGGGTGTTGGTGGCATAATCCTGAATCCAAGCCTGACCACTTCTGTGTTCTGAATTCAGCTAATTAGGAAGCCCAAGCACCTGTTTGCCCACCTGCAATTAGAAGAAATCATCCTTGTTTTGGTGCCTTGGTTGAGGTGACTTACTTTCATGTGGTATGTCCCTTTTATAAGGGATATATCAGTGACTTTGGATGTGGATGGAAGGCCACCTGGCTATAAAAGAGGTGGATAGGATTCAGACTTTTCCTACAGGTGCTTTGGCTGGTAGCTTTACTTGCTCAGGTAATACATTTTGTTTCGGTCTTGTTTTGTGGCTTGGCCTTTGTGTTCCCCATAAATGAAGCATGTATCTTGGGAAGCACCGAGGTCTTATTAATCAGCTAATGCTCCTGTCTGGGGAGGCTGTAGAAAAGGCTGTGGTGGCTCTGAGGAGCAAAGCGCGTCACACATCATCAGGCTGTAGAAGTGTGGAAACAACACATTGATGGTGTTACCCTCTCCCCTCTGGGTGCCTGTGACCAGGTGATGTTTCACAGAACTTCAGTTGCCTTTCACAAGTTCTTGATAATTTCTTGGCCTGTGCACCTACAGTGAGCGGTTCTTTTTGGGATTAATGGTTTAAATGATGCCTCCACAATACACTAAATACCTAAACCGATTCAGGAATTGAAAGCATCAAATCCTTTGGTTACCATAGTGAGCACAGCAGGAAGTTTTTGTTAAATGGGAGGTTTTTGTGGGAGGTGTCCCTGCCCATGGCAGGGAGGTTGGAACTCGATGATCTTTATGGTCCCTTCCAACTCTAAATGTTCTATGATTCTATGAAATACTGGCATTGTATTTGTTAAGATGGACCAGAAAAGGAGTTCATCTGGGTCATTACAAAGAAATAATATAGCTGGCAGAAAAATCTTAACAAAAACTTAGCAGTGTCCCGTTTTTAGGTGTGGGTCAGGAATGGCTTATGCTGTCAAGTAACAAGGCGGCTTATTTCTGTTTAAAGCAATAAGTAAATTCTTTGGACAAAACCAGCAGAAGCAAACTGTGTTTTTGAGGACAAGAGGGGCGATGCAGTGAGCGTGAGGGGAGCAGCGCTGGTGGCTTCACCTGGGAGCCAGTTTGGTTCCTGGCAGTTTTCAGCTGGTGCCTTGGCTATAGCAACCATTTGCTGGATTTGATGGTGTCAATCTATAATAAAGAGTGGATTAATTTTTAATCTGGATTATAAATCTGGTGAAAAAGTGGAAAAAAAGAGTAAATATAAAAGAAGTGGGAAGGGTCCCATATGAAGTAGAAAAACATTCCCTTTCTGTGCTGGGAGTGTTGTGACAAACTGGTGTAGGAATCAAATCCTGGGTAGGTGGTATCTAGGAACCCTTCTTCCATTGTTTGTTTTTCCATGATGATTCCTCAGCCTTTTTCACTTGCCAACTTTCACTCATCATATTCACAGACACCAGTTTTGGTCAACAGACCCTGCTCACTCTTGCCTATTCACCAGACCTCAAGGCTGTCCTTGCCTTGAAGGTCTGTCATTTTAATCTGATTTTGTTTTTTTTTTTTCTTCTCTGTCTTTCCCAAAGACACTTCCTGGGACTGGTGGCAGCACTTCACAAACCTCTGTTAATTCTCCTCATGCCTGAGCCCAAAATCCCTGCAGTTTGCTCGGCTTGGGCTCTGTCACCCTGTTCTGTGGTGCATCCGCCGCTGTCACCAGGTCTCTGTCATCTGGGATTTGCCACCTGGGGATGCGAGGGAATCCCCTGCAAGGGAAGTCTTCCTTTGGCCAGGGCTTGTGACTCTGCCTTTTTGGCTACTGAGACTCATGAGTTGTGTTTTCTGTGCTTTAAGCTCCTGTTAGTTACTGCTTAAACCTGTCCTGAGCTAAGCTGCGTGTCGGTTCCCGGGATGTGGTGACCTTTTGAGAAAGCCCTAGTCTCCCTTGGAGACACCTCCCTACCACCAAAGACCAGTTGTAGATAATTCATTGCTGGTAGTTTTGGCCAGGTTGGTTTTGATTACTTTTCAAATTTACCTGTGGTCAGACCTTCTTTTCCGAGATGAGGAACAGCAGCTGTTCTTGCTTTGGGTGTATTTCTAACTTAGAGAAAGATGCCTCCAGCTCAGGGTAGGCACGCTTTAAAATGTGTATTTAGGAATTTAAAATTACAAGCACTTTTTTATTTGGGGTTTGCATTTGGTGTTTGTTTTGGTTCTGTGGTTGTTTTTTTTTGTTTTTTTTTTTTTTTTTCCCCAAATAAGCCCTGTAACGATTTGATCCTTCAACTCACCCGCAAATAAGGCAGTTCCAGTGAGAGAGGCTTTTTTATGGGATTCATTTTGGAAGCTATTCAGGGAAATTACTGTAGGCTTTTTGAGCAAATTAGTGAGAGCGTGGAAGGACCACAAAAAGGCTTTTTCCCTTAAGATTTGTAGGATCTTATGAAGAGAAGGAAAAAAAAAAATCCACCCGTGGTAATTAAAGAAATTTTTATAATGAAATAAGATTATGCAAGCTCTGGTTTTGAACTTGGGTAAATTCTTAGCTATTTCTGCTAGCGTAAAGTTTTATTTTAATTTAAGGCTTTTAGAAAGGAAAGGAGATTACTTAATCACTGCTTGAAGTGTGTGTATATACATGGGGGCGTGTGTGTATCCCCTTTGCAAGATGTTAAAGAGTTTGAATTTAGGATGTTGTTAAAACAGTATATGCACAACTCGTAGGTGTGAAATGATCGAGGCAGCTCATCTGTTGGATTGGGGGAACCTCAGGAGCTCAGCTCATGATGAGTATAATTAGCTGAGTTCACCTGAAGTGTTTATCTTGGGGAAGAAACAGTGAATCAAAGCTCTGGGTCTTTCACAGGGACTTTTCAATTATTTCAGTTGTAGAGGGGTGTTATTTGTTGATGGAATTAGGTTAATATTTTGTGGGTGTGCTGCCTGTGATTCAGGGCACGAGGGACTGGGGAAAGTATTCATGGACCTCTTCTGTGAACAGAATTATGTCACTGACTCGTGGTAACTTAGGTTATGAAGGGGCAAAAAAGTCAGATCGTTGATATAACTTGATCGGGTTCTTGTAAACATATGACGTGTGGAGGGTGTGAAGTTGAAATGCAGCGAGAGGAGTAGGAGAAGAGCAGGTATGGCTGTGGAGCATCCCACCGGTATCCCCCAAATCTTTACACTAAATGGCAAGTCGCTTGGAAACAAGCCTATCTATACATGGGGCTAATTGACTTATACACAACATGTTTGTATTTAAGGTACTCTTTGGATTCCTTCTAAACTCTTGACTAATTCAGAATGTCCAGAGGAGGTGGACATTCAAAACGGAAAGAGATGGATGTGGCAGCTTGCTAGCGATGGGGATGGTGTTTCCCTAGCAACAGTATCCCTAGGGAAGCTTGCAGAAAAGCTTGGACCCTCAGTCCTGTTTTTGAGTTCAGAAGGTCTCGGATTTGGCTATGCTGTTTGTCTGGTTTGGTGTTAAAGGTGAGATGTTGAAATGG
The DNA here is from genome assembly GCA_013398155.1 of Pedionomus torquatus. Taxonomy (NCBI): domain Eukaryota; kingdom Metazoa; phylum Chordata; class Aves; order Charadriiformes; family Pedionomidae; genus Pedionomus; species Pedionomus torquatus. The sequence goes on from VZRU01012187.1 coordinate 135,561, forward strand.
GAAAACTACAGTTTCTTTTATATGTGGCTGCTTTCACATCTAGCTAAAGCTGCTGCCCAAGGATTCCTTTGAGTGTTCCAGGCATCGTGGACTTTCACGTCAGATAACAGCCCCATTGAAGCTATGCAAGGTTTTTTTTTGGTGTTTTTTTTTTTTTTTTTTTTTTTTGATGCTTTGGCATTTGTGATGCCATGTGTGTACCTTGCATAATCTGGAATGTAATAAACCTAAGACTATTTTTCTGTAAATACTTTCTGAAGCATCTAGTTGCTGATTAACTTCATCAAGCTGCATTGACGGCTCAGTGAGATAATGTGGGGAGGAAAAAAGCACGTGTGAGTGCAGGGAACTGCTGGGGCTGGGAAACCTTTGGGTTTTTCAAAATCAGTGGGGTTTTCAAAATCATGTTTGCAAATGCTGATCTGTCTGCCCAGCAGCGCTCCGTAAATCCCATGCCTCCTGCCACACGAGGAGCCAAACTCTTGTGCAGGAGAGGCAGCAGTTCCACTGTGTCTTTTTGTCTGACATCTGACATCTTTTCAGCCATTCCTGTGTCTTGAGACATAGAGTCGTGGAACAGTTTGGGTTGGAAGGCACCTTAAAGATCATCTAGTTCCTACTTCCTTGCTATGTCAGTGTGGATCAGCAGGATTGCAGTGTGCGCTGGCAGCCCAGAAAGCCAACTGTATCCTGGGCGGCATCAAAAGAAGCGTGACCAGCAGATTGTGAGAGGTGATTCTGCCCCTCTACTCTGCACTTGTGAGACCCCACCTGGAGTCCTGTGTCCAGCTCTGGAGTCCTCAACAGAGAAGGGACATGGAACTGTTGGAATGGGTCCAGCGGAGGACCATGAAGATGGTTAGAGGGGTGGAGCACCTCTCCTGTGAGGACAGGCCGAGAGAGCTGGGGCTGTTCAGCCTGGAGAAGAGAAGGCTCCAGGGAGACCTTATTGCAGCCTTCCAGGATCTGAAGGGAGCTACAGGAGAGCTGGAGAGGGACTCTTGGTCAGGGAGTGGAGTGATAGAAAAGGGATAATGGCTTTAAACTAGAAGGAGGGAGATTTAGATTGGACATTACGAAGAAATTCTTTCCTATGAGGGTGGTGAGGCACTGGAACAGGCTGCCCAGAGAAGCTGTGGATGGCCCATCCTTGGAGGTGTTCAAGACCGGGCTGGATGGGGCTTTGAGCAACCTGGTGTGGTGGGAGGTGTCCCTGCCCATGGCAGGGGGTTTGGAACTGGATGATTTTTGAGGTCCCTTCCAACTCTAACCATTCTATGATTCTATGATAAAATGGGATTCAATAAAGTGGTTGGTTTTGTTTTTTTTTTTTCATAATGTCCATATTGAGCCATGATCAGGTTCTCGGGTGGTCTGGGCAGACACTGTCCACCTTCACCATCTTCCCCAGCGTAGATGTATTGTAAGTGGTTTTAGTGCTGGTTTCACTGGAGTAGATACACAAGTTAGTAAGGAAAGTCAAGGGAGTTGTGTAAGAAACCATCTACTCCTTAGTGCGTCCTTCTCCTGTTCCAGTAAGAACATGAGACCAGTGTTCTCTTAAGTTTCGCAAACTCCATGCTTGAACTCCTTCCCATTTCTGGGTACCACACACATCTCCATGTGAGAGCGTGATTTCTCCTCTCCTCCTCTCATCTCTTACCCCCAGTGTTACTTTTGCTGGGTGGGGATAGCACATCAGCCTGTTTGAAAATAACCAAAAAAACCCCACCCCAAACAAAACCCCCTCCACCTTGAATCACTGAATTTGTCACAATAATTAAGTTCGGTAGCTACTGTTTTGGATGCGTTTCACCTGCTAAGAGCTGCTGCAGTCAGCACCATATGGGAGCCTTTTTTTTCCCCCTTTTTAACAGACTTACAGCAGCAATTTGTTTCACCCGTGAGTCAGCACCACAGCGTGCGTTGCTTAACAGAAACCACATAAGAGTGGAGAGCTTTTCATTTTACGTTTTCAAGGAGCATTTAGGTGAGCTTTAGAGCCTGTTTTCTGGCACTTTCCTGTTTGCATTGGAGCTCTTTGACATATGAAAGTGGGAGGCTGAAGGACAGAAAGGCTTGAATATGTTTTTCTGACCAGAGACTGCTCAATTCTTCAGTCTTAAGCTTTCTAAATAATAGGCTAATATTTACCTGCCTCTTAGGTTTATTTATTATTATTATTATTTAGGGTTTATAATATTACTATATTTTTTAGGTTTATTCCCGAGCTTTCTTTAACGTCCATGTGTCACTCTGAGGTTGTGAAAAAAAGATGGTTGCAGATATGGAAAATACTATCTTATTTGATGGGTGGAACTGCAACTGCAGGTTGAGTTGTGGGTATGTCTGTGCTGTAAAACAGGACCCAGTGCAGGATGCCTGATCTTCTTCCGAAACACAGAGCAGTCTTACAGCACCGTGATGCTGGCCTGAGGGTCTTATCCCCAACGGTATTGAGATGACATGTCAGTGCCACTTTGAACAAGTAGCTTTGATGTAGGTGGGGTTGGTTGGTTTTGCTTTTATTCTGGGCTTTTCTGTTGAATTATGAGGGTTACTCAGATTTTTGACTGGTTTGCCACACTGTGCCTCATAACCTGATATACTTAATGCAGAAACTACAGTTAGTTCAGGATCCCCTTAATTTATAGCTTGCTTTTGTGGCTGCCAGACCAACTATGAATTGTGGTACTTTCTTAGGCTTCCTTAGAACTTGGGCAGGTCTGCTGCAGTCCTGGGGTACCTTAAAGCCTGCAGTGACATCTCCAGCATGGAATGATGACCCAGTAGTAGGGCAAGTTAACTCACAAGAGACTCATGTTTAATTCCGCTTCCGTTAATGAGCTTGTGTAACTCCAGGTAAATTGTTTAGGTTAGGGAGACAGCAGGATTCCCTGCCTGGAAGGGCTATAAGAAGACACACACACCCCACAGTGGGTCTCTGATATCGCGGTGAGGGAGGTTGTGTGAGAAGTAGATAGCCCATTGCAGACCCTGTCACCTCCTCAGGCAAAAGTCGATTAGGGTCATGCTGAGTCCTCATTCAGATGCAGGAGTCCTAGTGTCTTCCATCCTTCCTTCCTTCCCATCCCTTAATTGGTCCTGGGATCTCACAGTTTGTGATGGCCATCTAATTCTGGATCTGTGTCTCAGGTTACTTTCCTTATATCAGATGGCGTTGATAACCACGTTCTGTAAGTCACCCATTGGGTGATAACCACTTCTTCTGCTTAATTAGGAATATCTGCTTAAAAATAAGATATGTATCTGGGTGAAATGCAGGTTACAAAGGGTTGCAATTAAAGCTCGAGTAGCAGATGTTTTTTACATCTTGTCCTATTGTGTTCCATTTCCCTTTCTTTGAAGGATAAAAATGCAACATTTGTAGAAGGTAGAGGTGTTTTGTTTGGAGCTCAAGATCATCTAAAGTGAAATGAGTTTCAGTGGTCACACATCCCAGCTTTGCTTCTGTCTTGCATCCTTGTGTTCTTTAACTGGAATATAACATACTTTTAATTTCACAAAGCTTTAGAAACAATGGGGAGGCCTGAGTGGATTTCCTTTTTAAATTAATCGACTTCTTTAGGAATGAAACGTGACTTTTTGTGTTGACAATTATACGCTATTAAAGCAGTACCCAGAGGTGCTGCAGCTACAGCTAATGTTCTCTCAGTGTTTCCTTTAGACTTGTTTTTGGCAAGGCAGGACTCGGGATTGGAATACAAATTGTCAGCTTTACAGCTGTTTGCATTTTCATGGAAAAAAATGAGCTATTTGACAAAGGACCCGATGTGTACATCGTGCTGTGATTTTTCTCAACTTTGGAAGCCAAAAAATGGGATAATTGCCTTAATCTTAACCTTCTTGCTAAAGTTCTATGCACACTGGTGGCCTTGGAGAAGGGAACATCTCTCTGTGTCTCCTGAGCAGATCAGGCAGCAGCAGGAGGGATTGTCCTCCACAACGGAGGACTTTCCAATCCCAAACGTGAACTTCTGTTTCATTATGCACCAAGAGAGATTTTAATCTGAATTTAAATAGGAATGGGATAGAAAGAAATATACCTTGTTGTGGTGTTCTCCAATGTGATGTAGAGAAAGGTGGACATGGTGAGGATAGTCCCGTGCCTAAAAGCTTTTTGTTCTTCACAGACTTTTAACTTCATGCATTTTAGCCACTTGCTAGTGCTCAGATTGGTTTACTTTGCAAATGTAATTAGCAAAACTTGCTAATCTTCTCATTTTAGCAATGCCAGATAGAAACACTGATTAAAAGGGTCACCTCGTGGTTTTAATCTGTGTGGAATAAGCAGTTCGAGAAAAAGTAGATGTACTTCTTTCTCAGTACACCTCTATCACAGCAGAAACGGTCCTGGTAACGTTCCTTGCCTGAGCAAGGCAGTGTGTTTAGCTGGTTCTCGAAACAATTGGGAATTTGCATTCCTTTTGGAAGCACAAGTAAACCCTGCTGTTTTCAACCAGCCCCACTTTTGAAGTTGAAAATTCTGGTTTGAGGGGAATCTGGAGATGGTTCTGTGCCTACTTGGGAGTAAAATGCAATTAAAATACTTGTTTGGGTTTTTTAAAAAAAAAACCAACAGTTTGCAGTTCTATATTCTTCCCTGCTGGAAAACAGGGATCCTAAATATGTTGCTGTGGGCCTCATGAGCTGGGAGGTGGGAACTGGACCACCTTGAGGCTACTGGATGATTGCTTTGCATCAGTATGTGTTAGGGAGCTTTCCCATAGGCCCAGCACCTGGAAGCCTTGGCTTCGAGGAAGTCTTATAGGCTCATTAAGTTGGTGTCATTTGTCCAAACCATCTTTTTATCAGCTGTCGTTAAGATTAAAGATCTGCTGATATTTGCAACAGAAAGGATGTCTCTTCTTCTGGCAGGTCCCAAAGTCAATATTTGTTCGGCAAATGCTTATATTGTAATTTATTTTGCAATGCAAAATCCCTCAGTAATCCAAAAATCGCTCCCCAAACTACAAGTAAAGAACAGGATTTTATGTTGTGGGAGAACAATATTGTTGAGTGTTTCTTTTTTTTTTTTTTTTTTTTTTTTTTTTTAAGGAGTCAGGAAGGTATGTCTCCTGCAGGAGGAGCAGAAAGCAGGTGTGTGGTTGGGGATGGCCTTACTGGATTGACTTCTGAAAGGGAAGAATTGGTTAACATATGCCAGCACTAATATCGGATATGTTCTTTCATAGATGAAATTATCCCATAATTGAGACAAATTACTTGAAGCATAAAAAAATTCCCAAAAATGCTGATGTGGAAAAGACCTTGGGAGGTAACTTAGTATGTCGCCAGGCTCTTAGACGAGATCAAGTGTACCTGTCTCACCTCCAGAAGCTGACAGTCTGTCTAACCTCTTTTTAAACCTCAGGTATTGATTTCTCATCTTCCCCAGACAGCCTGTTCTGGGTCTTCACCACTCTTACAGTTAACAAGACTTTCATTTTTCTAATACCTAATTCTTTCTATCGCTTGTCCTTCTGTCAGTTGCATGGAGAAGGACTGATGAATGTCCTCTTCTGTTGCTGCCTCGCTGAGCATTTTTGGATGATGCTTAGCACCTCCTTAAATTAATCTTGGCCGGGCTTTGCTTTGCAGGAAGAGAAGAAGAACTGAAAAAGAAATCTTGGTTCTTTTCTTGTTGACTATGCTTCTGAAATCACACAGTTGTTTGGGTTTTGGGTTTTTTCCCCCAACTTATTGACTATTCCTTGTGTTTTAAGGAGTGACACTCAAAATGGGATATCTACTGAGACAGTCTTTCTAGTGCAATAGGAAAAGAAAAGTAAGCTCCTTGGACTTAGCAGCTCGTGCTTCTGTCATACTTCTCTGATATTTCTGATTTTCCAGTAATACCATATTTTTAACTTGTTTTCATCGCACCTTGCTGAGTACAGATCCTTGGCCTTTTATGCCCCCACACTTGCACCACATGGACTTCAGAAGGTGAATAAAAGGAATATTTGGGAAGTACCACACTGTGTCAGGTTTCAGCCCTTGGACCTCGTCTCCCACTTGATGATACATTCTCTGCCAGTTCTGCTCCCGTTTCTTAGCTCAGTGTCACCTATGGCTGTTCAAATGCTCTTGCCATTTAGTCCTATAAGAGCAATGGCACCTCTGATGCTACTGCTGATGGTGGCTATTTCTGAGGTCATTTATCAGAAAAGACTTGGTGGCTTTAGGCCTTTGAGCCACTTCCTTAGCAGAGCTTTATGTGAGCTTTATGAATATCCAGCCCCCATAGACTCAAGGTTAGAAACAATTCCTAGATGTGGGGCTGGACATCATTGCTTTTGTGCAATTTGTATATGTTGATTTAAGTTTTAGAGTTGTTCGGAGCTGGTCTCCCGGATGCTGTTGGTGACCTAGATTTTTAGAACCCTCTGAAATGAAAAAGATTTTACAATCTTGTTTCCATAATATTCTATTAGCACTGTATTTTCTATTGCATTGACGCTTGCATCATCTGTATTCTCGTTTGGGACTAGTAATATTCCATAATTCTCCAGTAGAGAGGAACAAAAGCAATTATTAACAGATCCATTCCTTCTGTTGGAAAAAAAACAAACCCCAAAGCTACCAGTATTGTCGGGAAGTTCAGGTATTTTTCAGGAAGAACTTGTCAGAGCATACGGATCCATGTAAAGAGGAATGTATTTACAGTATGTAGTCGTAGTGTAGTTATAAAGCACTACATAATTCTTGAGTCTTATTATTGTTACTAAATGCTTTCACGTGCAAAGTGACACTAATGCATTTCATTTAAGCTATTATTATTCCAGAGTTAATTTTACACATGAACTGGAGTAAGGAAAGGACTCTAAGAAATATTGAGGGTGTTGCTTTGTTATTTAGAGTTACTTGGAGAAGCAAACGAACCCCCTCGCACGTTCTGAAACATGAATACCTAAAAGGTCTCACTTTATTTCAGAGGAAGCTGTTAAGTTAAATTCAAAGCATTTTTAGAGGGCAATGCATTTATCCCCTTACAGGCGGGCTTTCAATGATGTTTTCCTCGATGCATTCTGTGATAATTCATCTGCCACTTTGAAGGTACGTAGTGGGGTACAATGCACACTGAAATATTGTAGAAACCAATAGCAATATTTGACAGAATTAAGGTTCTCTAAGCTTACAGCATTTTGTAATACTCTGGGGTTTTGCCTGGGTTTTCAGCGCTCCATAAATCAGATCTTTCCATGGGGCTTTTGTTTTTCTTAGGGCCTGTTCTATCTGGTCCTTTCCTTTTTTTCTTTTTTCTTTTCTTTTTTCCTCATCCTTTTGTCCTTTTTTCCCCTCTTTTCCTTTTAATCCTGAACCCCTTTTACTCTTTGGTTTTGTTATGGTGGTTTTTTGTTTGTTTGTTTGTTTTTTTTTTCCTGTGATGCTTCTGGTGATCCAGTGATGCTTCCAGCATTTCCATTCACCTGTTTGCTTTCCCTCTCATGCACCAGTGTTTCCTATCATAGAATGTTTAGAGTTGGAAGGGACCTTAAAGATCATCGAGTTCCAACCCCCCTGCCCTGGGCAGGGACATCTCCCACCAGAACAGGTTGCTCAAAGCTCCATCCAGCCTGGCCTTGAACACCTCCAGGGATGGGGCATCCACAGCTTCTCTGGGCAACCTGTTCAGTGTCTCACCACCCTCACAGGAAAGAATTCCTTCCTGATATCCAATCTAAATCTCCCCTCTTCCAGTTTAAAACCATTCCCCCTTGTCCTATCACTACACTTCCTGACAGAGTCCCTCTCCAGCTCTCCTGGAGCTCCCTTCAGATACTGGAAGGCTGCGATGAGGTCTCCCTGGAGCCTTCTCTTCTCCAGGCTGAACAGCCCCATCTCCCCAGGTATCCTGTGAAGCACGATTTCTTTCCTTTTGTGCTTCATTTCTCTTCTTCTCCTTGTGCTAGCCTGAGCTCTGGCTGTATCTCTTCATCACTCTCCCCGTTACTGTGTCCCCCTCTCTGCACATCACTGGTGGCCCTGGGCCTCCCTGTGCCCTGTCTCAGCCCATTTCCACCTGGGTTTCCAGCTGCAGTTGCTTCCATTTTGATATTGTTCTTTTTTCCCTGCTTCTCCCATGTTTTTCCTAACGCAGCTCTGCTCTCCTGCTATGTCTGATTAGCTGGCTCGAGGGGGCGAGTTAAATGTCAGCCTAATTTTTTTTTTCTTCCAGTCTTAAAGGGGTGCCATGAAATGGAATCTGAACACCAAAAAATTCACTTTTGTTGGGAAAGGTTTAACCTGCAGTTTCCACATGGTTTGTTTCCACCTTCTAACGGGAGTCGTTTTCTCATTAGAATCCATCCTGATCAACAGCGGCACAGGCTGGAAATAAAAATGGTTGCTGTAAGTGAGCTGGTACCACCGAGTGCTGTCTCTTCTCTTCTCTTCTCTTCTCTTCTCACATCTTGAGTCTATTCAGTGCAGAAATCTCACTTTTAAACACTCTGCGTGTTTCTTAAGAGGAGCTTTCCTGTTGTGTTCTGTTCTCAGCTGGTTTCAACATCTAATTGCTGGTGGTTGCAGTTTTTCTTCTCTCATGATATGGTGCTGGACTTGATAGGAGAAATAATAAGGCAGTAGTTGTGGGTGCACTTCCCATCTTCCCGGCTCAGCTACCGCTTTATTTAATTAATTTTAAAGCAGTGTTTTCCAATAAGGAGGAATATTGTATTTTTTTTTTTTCTGAGAGCTTGTTGGGGCTTATTTAAAAAAAAAGAAGTTATGGCAGTGGACAACAGGCAGTGGATACATCTGCCCAACTTGTGAGCAGGACAGTGGAACGTGCTCTGTGCTGTGAATCAATCTGAGGATGACGGGCAGGACCAGCCTGGCAGCGGGTCAGGGTGCAGTGGGTTTGTTCCAGACACTGGGGAAAAGGTTGGGAAAAATGAACAGCTTGGCAGCTAGAGGGATCCCGGGGTTTGTTTGCCTCTAGCTGAACTCTTAGTAGTTAAACGGTGGAGGTAGAGGTGTGGGTGGTGTGGTTAGGCAGGTTGTCTTCTGGCCAGGGGATGCCATAGCTTGAAGAAGAGACCCACTGTGCCATCGCTAGCTCTTCTCTGAGCGAGGGATGATCTTCGTGACCTGCTGTGCCAAATTGGGTGATGGGGATGTGACAGGTGATGTTGAGCACCCTTGACTTGTGCTTTTTGGAAGCCCCGCTGCAGACTGAAATCCTAGGAGAAGAGCTGGTCGCACACTTGAGGGCTTTGCTGGGTGGGGGCCAGGAGAGCTTTTCCGTGGCCACATGTTAATACCTTGTGCTTTTGATCAAAACTGAGTCTTGGTCTGCCCTATATTTAGGGACAAAGTGCTCTTATTGCATCATTGACCCCTCTGTCTCAATTTAAAGCTCTTCTGTATTGCTCTCAACTGTTCACAGATACTTTATATTAAGATAAGGATCATTGTTTGGTTTTTAGAGAGATTTAAAGTAGCCTAAGGGAAAGCAGCGGGCTTGGCAAGGGCAGTTACTTGTACAATGAAAAAGACATTGCTACAATAAATACAGCAAACAAACCCAGCTCACAAGGAAAGAGATGACGTTTGGGAATTAAGCTCTGCCTTACCGTACTGTGGTCTAGGTTAGTATTTTCTGTCAAGTGACATCCAAGAGCCACGATCTGCCCGGTCCCGTTCCCCTGCAGGGGAATGCTCTCTCTGAGATGCAAGCGGAGCTGCGGTGACCACAAATAACCATCGTTTAAGGATTGGCTTTGTATGGATGTGACACGCAGCAGCAGATGAAAATAGGGTTGGCTGTTGATAAATGTATACGTGGTTATAACTGGTATTGGGCTGTGCAGGGTGCTCTTCCCCATGGATCACACGTGATGGAGGGAAAGGCAAAGAATTTTGATAATTAATTCGTGTTTGATTCCCAAAGATAAAAAAAAAAAAAAGGAATAAATTTAATATTTTCCAACCAGCTCCTGTTGTTCTCTTTGTCAGTGGCATAGGGAATCTCTCAGAACAGCTAACCCTTGATGAGTAGATGGATCAGGAGGAAACCCTCTTTAAAAAGGAATGAATTTATTTTTGCGTTGCATATTTTGCTTGCTTTTTGCCTAGTACTCGTGGGAACGTTTTGATGAAAATCTAATAAAAAATAAATTAGAAATTGATAGAAAAATGAAAATTCAGTGGCTGCTTACTTGAAAAGTAAACATGACTCATAAGCCAAAATTCCTCTTTTAAAAAAAACAAAAGTTGAACTGCAGTGAAATTGTGTGAAAGGTTTTAGCGACGTCTATTAATGGCTTTTTTTTAATGCTGGTTCATTGGTGAAGATCTTCAGAAATCTCACTTCTAAATGCTCTGTGGGTTTCTTAAGAGGATCCTTCCTCTTGTGTCATGTTCTCGTCTGGTTTCAATATCTAAACGCTCTTAGGAGACACAGAATTGGGATCTCAAGATTTGTTTATTTATGAGACTTGGAGAAAGACACTTGATTCATGTGTTGACATTTTAATCCTATTGTATCTGAAGCTCCACGGGGAAATAATTTTAAAAGGTAAATATGTTTATATCTGGTCAATTTTCTTTTCCCCCACTTCACAAAAACTCACCCTCCCTAAGATCTGTGATTATCCAACCTTAGCTGGATAATCCTCTCTCCTTCCTTTCCTCCAAACAAAGAGAGACTTGGAGGGTTGGCAGAAAACAAGCACATTTCCCTTCAGTAAGCAGCTTACGCCTAATAACAGAAGAAAACTTTTGCTTGTTTTTAAATGTCAGTGGGCAAAAGAACTGCCCTGGGAGAACACATGGCTTTTTCACGTTTTATCTCCTGAACATCTCTCAGATGAACGGACTTGGTTTTGTGGGACTTGGTGTCTAACCAGTCAGAAGGGAGTGCTAAACGGTAGACAGTGGTGGTCTTGATAGATAGTGTTGATAGACGCTACAGTGTTTAAGGGCTTTTAAAAACATCATTTTAAGGCAGTCTTTGCAGCATCAGGCGGTTGAGACGGATAAAGGGAGAGGTCCATGGTGGAGAGGAACAGGTTGGTGCTTGGACTGGCAGAAGAGAGCTGTGAGGGTACGACAACACAGGAGATGAGGTACACTCCTGTTTTTGTTAATGTTGGATGATAACCTTGATTGCTGAGTCCTGTCCTCCCCCTTTTTTCTTCATTAAGCATTTTACAGCTGGACGATGCCTCTTGGCTTGTGAAGTTTCACAGCTACCGCTGCAGATTGTGACGTGGAAGAAATGTGCCTTCGTGCTGAGGAGCTCAAGTTCGGCATCTTGCCGTTTGAGGCTTTCTGCTAAGCTCCCCCCGCTCTCCCGCGTGAGAAAAGCGAGTCCCTGTCAAATTGGGAGTACTTGTTGGCACACTGGGTTTTGTACCCTTAAATCCTTATTATTCATTGTGCTTAGAAACCTTCACTGGAGAACGGGACTCTGTTGTATATAAATACTGAACAAAAGCCAAGAAAACTTCCCCCCACCAGGAGTCTAGGAGTATGAGAGATTTGATGCTCTTGAAAAGGACACATATAAACAAATGGACAAAATGAATCACTCTGAGAATGGGTAATCTCAGCACACCCACTGCTCCTGCCTGCCCCCATACAAAGTCTTTTGTAAGGCCTTGCAGTGAAAGGCTTAAAAAAGATAAAGAATTGTTTTTGTAGAAGTTTGTGGAAGCTCCTGCTAAGGGCCCAGATCAGGAGTAGATAAAATCTGAAGGTTGGTGTTTGAAAGTGTAAAATGTAACAAGTACTTATTGATCAAAGATAAGATCGGTTCTCGGTGTAATGCTTGAGAAATGAGAGGTTAGGTAGAAGTAAGACCTAGTGGAGGTTTTTTTTTTCTTGAAGATGCATCACATTCACAAGACAGAGGTTGGGAACTCTTGGGGGGCGTTGAGGGTCCCTCTGTTCACCGCTTACCAATACAATATGTGGTCCTGGCATTTCTCGTTTAGACTCCTTGTTTGTCTGTTCAATTACCTTGGGTTTTAGGGATTAACATGCAAATCATAGCACATACTGGTATTTATCTTTCTGTTGTGCCTTATCTATGTATTTTCCAGAACACTCACTTTGTGTTGTTAAGGTCAGTGGTTCTTAGTTGCATCTATCCATCTCATCGTAACTCCGGGCAGGCTGACGTGAAGCTATTTGTTTAACCATTTCAGTATCTCTGTCACCCTGGGGCTGTTGATTGAGTCTGCTGAAGAGACAAACATCTATCCAGCCACGCTTGATTTGTTGCAGGTCATTTCTCCCCCTCCCCATTCGATTCTCCCTTGTCATCAGTCAACTGCATCATCTTAGCACCACTGTCTTCCTTCGGCTCGCGTGTCGACCTCCGCCGTTGCCAGCCACACCAGATGGAAGCAAAGTTGTGTGCCCATTGTGCCGGTGATCGCATCCAGGCCGGGGATGGCCCGTGCCAGCTGGCTTCCGAGGTATCGTTTCCTGTGTCCTCCAGTTGCCATTGGGTTGGAGGAGAATTTGGCATGTGGAGTTTGGTCAGAAAAATTATCTGTGCATCTGTGGCAAGCCATCTGCTTTGGCGTGGGGAGTGGGGTGGTCATGCCTGACCCTCTTCCACCCTCTCGCAGTTGATAAATTCTGCCTGCTTTATGTTCACATTCCCAAATCTGGCTGGCTGTGGGTGTCAGTCAAACACTCTGTCCTGGTGCACGTTTCAGGGGGAGCATCCAGTTGCCTTTCCAATTACACGTACTCGCCTTTGTTTTGCCAGCATCCTCTGCGATAATGTCTGGGAGCTTTGCCTTGTGCTCTCCTGGCTTCACACCACTCTGCTGCCGTGGGAGATAGCAGTTTGGCTGTGAGTTTTTCTGCTATAGTACAGTCAGTAGATGCAAGCTTCCTGAGGGTGTTTTGCGTAGCTGTGGATCCTCCTGGGTTTATGTTCTTGTACACCCAGTAAAATACTAGTAGTGAAATGTGCTGTTCCTGTTGCCTTTCCTGTGTGTGATATTATCGGTAGTCGGGCAAGTGATGCTGTGTTTGGAAATACATTCCTACACATCTCTCTCTTGGCTCAGGCTGTGCTGCTTAGTTGGGAAGAAAGCCAGACTGTAGCCCTAATTTTACAATATGCAATCATCAGCTTGCAAATGCTAAATCAATTAAACCCGGCCTCACCCAAAGCACCAGTAAAGTCTGGTCTGTGCAGGTGTTGATGCCGAGCGGGAGCCGGGGAAGCCTGAACACAAGAGGTTATTATACTTTTTGCCTCTCAGGAACAAGAAGACATCCTTAGGAGTGACTGGATATCCAGCCATGAGGTTTGTGACCCTATTTGCTGACACCTGGTAAATGCTGATTTTGGTTTCTCTTTACCTCATTTCACGAAACGGAGCTGGAAATAATTTGGTGCTTTGTATTTGCTGCCGCACAGAAACGTACTGGCACTTCTACATGGGAGGTTTGGGCTTCTCAGATGTGAAATTTGGTGCTTCTCTCTCAGCAATTTCTTGCTCGTCATCGTGTTTGAGTCACTCTGCATTTGAATGGGAGAAGTAAGGTATAATTCGCATTGCTATTGTTTGCAGTTGTTAGGAAGAGCAGACTGAGCCAAAACCACCTGACTCTATTCTTGAACAACAGGAGTTAGATGAAATATATTCCTAAATAATCAGACTAAATTACATGTGTACTTTTGGCAGACTTCAAATGAATGACATTGATGAATCCTTAAAACTGTGACCGTTAAGTCAAGCACAGGCTTTTGATACCATTAATGAAGAAATAATGTTTTGACATTCATACCTTCATAAATTCTGACACTTCCAATTGTCCTCAAATAAAAAACCCTATTGTCATCTGCAATAATGTGCTCTTTAAATTTTTTGCTTAAGCTACGTAAAGCTGGGTGCTTTGTGTTAGGAAAGGACAAGCCGCTCTTGTTCGTGCTTTTGTTTCCCTTACGTTGGTGGTTGCAGGTTCTGCTGTTTAAGGCTTCAACCGTGCTTCAAGGTCTTGTGCAGCGACTGTCGCGTGGGGTCAATAAGGCTTGAGCTCCAGACCGAAGCGATGTCGGGCACCAACTTGGTGTATTGATGTATGGCTACTTCCTTTTCTGCCCTCAAAAAGGGCTTTTTCTTTTGTTGGTATCGCCTTTTGTTCCCATTACACAGAGGACAATCCAGTCTGAGAGAGATAAATTTCACAATTTGTCTTGTCAAACTCCGGGATGGAGTTTCCCGTTATGGTGACCAGGCAGAGGAGCAGCAGCGCCCATTCCAAGAGCGTGGGGGTGGCTGCGTGCAGAGACCCCCTCGCTTTCTTAATGGCATCTATCTACTTATCACCCACGCTGTGACCTGTAGACGTTCTGCAGAAACCCGTGCCTCCTTGGTTTGATCTCTTCCTACCTGCTGGGGGGCTCGGCAGCGCAGACTTTGGATGTAAAAACCATCTTCTTGGTTAGTCATCAGTTATTAAGGTGAAATACCCGCTGGTTGTGCTGCTTAAGGATTCCTTATGTTGCCTTTTGGTTGACCAGACAAAGCCGTGCAGCTCCTCTCCTTCCCATGCAGAGTCCTAGATTCAACTTTGCTCCTGGGACCACGTACTCCAGCTCTGGCCGACCTCTGAGAGGAAGGAGAGAACAGAACACGGCTGAGAAATTAATTTCTGGAGAGAGTTAGAAAAAAAAGAAAGTATATTAAAAAAATTTTACACTTACCGAGAAAGGAAAAAGTGCTAAAGGTAATAGGAATCTGGTTCATGTTCCTCGCTGCCCTTTACCACAGCATTTGAATGTCTGGTGGAGAAATCCTCTAGCTCTACAGCTATGTTATTGTTGACCCATTTTCCCAACAGCTAATGGCTAAGACTGAATACATATTACTACCATTATAATTGTTAAATTTTGCCTGGCTGCATCGGGAATTCTGTGAGTATTGTGAGCCTGGCCCAGAGCACTTTGCTAATCAAACACAAATTAAAAGTAACCCAACTGACTGCTGTAAAAATATTGGTACGCTTCCCTGGTAGATTTATGGTCTCACGTACTAAGAGAGCTTCGTGACCCTCTCTTAAAACACGGGGCTGTATCTCCATTTTACAGAGGATGAAAATGAGGTGCAGTAAAGCCTTTAACTTGCAACCTCACAGCGGATGAAAATTGGTTGCTCCTGGTTTGAGACTGGGAGCTCTGCCTTTGCTGGAGAGGCAGGCGTTAGCCAGATTTACTTCCAGTTTTCTGTATGTAAGAAGTGATTTGTACTCTTGGTATTGCATTCCCTGCTTTCATAAATAGCTGTTTTCTGAATGCTGTATATTTTAGGTTTGACGCCAAAAAAGGCCATTACAGGTTTTACTGCGATACATTCTAGAGAAGGAATACATTAAAGACATTTTTTGGTTTTTTTTTTCCTTTCTTTTTAAGAACATCAGCCAAAATCATGCAGTTCTGAGGAGGGAATAAAGGAAGATACCCCACGTTTTACTGAAAATGCGCATCGCATACTGTCGATTGCCATTTCCCTTGTGCTGTACTCAGCGTGGCATCCTATAGCACAATGTAAACAAAATTATAATCTTATCAAGCAGGCTGCTCCTACAGTGATGACAGCTACTTAGATTGCCAGAAGCAGGGCCAGAAATACAGAGACCGTTTTAAAGCAGCTGACAATTTATTTTATTTATTTTTTTTTATTTTTTTTTAGCAGTTGAAAGAAAATTATAATGAAGATTTCATTACGTGCTATTCAGAAGGGTCAACAGAGTCGGTCTCCAGCAGACCTCAAGGCCCCTGACTCAAATGGGGTCAGTGTTCTGAACACTGCGGTACCTCCTGTGTTATGATGAGGTTGGGAAGACGGGATGAGGGCACTCGTGGGTCTCATTCTTCTTGGGTGTTGTTGGGGTTATTGCCCCATCTGGTTGATGGAATAAGCAGAGAGTGACTCCATTCCAAAGCCAACTAGATTGCTTTGGCCTGACTAAAGACTCAAGAAGAATGTAGTCCACTGTTTTGCTGAGTAGGGTATGTCCTTAACTCACCTGAGCTGGTTCTTAAAATACTGCTTTAGTATGCATTTATAGCATTGGATTAGGGCTTCTAGTTTTGCTCACTGCAGAAAGACTTGCTTTGCCAGGTCCCTGGACACCCCATATCTATAATTTTGCTTATTTTAGAGATGGTTTTAGAATAACGACCTATTGTCCTAGGACCTGGCATCCTGAGCACATCCCAGAAGTTATAACATCCCAATAAAAACTTGCTGCCGCATTCCCTATTCATTATGCTTTCAGATGACCGTTCCATCTTGAAACCCCCTGGAGGCATGGAGTGAAATACTGCTCTACAGATGGCAACATCAGTTTTTAGCGTGAGCTCAGGAGAACTGCTCCATCCCATGCTCGCTTTTAAATATATGGCATGAAAGGTCACAGTCCCAGTGCATTTTGTTTCCTTAGCAGAAAGGAAGTGTATTTGAAGTTGGCTATATAACTGCCTCTCCTATATATTTTCAGTTATTCATGAAGTGTATTGCATATATAATGAAAACATTAATAAAAATAACAGCAGGAAGAGTTCATCAGCAATTCAAATACAAATATTTGTGAAAATCTGTCTTCTCCAACATGTTCCTTTCCCCTCTGACTGATTCTTTTTTTTTTTTTTTTTTTTTTTT
>VZRU01012187.1:155890-180363 GCA_013398155.1 Pedionomus torquatus
GGGGGAAATGTAATCAGCTGTTTGTTTTTTCCAATTTGGTTGAAAAAATGACAGAAGGAAAAATCCATGAACTTTTCCAGATTACAAAAGCATATTTAGTCAAAAGTATTTTCATTTAAAATTTTTGGTTTGCTTTACCTTGTGCATAACTCTCACTCTGCATGGGTAAATACTACCTCATCGGTCCCAAAGGGCCCAGGGACTGTTGAATTGAACCTGAATTTGTGTCATGGGGAAGCAGAGCTTGAGAGCCAAGTCTCTGGGCCAACCCTACATTCCTGCTCTTGCAGATTCCAGGAGCGTGCTGATAGGATTAGGTCCTACAAAGCTGTCTTGCATTCGAAATTAATATCAGAGGGGACTGGGCTGTGGAACAGAATCTCTTGCGAAGAGCGCTGATAGCAGGAGCGCAAACTCCCTGTGAGATTCAGCTCTCGCGTTACCACATGCTGCTGTGAGCTTCCTACTCCATCTCTCTGGATTACTGCTGCTTCAAACCCTCCTCCTTTTCACACAGCTCCTTGGCTTCAGCCAGAAGATCCCCTTGAGATGGACACTCTGGACCACACACAGATACCCCTTCATATCACAGTGATTTGACATGTGGCTGTATCACAGGTTACGGCTGGCAGAGGAAGAACTGGAGTCGTGTAAACAGCACGTGCTTAGTTTCTGAAAATAGCCTCAGCTGATGTTTTGGCAAAAGTTGAGTGAATAGGTAGGCAAAGTTTTGGTAAGATTTGTTTCTTGAGCGGTGAGAAGTCAGGCCAGTGTGTTCAAAATGAGCAACATCTTTACTCCGCTGCTCTTCCCCTCCCCACTCCTTATTGGTTTTGCAAAATCTACAGCACTGGAACCAGAAAAGTAAAATTAGCGATTCAACATATGTTGGGTTAAAAATAGACCAAAAATCAAATTCCTGCTAAGGGATACAAAGCTGAACTTCAGATAATTCTGTTAATTCCCTTTGGCAAGGTCTAGCCCACCATCCCATCTCCAGCAGTGGCCAGAGGCTCGGGGGACGCGAGCAGGGCAAACACAGGCGACGCTTCTCCTCTAACACTTCCCAAGCTCCAGATGTTTTCAGCTTGGGGACTTCGTGCCAGAAGTGATGTCTCTGTAGACAGTAAGCAAGAATAGATTTTTCTCCTGTGAACTTAATCTTCTCTACCCTTAAGCCAATGTAGGCTTGTGACATTCACAGCTTGTCTTGGTAGGTAGCAAAAGCACTTTTGTTTGTTTCTATTGGACATGGTCCCGCTTTGCTTTAAGGGGTCCTTGTGTCAGTATTGGAAAAGTCCATGAACAAGCAGCCCCCACCGGTGCTGTCCATGCTGTAAGTTCCCGTTTTCCCTGACGATTCCTAACATTTGAGCTGCTGTCTTTTTTCCTTTGACTGTTGGTAGCACTGGGCTGACATTTCCATGGGGCTGTCCGTTGTAAATCCTGGATTTCCCTCCTGTGTAACCGCGGTTGGCTCAGTCCAGCATTTCATATGTGAAGTTAGGATTGTTTTTCCCAAGTGCATATTTGACATTTATCTCTGTTGAATTTCATCTGCCATCTTCTATGTCATATCATTTCATAAGGTCCTTCTGCAGTTCCTCACAGCCAGACTTTGTCCTCATTACCCTGAATAAATTGGTCTCAGTAAACTTCCTCACTCTGCTTTCTCAGAGTGTGTTGGAGAGTGTGGATCCCTAATTTGACCAGTACAGGTGACAGGCTTTCAGTCTTGTGCAGCTCCCTTGGTTAATTGGTACTCAGCATTACCTTGATAAATTCGGTATGCTGAGAGATGAATATATACATGTCCCGTTTGCTCCAGTGTTCTTGTTTACAAGAAACCAGACAAGTTATAGAAGAATAACTGCTGACAGTTTTCAACTCGTGGGGTGTTAGTGAGTATTCTGTTTGCAGGTGTTTGATGTTGCAGGAATCCAGGTTAATCAGGAGTTGTATTCCTCTTCTTTCTCTTGAAGAGGAACCCGGTAGCTGATGACGATCCTCTGAAGTACAAAAATCTCTTCTTGTGAGTGCTTTTGACATCCTGCTCTAATGAGCTTGAATATATCTGTTGATGGAGGAGCACGTGTGGGAACAGAGTGAGCAGGTCGTAGGTGTGTGTTTTAAAAGTAGTGAAGTGGCGTGTCTGAGTTGAAGGAACTTCCTTGAGGAGCTCGCTGGAAATTATGCAACCAGAGATTGAGGGTGTGCAGCAGCCATTCACATCAGGTAGCCCTATGTCATGGGTCTACTGGATGCACAGAAGAGGAATGGGCTCTTCCCCCTGTGCAATCAGGGACTGTCACCCTTTCTTCAGGTGCCATCATGCCGTGGCCATCATAACCCTCTGTTGTGGTTTCTGCTGGGATAGAGTTGGCTTTCTTGCTAGCAGCTGGTACAATGCTGTGTTTTGGATTTGGAATGAGAGTGATGTTGGTAGCACACTGAGGTTTCTCGACACTGCTAAGCAGTCAAAGCCTTTTCTTCTCCTCACCCCACCCCACCAGCGGGTAGGCTGGGGATGCACAAGAAGCTGGGAGGAGACACAGCTGGGACAGCTGACCTCAACTGACCAAAGAGATATTCCATACCACATAATGCTCAGTATATAAAGCTGGGGGAAGAAGGAAGGTGGGCTCATTCAGAGTGATGACACTTTGTCTTCCTGAAACCGTTATGCATGATGGAGCCCTGCTCTGCTGGAGATGACTGTAAACACCTCCCTGCTGATGGGACGTAGTAAATGAACTCCTTGTGTTTGCTTTGCTTGAGTGTGCAGCTTTTGCTCTACCTGCTAAACTGTCTTTATCTCAACCCATGAATTTTCTCACTTTGACTCTTCCGATTCCCTGCCCCATCCCACCAGGGGGAAAGTGAACAAGTGGCTGCAAGGGTCTAGTTGCTGGCTGGGGTTAAATCATGACACCATCACTTTCTAGGGCTAATCAGCAGCATTGGATTCACCTGGGCATGTTTAGTTTGAAGAAGAGGAGGCTGAGGGGAAGACCTCATTGCCCTCTACAGCTACCTGAAAGGAGGTTGTAGAGAGGTGGGTGTTGGCCTCTTCTCCCAAGGGAATAATGACAGGACCAGAGGAAATGGTCTGAAGTTGTGGCAGGGGAGGTTTAGACTGGATATTAGGAAGAATTACTTTACTGAAAGAGTGGTCAAGCACTGGAACGGCCTGCCCAGGGCGGTGGTGGAGTCACCATCCCTGGAGGGATTTAAGAACTGTGTAGATGTAGCACTTCAGGGCATGCTCTAGTGGCCAAGACTGTAGGGAGTGGGTTGTGGTTTTGTGTATGGTTGGACTTTGATCTCAGAGGTCTTTCCCAATCGTTACAATTCTGTGATTCTGTGATCCGCAGCGTATGGGAGAGCTTGGAGAGCTTGGACACAACCAGTGCAGGTGTTGCACGCTCTCTGCGCTGCAATGAAGAGCAGAGATCTGGCTTTGGAGGTATCTGGAACTTTCCTAGTTTAGTGATCTCTTTCCTGCCCCAGTCCCACGTCTGTTCCACTAGAGACAGAAAATTCCCTGTGACGGATGCCTTGTTGAGTCCAAACCTGAAATTGTTTATGTTGATGTCTGTCTTCTGTGTGTGCAAAGAGTTGTCCCTGAGTAGGAGAGAAGAGGGAAGGAAAAGGCTGAGAAGAGGGATTACATAGGAAATTTTCCTCAGGGGTTCACAATTTGATTTCTGTGGGTAACAAGACGCCAATAAAACTTAGAAAAGAAACGGAAAATTCAGAGCTAACTCCTCTGATGATTATGATGTAGATAAGTTGGAAGAAGTCTGCCATTGCTGTATTGTGCTGCTTTTCAGAACGGGCAGGGTTGAAGCTGTAGCAGAAAGGCAAAGACCAAAGAGGATTTGATCAGGTACATGAATATTCAGACAGGAGTGGGAACACGGTCCTGTGAAGCTCCTTTGCATTTCTCTCTTCTGCAACAGCAGCTTTTATTTCAGCGAACATAAAGTGCTAGTGGGTTTTGGCAGTATTTCAGGCAAATCTTCAGATAGGGGTGAACTGTTCTTGAACCAAATCTCCAGAGGGTTTGGCACAAGTGTGGTTTCCCGCAATATGAAATAGAGAATTTTTTGTTCAGTATTTATATTTGAATAGACGTTAATGAATGCCTACGGAAAATCAGTCTGTATCTTTTTCTGTTGTTGTTTGATTTCCCTTTGTCTGCTTAATGCTTATGCAGATTGTGCGTATTGTACTGGCAAATCTTACCTGATGTCTGTCTCCCTGATGGGGTTGGGGGGTAGCGAGGGGGAAGGCTCGACTCTGATGTGACTGTGACAAAACATTTACTGATGGCATGTAACGCTTTCAGTACTTATTGCCTGAGGATGATGCCCAACTGGGGGGAAATCCATCTCTCTTTTTTGATTTATTTTTAGTTTTCCTGGTAACCTTTTCTGTGAGTCAGATACCACCACGTGTGAAGTTGCTCTATAGGTATTGTTAAATGGAGACAGATATCATTAAATAGCTATTCTCCTTGGTATTGGCTTTCCCCCTTTGTGTAAGAGATGGACCAGTTCCTGCGTGTGCTCATCAGGAACTGTGCAAACAGATTCCAGTTCTTGACTGGAGATCAATGTTAAGTTTAACCTGAAATCTAGAATCGTGTCAGTGACGTAGCTGCCATCACAGGATACCTAAATGCTTCTGACCTTTTTCTGCTTTGCTGAGTTAGTAGATTTATTGCTCTGGTATATTCTTTAAGGGCAGTTTTTATACACCACTTGTCAAATTGTAAGTCCCCGTAACAGATTAGCCCTTCAGAAGGTATGCCCCAAGTTTCCTCTAGACTTTCCGCATTGCACTGAGTGATGATTCTCTGTTAATGAAAAATTGAGTTTGTTTCATTTGCTGTCATGCTGGAAGCACGGGTTTATTTTTTCTTCCCTAGGACTGGTTACACTTTAATGCATATATTCAAAATTCAAGTCCAAGCTGAAATGAACTGTAGCAGCTGTGATATAGTCAGTGGAAAGCATCAAAACATGATGCATTGAACAGATTTTGCAGTCCTAAGGTAACAGCATCCTTGAGTTGGTTTTATGCAATACCTATATACAGCATTTGATTTTGATGAGAGGGTGTAGAGGTGCAGATGTACTTCTCTGAATACACTTTGGTAGTGGTAACATATGCATTGCTTTAGTTTTGGATACAGAAATCACGTAGATGATTTTTAAAGATGTGATGAGGAAAAGACAGCGGAGAGGATCAGGATAACTGTCAATAATTATCTTTTGGAGTTTAAAGGAGAAGAAAAAAATATATTATTTGTAAACCAGGCATGGCATGGTAGGTTTCAAGGCATTTCACTGAGTCTAGCAGACGTGGCAGGTTCTCCTGTTGTTCATCAACAGGCAAGTAAATCTTTTGTAAATCTCTTTATGCAGTTAGAATAGACTGCCAGATATGTAAAAATGTATTTTTTTACAATTAGCTATGTCTGAGGTATGTGTCTCAGAAGGTGATGCAAGTATCCTTATAGGCTGGTATATAAGCCTAAAGTGAGAACCAGAATAACATGCAAGAAGTGGGTAATTAGAAGCTGCCTTTTTGCTTCCAGATTTCTAATCAGATTCATAACTCCTGCTCCAAATGAATGGAAATGCTCTTTTCATGCAAAAGTAAAAAATAAATATTTATCATATCAAACCCATTCCAATATTTCCCTTGAGCACATCAGGATTAGAAGAGAGAGCTTTGTAGCTAAAATGAGTCCCCTGATGCCCTCTTGAACAAGAAAGGAGATACGAAATTATTTCAAAGTAGAAGTTACAAACAGAATTTCATACATCACACTTCATTAACATGCAGACTTTAAAAGTGATGTTGGGGGTTAACGGAACACATCCGTAAACTCTAAGGCTCGCTGTGAACCCTTGAAAACCTTGTAGTGAGATTATCTTGTAGCAATCCACATTTTGTGGAACTAACAGAGATTTGATGGAGAATTTTAAAACTTTCCAAATCCAAAACAAATGTCAGCTGGAGAATAATTCACCTTGTTAAGCTCTGAAGAGGAGGTCTCAACAGATACCGCTCCTCTGACCCGTTCACGAGAAATCGACTGCCCAGTAAACAGTGATTGACCTGGGACTTTCTCCCCCGTGTCCCCGGCTCATCCTTCATCTGGTTTCTGAACGACAGAACCTCTCCCCATTGGAAATCCAATTACAGTTAAACAAAGATCCACCTCAGCGCCTCCTGGAAAGCTTTGAAAAATGTTTTGCTTAAAGACACTTCTGCCCACATCTGTCTAGGTAGAGAACCGAGATGTTCTCAAGGCTTTAATGCTGTCTCACGCTCTCTCCTGAAGAGGGATATTTGCTAATCTTGACATTGGTGTTAATCTAGACCAGTCCCCTTTAGAGCTGCTGGGGCCGGGTAGGTCACACTGTTACTGCCTGTTTCCTCAGGAGATTGGCTTAGAAAGTTGACTTCATTAAAATGAAATGTTTTAATGTTGGTGGGTTGTTTTTTTTTTCCCCTTTAGTTTTCTGCTCTAGCTTTCTCATTGTGTCGTTTGAGCTCCTGAGGATTTATGTATTCAGGATTTTCTCTTCCTTCCGTGCGCCCCTCTCTCAAAACCCAGCAGGTAGAAAATCACTTTGACTAAAGCTGAGATTCTCACATTAAAAGCTGAGATTCTCCAGATTTTCAAAGCATGTGATTATATAAAGTATCCAATACTGTGAGAATTGGATTTAAAAAAAAAAAAAACCACCAACCACGTGGGCCGATATGGAGACAAATGATAATGAGCAGTGGGAAAAGACTGCGCACAAATACAGTAATGGATAGCAAAAGTCAAGAGTTCAGCATTCAATTTTATTTTTCTGTTCTTATGAGCTGGGTTTTTACTATATATGTCATGGGCAGTATATGTGTGTGGTTAAGGGAATAGCTGCAAAGGTGTATAGAGCAAAGAGATTAAGGGTCAGGATAGTCAGAGAAATTTGGAATGAAGAGGTTTGGGGTAAAGTCAGCACCAGTAACACCGAGGAAACAGATTATCAGACTCCTGGGGATGGAGCCAGATTGTCAGACTCCTGGAGATGGCACTGCTTTCCCCCAAATCTGTTTGCCACTTTCCCTCAGTACTTGCGGAAAGTGAGGAGAGTCGCTTCAGCACCAGGAACGTCGCTTCAGCATATGATAGAGATGGATCCAAAATTACCTTCCTCGCACAGATGCAGTTTCCCAGCACATTTCTTTCAAAACCAGAAGGAAACTGTAGCTTTGTGTCTGTTCTCCTTCCCTCCCTGGAGAGCTGGCTGGGAATTTTAGGGGTGAGACGTGATTGTGAAAACTGGGGCTCAAGCAAAGTAAAGATTTTCAGCATATTGCAGGAGAGAGAAATGTTTTTTTCCAGTTGAGAAGAGTGTCAGAAAAGCAAAGATGTTCTCCAGAGTCCCTCTCAGCTTTAGACTCCCACCAGTGGAAAGAATGATGTTTACTCCACAATTTGAAGTGGGCCGTTTTCTGATGTCGGGTTCAGGACTTGCTTTAGCACCTTGTGCGTTTCTGGAGCGTGGGAACTTGTTTCCAAACTGGATAAAGAAACTGTGAAGCGCTTCAATCACGCTGTGAGTAACTGCATTCAGGTACACTGTTTTCTCTGCTGACTTTGTCATTCGGTTTTGCCCTTTTTGAGTTGTTGAAGTCCATTCTGCCTTTTTTTTTTCCATCCTCCTTTGATCTTTCTTTTCATTACCGACTGCCAGCATGCCCATGGATTGCGTATAAAGCATGACCAACTTGATCGTGATCCTTAATCAGTTTGCCTGAAGAGGATGGAGGGGATACAGTCACAAAAGGCAGAGCTCCTGCTGTTCAGATCGACCTGTAAACTCTGGGTTTGTGTTTAGGATTTAAACCAGCTTCTGTCAAGATTGTGCTTGTGCAGCTCCTCCTGGCCGCCTGCCCTCTCTTTGGCAATTTTATAGATTCATAGAATGGTTCAGGTTGGAAGGGACCTTAAAGATCATTGAGTTCCAGCCTCCCTGCCATGGGCAAGGGCACCTCCCACCACACCAGGTTGCTCCAAGCCCCATCCAGCCTGGCCTTGAACACCTCCAGGGATGGGGCAGCCACAGCTTCTCTGGGCAACCTGTTCCAGCGCCTCACCATCCTCACAGCAAAGAATTTCTTCCTAATATCTAATCTCAATTTCTCCTCTTCCAATTTAAAAATTTCAGAAGTGCTGCTGTGTCGGGCTAGACTTAGGATTAAAAATGTAGCATTTCTGGCCTTTCCGTATTCTCTGTCCGACTTAGATGGAAACAACCTGCTTTTTGTTTGAAGGTAGGCTTTCAGGAGGAGGCTGGAAGTGATGTGCCCTGCCAAAGTCAGTGGGTGTATTTAGCAGACAGTATTTATTCTGGGGTTTGTACACAGAGAATCAGAGGAGGGGGGACTGTTTGGGTTCGAGACCGGACTAGTTGCCCATGGTGGTAACCGTTACTGGTTACTCGTTAACAGCCCGGCAGGGCTGTGCAGTCGCTTGGAGACTATTCCCAAGCACATCTGGACCAGAGCTTTCTAAAGAGCAGTTGTGCTGTGAGATGGGAGACTCTTCAACATCACATCTTGGCGCCTCGCATTTATTCTTGCCTCCTCAAAGGCTTCCTCATCAAATGCAGTCCATTTAAAGATTCAGAAGGAGATTTTTCTTAACTGCCAGCTTTGCAACAGCAACCTGCTGTCCAAGAAATCAAGCTGTGTGCTGTCTGCTCCATCAGTCATTGCCAGCTAGCGCCGACGGGAAGGGTTTGGGATGGAAACTTAGCTGGCAATTAGGCAGCTCGCACACAGGAGCGGGTAGAGCATCAGTGGACTCGGTGATGCAAATGGTTGGAGAAGGAAATGTTGCCTGTTTCTTAAGATCAACCTGTGTCTTTGTACAGGGATTAATTTTTCTCATTTGGGGCTTTACTATCTAGCTCTATCTCTCTGCATTTGATAACAGCAGCAATATAAATATAGGTAGAGAGATATATTTTCTATTTTATTTTTGGGAGGGCAATGTTTTGGAATTGACAGCTTTGGCATCCCTTCCTAGCACTACTGTTGGGGCAGCATTGCGTCTTCCTCTCACCAACAGCCTTAAGGACAACTTCAGGAGTACAGCATGTGTCATCCTGTCTGCTTTCCCCTCTGCTGTGAGCATAATTGCAGATAGTCTCTAATTACCACATGCATTCTGAGTGTACGTTGCAGCATTACACAGCAGTTATGAGACTTCCAACAATTTGGAGCCATCCTATATGGCCAGCAGCTCAGCAAATTAAAGATATTTTTTTTTTTTTTCAAACTACCAGTGGTTATTTGAAAAGTCAGTTGTGTGACATGGTGTTAGTGCTTTCTCACTGCTGGGACGGGCTGTGTCTCCTCACCGACACAACACGTGGTCACAAAAGAGCTGCCGTCCCTTTGCATGTTCTGTTTCCTTTCACACATGACTTGTTGAAAGAGGAAGAGGTGAAAATACCTCATCATCAATTGATCTTCGTAGCTGGGTGAGAAACATTTCTTTAGTCACAGGTTTAAAAGACTTGGTGAAAGATCCTGGTTTGGGAGTTGGGATTGACTTACAATCTTTGAGAGTGGCGGAGTCAGAACAGGCTTTCAGGATGGAGAACAGGGACCATCACCCAGAATCAGTAGTGGATGCATTAATACGTGTCACGGGGAAGCAAGGCCTGAGTCGGGGATATCTGGGACCTGGACCTTTGCTTTGCAAATCCTGAAGGAGTGCTCTGAGCACAGGGAAGCACCTGCCCCCCTACCTGAGAGATTTGTTTTCAATTAACTTAAAAATAATGGTCTTTCCGTCAGCCTTCACTCTGATTCTTACTGGCTCATAGACTGTCCCCCAAGCCCAGAGACAGGATGAAATTCTTGGGGATACCTGGAGGCAAAGGGGCCATTCCCAGATTTGCTGGGAGACTCGATGCTGCAAATCCTCAGCAGCAAGAACTCTTGCAGCATGTGCTGACCACAAGCTGACTTGGGCAAGTACTGCATGCAGCTGCCCCCTGAAGAGGAGCGGAGCTGTGGAATGATGGCTTATAGTAGTTTTAGATCTAGCAAAAATTCAAGGGAAACCCCAAAAAGCATTGCAGAGAAAAGCCATCGGTCAGTTATTCCCATTTTTGCAAGGCTGCGTACAAAAGCGAACGTGCAGCTTAAATCTGCGGTAATAATGCAGAGTCCTTCCCTCTTCTTAAGTGGAAATGAATTAAGTCCTACTGTGAGTGGTGTTGTGGTCAGTGCATCATAATGGAAAAACAGCAAACAAAGATTACTCCTCCAGCAACAGTGTGTTAATAATCTTTTAGCACCAAATAAATTTTTGATAGTTTTCACTGCTGTATTATTTTTTTTCCTAATAATTGACTGGGATGCTTAATAATGCGATATATAATTTAGGAATCCAATTTATTGGCAAAACCAGAAAGAAACCACCATATTAAATAGACACGAAAATCAGTTTAATAAAATTCATGGGGAGAAATCATAAGTTCACAGCAGGCAAAATACAGTAAGCACTAATGTAACCTTTTACAATAGGGATTAAACACAAAACCTCCCAGCCTGTCCAGCGTGGAGCGAGAGATGGTGAGGAGGCTCTGATACCTTGGTGCGTAGCCTGTAATCTCTCTCTTCACCCAGAAAAGTCCTGTTTTGTTGACCACTTTTTTACTCTTAATCTTTTACTCTACCTCCCCTTATTTTCCTTTTTGAAATCTCTCCTTCAGTGTGCTCCTCACAGTATTTTTGAAAACCTTTTCATCGTGGCAGGGTTTCCTTCAATTCTGTTCATCTTTTCTTCAGCAGCTGAATCTGTTTAGTGAGTTTATTAATTACCACGTTAGGTTCATTGAAGTGAGCACCTCATTTGGAGAATCCTCCTGGGGACTCCAGCAAATATACACGTACTCGTTAAACAGAATGTTTTCCACTTGTGGATCAGCATTTTGATAATGAACACTTTATAATGTTAAGGTAAATGGTGCAAGTTAAAAGTTAAAATTTAGTTGAAGCTAGAGTTTGTTTGTTGGCTTTTTTCCATGGCCATCAATATGGTTATTAGCTATACAGCTATGCATCATCAAACAGCCAGGAAAATGATTTCTCACCTGATTTCTGCACTGTGCTTAGAGAAATCCTCCTCTTCTGCCGTGCTGGTTTGTGCTGCTCGTGATATGACACTTGGCTGTTGGCAGGTCAAAATATAAAGGACCACACAATTAAATATAGTTCTGAATTTCATGCAGAAGATTAAAAAGTCAGATAAAGCTATGAAATGTGTAGCCGATGGCTGGCTTTAAAGTTGAAATGAACTAGATGAAGAGAGGGTATGGCGGTGTGTTGGCCGTGGTCTATTCAAGGAGGCCTGAATGCAGGATGGAATGATTTTGCAAATCCTTCTGATGGAAAGACAGGTCAGATAAAAACCTGGAAGCATTTAAACTTGGTCAGTGACAACTAAGAAGAAATTCTTTCCTGTGAGGGTGGTGAGGCACTGGAACAGGTTGCCCAGAGAAGTTGTGGATGCCCCATCTCTGGAAGTGTTGAAGGCCAGGCTGGATGGGGCTTGGAGCAACCTGGTGTGGTGGGAGGTGTTCCTTACTGTGGCAGAGAGTTGGAACTGGATGATCTTTGAGGTCCCTTCCAACTCTAACCATTTTATGATTCTGAAATGCCTCTGATGTGTCTAGGGCTGTGTCCATTTTACAGACTGTAAAAGGCATAGCCAGGTTAGCTCATGGTCTGCAGTTGAGCTGAGGCTGAAGATCCAGCCTTCTTCCTGCCTCTGGACAAGTGCTGTGCCAGAATCTCCCCAAGGATGAACAGAGATGTAGAACTGAACCTTGGGTCACACCACACTCCAACCTCCCACTCTAGGTTTTAAAAATGAGGGAAAACAACCAAAAAAACATTTGGGCAACTGGAAGCTGCTGGTACCCTCCTCCCCCTTGTAAAAGGAGACGTAACACCTATATTGAGCTTCTCTGGGGGCACTTAAGGCTGAATTTATTTACTGTGTAACATGGTAGTTTAGTGTGATTCCTGCTTGCTGCCTAATTAGTTCCACTAATTTATTTGGAATAAAACTTCCTCCCTTTCTGTTGAATAATGGGAGTGTGGTTTCTGTGAGCACCTCTAATTCCTCATTTAGCTGCTGCCTGGCTTGTTGGATGCTGGGCTCTCTCTCTCCAAAGCCCAGGTTTTGAATAACTATTAGCTCTATAAGCACTTTACCTTAGCGATGCCCAAAGGCCCTTTTGGAACAAATGCGATGGTATTTGTGTTGAAGATCTTACCTTGATCCTTTTAAAACCTGTGTGAATGTTCATCTGTGTGAGTATTCGCTGGAGCCCAGGGGTTCCTGAGAGCCTGAGCTTCAGAGAGAGGACCTGAGATGGTGGCAAGGGGACAAAAGGGTAAAATGAACAAGCCTGACCCCTTGGTTAGCTGACAGCAGAGTGGTGGAGATGCCCAACCTCTCATTTCACCATGGGTGCATCACTTCACTGGCAGCTCCTGTGACGAGACGATGCCTTGAACCCCTCATATTCTTTTGTGGGTTTAATGGCTGCATCAACCACCGAGAACAGTCTGGTTTAGGCACTGTTTATCTGCTGTTTTCCTTTTGGCAACGTGACCACTAACTACGCTTGACAAACACGCACATCTGCGCTTCCCTGCACGCACATACCCCAGCTGGCTGGAAGGTTCTGCTGGGAGCAGCACCCGAAGCATCCTGGGGTTCGGGGACACCCATTCCCCTTTGTGTCTGTGCCCTCGGCCAGCTTCAGTCTCTTTACCTGCGCTACATTAAGCAATATAGATGAGTTTTGAGATGCTTCCGACAATTTTATTCATTCACTTTATTTCTCATACTTTGCTAATTAACTTGTGCCTGATAGAATTTAATTTATTTATTGGCCTTAATTCAATTCAGTAGGATAAATCAGAGAATTTTTGTGTACGTTAAATTTCTTCTGCTTCGTATCCTGCTGCCTGCTGACCTGGTCTCTCTTCCCTTTTCCAAACTTGCTTATTTATTGCCATTAAAAGTGATGTAATTATTTCTATAACGAATGCACGCTTGTAACTGGAACTCTTTGGCTTGAGAGCAATTAG
Organism: Pedionomus torquatus; assembly: GCA_013398155.1. Taxonomy (NCBI): domain Eukaryota; kingdom Metazoa; phylum Chordata; class Aves; order Charadriiformes; family Pedionomidae; genus Pedionomus; species Pedionomus torquatus. The sequence continues at coordinate 169,085 of VZRU01012187.1, forward strand.
GACAGAAGCAGACTTGGTACTGAATCTTCCTGTACAAGTGCTGCATCTCTTTTCTTTTTCCTGGCTGGCTGTAACCACTGGGATTTTGGGAAGCGTAAGAGAGGGGATTGCGCTTGTACAGGGGTTTGCTGTTTGATGTTTCCATGCTTGTGCTTGAAGTTAGGACCTTTGGGTCAGTGTTAATTGGTTTGAGGTTAAACAAACCAATTTTCTGTTTTACAATTCTACTTTTTTAGCTGGGCCCCTTCTAACTAACTAAACTCTGAAATTAATAGCACTTTGTTCAGAAAGTTGTTCACTCTCCCAGTGGTAAGACCTGATTACCCCAAGGAATGGTGTGCAGAGAGGCCCTTGCTTATACTTATTGCCAGAACAACCAAGGGCAGGGAATTTTGTTATTTGCCCTGTTGGAGGGTCGGAAGAGAAAAGTGTAGAGGGGTCACATCAGCAGGGAGGAACGGATAGGATGGGTGACCCAAACCTATCCCATCCGCATCATGCTCAGTATAAAATCTGAGGGATCAAAGGGTCGAGTCCCTTTTCTGGATGGCTGAAATCCGAGGAGGACCCTGTCTGTTCACCTGCCTCTGACCCTGATCAGAGTGTTCCTGACTCCAGATCTGGAACCCAGCTCTCGTCTATCACCAAGTCCAGTGTGGGACTTTTCCTGATGCCTGCTGGTGACGTGATCGTCACCCTGGGAACTTGATATGGTTTTGTATATATTGTATCTATTTCATTATTTTCTTCTTACTTTAACTTTAATATTAATACTTCATTAAAATAGTTTAGTTCATTCTAAACTCTTAAATCTCCTTATCTCTTCCTCTCCCTTCTTTATGTGGGGAAGAAGGGCTGTCTGTCAATCTGGTTTTGGTAAATTTGGCTGAAACCACAGCAGTCACCTTAAATTTTGTCAAGTATTTAATCTTTTAGAGTTGCTTCCTTTATTTTGCCATCACCATGTGTAGGGTTCAGAGCAAAGAGAGATTACAGATGCTCTACCAGCTTGTGCTTTTACATTCAATATATATTCTTTCCCTTTGAGGTTGGTGAGGCACTGGAACAGGTTGCCCAGAGAAGCTGTGGCTGCCCCATCCCTGGAGGTGTTGAAGGCCAGGCTGGATGGGGCTTGGAGCAACCTGGTCTGGTGGGTGGTGTCCCTGCCCATGGCAGGGGGGCTGGAACTCAATGATCTTTAAGGTCCCTTCCAACCTGAACCATTCTGTGATTCTATAAGCACACGACACTGGCGGCCACCTGTACTTTGCCACCCTGGACGTATTTGGCTCATAGAACCAAATGTGCTATTTAATCTGTTACAACTTCCTCTCCTTAAAGTTTCACAACAGGATATTGTCTATTTGTAAACTGTTTTCTAGTGAAGGTGGTCTTTATGTTTGGTCTTTTCTCTTTTGGTGAAGGGGGCTTTTCCCCCTTCCCTTGGCTGGGGAGCTGGAGGGAGCTCTGCAGAGCCCGGTGCCTGTATGAAAGCAGAGGTGAGGTAATCAGGCTGGCACAACAATGTGCCGTTATTTATGAAGCCAGCCCTTTTCTAACTTCTCCTTTGTTTATGCAGTGTAATTTCAATGTCATAAATACTAAAACGTTTACTGCTGTGAGATGAGAACTTCCCTCATTCATCTCTGCAATTAAACTTCTTCTTGTGCCCGCGGTGGCTTTTCCTTTTAACTGCCTTTTAGGATGGAGTCCAGGCTTTTAACAGTTTTTCACTGACTGAATTTTTTAATGAGGTCAAAGAGTTTTTGAGGGAATTTTGAATGCCTTTTTTTTTTTTTTTTTTTTTTTTTTTTTTTTTTTTTTTTTGCAGGTTTAGGCTTTATTTTTCAGCGCGGTCCGCGAGTGACTTCAAATAGATCCTTTTTCCTTTTCTGTGTCGCACTTTCGCTGTAACAGGATAAACTGGTGACATCTTTTAGAGTACGCAGGGCTGTATGGCAGCGACTCCAGAGCCGGGCGCTCTCTCTGGAGCAGCTCAGTCGCTCCCTTTCTTTCTGGCACAATCTCTGCAGCCTCCGGGCTTGTCCTGGAAACATGTCACACAATGACAAATATTTTAAGGGAAGGAATCCCAATAGAGTTTTTCTGCAAAGAACGGGGAAAGTTCCTGTATCATAATCCTGAGGAGCACTGCCTGATAATTATACCAGCTGTAGGACAGGTGGTGCTTTTGTTCCATTCGTAGAGCTCTAACAATTGGGGTTGCTTCAAATCTGAATCAGTACTGCTGGGAGAGGTATATAGATCAATGAATTTCAGACTTTTCCTAGAAGAAGCAGGGTTTCCCACTGAAGTATCGACACGTTCCTTCACACCACAAACAAGACTTTCTACCCTCTTTTTTAAAAAGTCCTTGGGTGCTCCTGGCTGTAAAGGCCTTCAAGCTTCTGCTCCTCTGTTTTTTCCAGTTCCAAGGGAGGGCACGGTGCAGCCTTGCACCCAGTCGCCGATGGCTGGTGCTGCCTGACAGAAAACGTGAAAGGATTCGAGTCACATTTCCAGAGCTCTCTCCACATTTGGCTTCTTTATTTATCTACAGACCCCGCTGGCTTTTGCACTTGGGATGGAAACCAGTAACCCAACGACAAAGCTGGTTTGGGGCCCGTAAGTGAACAGAATGGTGTCTTTCAGTAGCAGTCACAGGTTTTTGTGGATAAATTTTATCATGAAAAAGAATATAAAGAAATTCTGTGGTCACTGTCGAGCTTTAATTGTTTGAAGCTGTAAGTATGATGTTGCAGCAGTGGGAGTAGCTGGCGTGCGTCAACCGACTCTCATTTCAAACAGCTGTTTAATGAGAGCTTCTTGTAAGATCCCCTGTTAAGAATAGGCCATAATGAGTATGATGAAACCACCTCATCTTGAAAACAAATTCCTTTTCGTGGCTTAATTAAAAGTGCTCCTAATACTTCTGTGAGCATACATGATAACTTAGGAAAGCCTCTGTTTTAATTTATATAAAGCAGTCTCAATTAAGAAACAAAAGAGATAATATGTTGCTTTAATATTACATAGTAAAAACTGTTCTTATTTCTGGACTAGTGTTATCTTCCAGTCAAACATGATGTGTTCCTTACAGTTGAGCGGCTTTTCCCGGGAGACTGGCACGACAGCCACTTTCTCGTATGCTTTTAGTTGTGTCTTACTGTGATGGGAAATATAGTTGAGACTGGAGCAACTGACTTAGTCGGGCACGACTTGTTGCTGAAATTTTGGGGGGGAGAAATCTACAGATGACCGAGCCTTGGGAACTGTTTAAGCCCCAATTTTCTAAGAACAGACAGTTGAGTACGCAATGAGCAATTTGCCCCAAAGACAACGCAGGATGAGTTAGTGTTAGTCAACCTTGGTGAGAAGAAGAAGCCTGATCACCAGTGGCTGGTATGGACAGAGCAGGTATCTCGGACCTGTGGCCGGGCTGCCTTGGTGAGCCATCCCTGCTGTCCCAGTGCACGTAAAATCCAGATGCAGGAGAACAACATCGCCTGCTGCTCCACACCTCTGGCAATTCCTGTGCCTTCCTCCTCCTTCTCATTTGCCCCAGTGAAACATCAGTCTCTGTTTGTAGTTTGTATTAGAAACACTAGGAAGGATGCTAATTAAATAGAAAAATGTTGATTTGAGAGAAAACTGCCAAAATTAGCACTGTAAAAGAACAACTGTTTCCAACGTTTGTCTGAAATTGCCCTCCCCTTGTGAGAATCATAAAACCACAGGTCCCTCATGCAGGGACTTCCCAGCCTGTGTTACATGAGGTGGAAGGTACTGAAAAGCAGATTGTTTCCATGCCGTATCCTTCACAGGGCTCTCTCCTGATACACTGAAAAATCAGGGGATAAATGGCACCAAAATGTGTTAGAATCAATCTTCAAAAGGGGCCTTTTGAAGAGAGAAGAATGAAGGTTGAGGGAAGGTTGCCATCTTGCGTGGAGAAGTTTATTGCTCTTTGGGAAATGCCCTGTGTCTCTGGCCTGACCTCAGGCTTTGATCATGCTTTGGACACTCGTGGGCAGCTCCCAGTTGCTCTGATGAGCAACCAGCTGGGAAGAAGTTGGGTGAATGTCACGGTCTCTCTTTCAGTTTAAAACTACTACCCTGCAACAAAGGCTTCAAACTGGAAGAAGGTAGATTTAGATTAGATATTAGGAAGAAATTCTTTTCTCTGAGGGTGGTGAGGCACTGGAACGTTTGCCCAGAGAAGCTGTGGCTGCCCCATCCCTGGAGGTGTTCAAGACCAGGCTGGATGGGGCTTTGAGCAACCTGGTCTAGTTCCCTAGGTGTTCTAGGTGTTCCCTGCCCATGGCAGTGGGGTTGGAACTGGGTGGACCTCTTCAAGGTCCCTTCCAACCTAAACCATTCTATGATTACCTGTATGTCTTCCAAATGACCAGGCTGACACCTGGCTGTCAGCCCTTTGCTCTCCACTCAGCTTAGGACACAGCTAAAACCTGATCTTCTTCTTTCAGTTCCACCAATGCTGCAGACTCCTATTTTCACTGTTTTTTTTTTTTTGTTTTTCCCTGCCAATCTATCAATCACACTAAACAATTTAGGTGCGATCCATCTATCTCAAGCTCTCCTTCACACCTAGCTGCCTCCCCATCTTTTCTTGGTGGGTTGTTGCAGGTTCATTTGCTTTCATGCTGGATGGGAGATCAAATTCTTTAGCCAGAAACCCTGCCCCTATTAGCATTGCTTGCAAGTTTCATTAATTGCTCGTTGATGATGCCTTGGTTTGCTGTTAGTCTGTTGTTTCCTCGAAAAAGAGGTCTATTTGCAGTGCCGAGTAACGTTCATAATTCCCCTCCTACTTTGCCAAAATGCTCCTTGTAAGAGGCTAAGAGATTGCAAATGTCAAGCCTGGTACCCAGGAGGACAATCTACCAGTCAATGCTGAAATGATTTGAACTAGTGAACTCTTGTTAAAACTGTTAATTGCTTTTTTAAAAACACTTAATGGAAATTGCCACATTTAAGTAGTCCATAAAACTGTGATGACACCAGCTTTAATCAGGTGTCTTGAAAACACGTACATTATAAGCTACCTGGCCTGATAACTTTGATGGTGAAAAATCAGTCCTGACAGCCTGGTGTTTACAGTCCTGGATCTCCCGGGAAGACAAGAATCATATATTTATTTTACTTATGAGGAGACGTTTCTCTAAAATGCATCTTTATGTGAAATAAAGCTTATTGAAGAGAATGACCCCTGTAAACTCAAAAGCCTGTAGGGTGAGGCTGTGCTGCCTGGTTTTGAATATTTCATACTGGAATATGCGGATTGGTATGGTGACCTTGCGGCAGACTCGTTCAGCTCCCCATGGGGTTTTTTTTGAAAGTCACTGTGCTGTGTTTTTGCTGGTGTGATTGATTCCAAAAGGCAAAATGGGCAGCGAAGTCTTATCTATTTGAGAATTATCAGGTTCTGTAGTTACTCGGAACCACATTTTAAAGAGTACCAGATGTTTACAGGACATATTTTTTTTAAATATCAGATGAGTTAAGTATAAATCCCTCTGACAGCTTAAATGGGCACTTAAAACATTTATGAAGGTGCTGTGAGATGTCAGTTTGCCTCTCCAGTGTGTCTACAGAAGCTGAGAGAGAATGTTGTAGGTGGAAATAGCCTCACTTTGTGCCTGGATTGTGTATCAATAGGTGGCTCACCAGAAAGGATGCTTGGAAAGAAGAAAAGCTGGGAGCATGAGCATCAGGTGAAGGTGTTCATATGTTCAGGTTCAAATCCTGACTCCCAATGACAGCAGCCTGCTTAGAGGCCTCACTCCAGTTCCCCCAGTAAAGACGTTCCTCTCCTTGGATCTTCTGAAGTAGGTGTCATTAATTGCTGCGCTTATCAGCAGTCTCAGGAGAGGGTCTGAAAATAGAAGTGGCCTGATGAAGCGACACATTTTCTAACCCTTTGCCATGGACCTTTTTAGGTCACAGAGTCTTAGTAGGGCACTGCACTAAACGTTAGAAACCTCTGCTTTTGTTCCTGGTGGTGTTTTCTATCCATCCCCTTTACACCTTTCCTGCACGTGTTCCTGCTCATATATTTTATGATAATGCTTTAAAATATACCTATGTCTGTGGTCACTATCAGCTTGTTTTCTCCCTTGACGCTAAGGGACGAGTTGGATGGAGCTATGGTAGCAGCTGTGTTGCCAGGATGGGCTATTCTAAGTAGGATGTTGATGACAAACAGTATAAATTGATAGAAATCAGCAAGCTTAGTGTTTCCACCTTTGTGTCATGCTGAATTTCTGTAATACTACGATGATGGTTCTTTTTTTTTCACGCTTGTTAAAGTTTTATACTGGCTGTTACCACAAGGTGTTTGAGGAAACTTCAGGATATAACCTTGAATTCCAGTGATCTCCTTGACAGACTTCGCAGAAACTCTTCCTCTTCTTTTAGGGTAAAAGTTCACTTTATTCAAAGCAATTTAATGTACTGAGGATGCTGGTTTTGAGCAGAGCTTTGGAGGCATACGGAGGTACAGGTGGCCCGTCTTTCTAATGATGGGATGTTTTCAAGAAACAAAGCCTTATTGCATTTCCTGAAGTTAGTGTCTACGTTCATCAGGTCTCTGGAGGTTTATTTCATAGGGAAGGTTTCTTTGACAGCCAGTGCTTTCTCGATTTGAAGTTGTCCTTGGACAGAATATTCAGCTACTTTTAGATTAATGATGTATCCAGCTTCACACTGAGAAGGGGACTCTATTCGCTCTTTGAGTTGACAAAATGTATGAATAAAACCATAGAAATGTAGAATTTTTAAAAATGAGAAGTATTTTTGCTTCTTTTTTTCTTTTCAGTTCAAAACTGTATTTTTGAAAGACGACGTTCAATGACAAAAACCTGTCAATTTTCAGAGGACTGAACACTGTCACTTTGCGAAAGTTTGTGTTTGTTCATCCCCCTGAGAAATTATTTCTCATTTCTTACAATATGTTTTCCTTTTGCTTTTTACTGGGGGATGAAAACGGTTTATGATGGGGACAGAGCAAAATATTTCATGTCAGAGAGAGGTGTGTGCTCAAGTCTTGTCCTGAAGCAGGTTTAGAGATGGCATGAGTTACCAGGTCATGTTGGTTGTCGCCTTGTTGCCAATATCCTAAACTTTCCCAGAGCTGCTGCACAGCAACTTTTTACCTTTTGGAAGTTATGAAATCACATAAATAAAAGTAAATATGAAATAGGAAGTAATAGATCCTTATTGCACTTCTGTGCTATTTTTAAAAAGCTTATTTACCCGAAATCCTGACATTTTCTACCACTGTCATTACTTGTTAAAATACAAATCCTAAATAGTGCAGACAGGTTACCAGAAGAGCTAAAGGTAATTCAAAGCAGAAAATTTATGGTGGAACTTGAAAACCACTTTTTTTTTTTTTTTTCAGGCAGCTGTTCCAAATGATGTGTTCTTAGTCTTCCTTCTCCAAAGGGAAATTTTGTCTCTTCCAGTCAGGGCAATAAATAAAGGTGAAAGAACCACCATGAAAACATCACTGAATTATTAATTTGCCAGAAACACTGTCTCAGAAGAAGAAAAGCTCTTCAGGATAGTATCAGAATGTAAATTACTGGTTATTCACCAAATGTGTAAGGATCTGTACAGATAAGTAATGCAGCTGGGCCCACAAACCTGATACCAAGGAAAGATTTGAACCAGATTTTGAAGACTACATTTTTTAAAAAAACCCACCATAAGTAAACTAGTGATTTTTTAAAAATAAAATTAATCTAGTTGAAGGTATACCTTCATTAGCGTTCCAGTGGGGAATACTGGAATTACCAATGGGTGTTGCAAAATCGAGTTCCTGAAAGGTGGAATGGTGTTATATGCCCTAGTTTTGATATCAACAGAAGAAAGTTTCTATGGCAGTGTTTGGCCCCAGGATTTAAGGTCACAATCAGGAAAGTTACACAAGTCCCAGTCCCTCTTTCTGCAGCCGCATATCCTTTGACTTTGGGTATCTTTAAAAATTGAAGGCACAGAAGAAAGGTAAAATATTAACAGTGGATCATTTGCTATATCATAACAGTTCAATCATCGCTGCTGGAAAGTCAATATTATATTAAGTTCAAAATAGGCTCTAGTTAAGTTCTCCAAAATGATGGAAATTCAGCGGTCCTAGTTTTCTAGCTGCGCATTTGGCTGCCTATGAAATGTCATATAAAAATGATGTTTTGGTAAGAAATCATTACCTCTGTTCTCCCCAAGGCAGAAGTTATACGTTACATGGGGTTTGGTTTCAGAATAGAGTTTACTAAAAAGTCTGTCATATCAGTTAAAATAATATTGACATAAGGTAGTCAGGGAAGGAACAGCGCTTGAGGATTCCTATTGGAAATGCTTTGAATATTTCTCAAATTGAGAGTATCAGCAATAACTTCTGAGTGGCTGTCAACAGATGACTTCCCAGAAGGTGTTTGATTTTAGTCCTAACTGCAGTGGAAGTTCATTACCCAAGATACAGATTATCTCCTCCGTATTCTTCCTGTTGCAGCAAGGCTGTCTAATTGGCAGCTCTGGAGTGTTTTAACACCTGGATTAACAAAGGCCTTTTCCTACCTTTTATAGAAGATAAAAGAGGATTTGAGCTTTTATCAACTAAATATATTTTACAGGATGGTAACAGTTAAAACAAATTGCACTTCCCGTTATGTAAAATACAGTTAATTTTCACTAAGAGCTTCAGGGGCTTCCCTCCAGCCCTCGTTCCCCTCCTGTTAAAACAACATGTGCCTTTGCCAAGGGAGCTGGAAGAGACAGTTTGATCCCCAAACTGCTGAACCCCAAACCGACGGAATAATTTAGTGGGGAAAATTGTAGTTGGGTAGCTCAGGTGTACCTGGGTCTCAGATCTGCGCCGGGGGGCTTCGTTTAAATGCTGCGGGTTTTGGTCTGTGTAGACGCGTGTGATTCCCGATCTGCATTTCTGAGGGCTGGCGTCTCGCTCATCTCTGATTCCGGTATTTGTACAGTTCACAGGAACCCTTCAAGGGCTTGTTTGCTCTATGTTCATCTGGGATGGAGCGAGTGTACCATGTAAAATAATATGTCAGCTCATAAACTGCATGTAGAGCAGCGAGATGCGAGCTCGTTTCACTTTTATCACAGGACCTTGAATCAGACTTGTTCTGCTGCCAACTCCCCGAACGCCTCCTTGCAATGTGCCTGGAATACGCTTCTCTGGAATTGGGGTTTTTTGTTGTTTTTTTGGTGTGTATTTGCGTGTCTTTTCAGCCTCTCATTGCAGGGGACTGATCGCTTCGCAGATGAGAGCCAGGAGGGAGCTTTTGCATCTTGGGTCCTTCCCAGGGAACTCAGGGCAAGACGCGAGGTCCACTGGCATCGGCAAAATGTTGTAAACTGTGCTTCCTGGGACTGGTCTGGTGTCCTCTACCCGGTCTCATGGTTGCTGCTGTGTGACACATTGATTTTTGTCCATTTTCTTGGCACTACGGAGGCCTCAGTCCTCCTCTGGGCTGTGTGAAGTGGCATGATAAGTCCTGTCCTTGGACACCGGGTGGTGGGACGTGATAGCTCAATATGGAGAAGAAAACCAATGCTGCCTGGGTTCCTTCTTTTCCTGCTCAGCTGCTGAGCTCCCTAGGCAGAAGGATGGCTTCTCCCAGCTGCTCTTTCAGGGAAGGGGTTTTAATGAGCCTGAGACACACTGTGCTCCTTTGTGCATGCAGTGGTGATGTCTCAGGAATGTACGGTGAAGAAGTTTAGGAAATTTATGAACTCGACTTACCCACCGTGGACTTAGTGGGATACATCATTCCTTTTACTGTTACTGTTCCCAGGATAACTGCTTGAAGCCACAGCATTTCCTTAAACCTCTAAAAGCCGTCTGTTAATCTCATTATCTTACTGGTAATGCCAACGAAGTCGGACATCGCTGTTGCTGCAGACTGTTTTGTTGGGTTTTTTTATCTTCTCTCACCATCTCTCCAATAGCTGATCTGCTGTGACTAGGAAGAGTTTTGGACTCTCCCGTGCCTCTTGTTTCCTTGGCAGAGTGATACTTCTCTACTCAGAGGTTGCCGCTTTGCGAGACGGTATGAATCATGCTTTGAAACAAGCTGCCTTGTTGTCTCGTGTGCTCTGGAGGAGCTGACTTGTTATTTTACTACTCTTCATATCCTTGTGACAGCTTGTCACAGAAGAGAAGTTTTGCTTTATTTTCTTTTCCTTTCAGCGTTGTTGACTAATTAGTAGCCAAACAGACAGCATTTGTTTTTGTTATCAAACTGGTAGTAATTTAAGAGTTGGATGCAATCCAAAGCTCTGGAACCAAATGATGAACTTTTGGTACGGTCAGATGAAGACATAACTTGGAGTCCTGGCTGGGTCCATCCAAAGCAGAACCTGAGGATGGGGGATTTCCCATCCATGGTGAAGGTTTTTATCTTCTGGACTATCAAAAAAGAATCATAGAATGGTTAGAGTTGGAAGGGACCTCAAAGTTCATTGAGCTGGCAGGGACACCTCCCACCACACCAGGTTGCTCCAGCCTGGCCTTCACCACTCCCAGGGATGGGGCTTCCACAACGTCTCTGGGCAACCTGTTCCAGTTCCTCACCACCCTCACAGGAACAAATTTCTTCCTAATATCTATCTAAATCTCCCCTCTTCCAATTGAAAGCAGTTCCTCCTTGTCCTATCACCCCACTTACTGACAAAGAGTCCTTCTCCAGCTCTCATGATTAGGTTTGAAATGCCACTTTAACAGTTATAGTAAACAACTTAAGGTGTTGTGGTCTAGAATCAGAGGGGTTTGGCCAGAGGAGAAGTTTTGGGCCTGACTCTGGTCTCCTTTATTTGTTTAAACAAGAAGCAACAGGTGAAATAGACTGGGTTTTGTATTGATCCAAGCCCTGTAAAAAGGGGTTCAGAACTGAAGCCCCTTGGTAGAGGTGTTGTCTCCTGAAGATGAATGGTTGTCAGACAGTGCATCGAAGCTCCATGTGACTTTCTGGGTGACAGATTAGCCATGTGTTTTGTGTGTATAAACCTGGCTACGATCGGGAAGAGCATCCTCCACCTAGGGACCTGTTTCGGGAAGAACATCCTCCACCTAGGGACCTGTTTGTCCAAAGGAGTTAAACAGTCATGTGTTCGTGTCATTTGGAGAGTAACCAGTGCCCTATATTTTTCAGCCAGTGATTAATTTTAGAGGCTGAGGGAGCTGGGGTTGTTCAGCCTGAGGAAGAGGAGATTGAGGGGAGACCTTATCGCTCTCT
>VZRU01012187.1:180562-221595 GCA_013398155.1 Pedionomus torquatus
GGTTGGACGAGATCTTAAAAGGTCCCTTCCAACCTAGGTGATTCTGTGATTCTGTAATCGCGCAGAGGGATAGGTGACACGCGGCCATCTTTCCTACCTAACGCCGTTCTGGGTGGGAGACGCGTGGCACTCCACGTCCTGCCGCTCCTCGACAAAGCAGCGATGGAGAGCAGACCTTCTCGCTGGCAGGTTTCCCGTGCCGCCTCGCCTCATGCGAGGAGACTCCATCACCTTCCCACAGTGGGACCAGATGTCCCAGCGCAGAATGTAATATTGCAAAGGAGGGTGGGGGGGTTGAAAAATGAGGAAAAAAGCTCTGAGGACTAATCTCTGTTTTGTCGAACAGTTGGAGAGCTCCTGGCCATGATGTCTCAAACCTGACAAAATTACCCTGAAGTCACTGATTTTACATTCCATTTGGCAGTAGAAAATCTTCCAAAGCATTCAAATTCTGTTTTCCTTCATCAGCTCCACTGGGAGGTAAAATAATTCAGAGTAAGGGATTATTGTGTTTCACTCAGGCCTGGGAACGATTAGCCATTTTTTTTTTTTTTCCTACAAAATTCTTTTTTTAAAGTTTTTTCTCGCCTTGCTTCCTCCCGGCTGTGTTTGCACAGCACTGGCTCGCGTCTGGTTTTAGTTTGATGAAGACTGGCCATCTTTGGGAGGCGTGTTTAGAGTCAGACCTCTGCTATATAATTCTCATTAATGTTAAGAGAAAACTAGTTGGGGATCTCATCTCCCTACATTGAGCTGATTATCCATCCCTGGCTGCTGCCTTGGTGACAAGCTCAGACCCTGAAGCCTTAACGTGTATCAAACACGGCTCTCCCACAAGGTAGCAAGCAAAGTATATGTTTCCTATGCATTATTTATGTAATTGAAAATGCATTCTCTTAAAAATTCTTGTGGACTGTGCACTTCTTCGCGATGCAGGTAGAGACACAGGGATCTCTGACGCTTGGAAGGATCCGGGATGGGCCCTTGTGCAGCCTCACGCCTTACACAGCCTCTTATAATTCACAGTGAGGATCCACAAAGCTCTTTCACAAGTTCTTTCTTAAGAAAAACAAGTAATAGCTTGTTTATTGGAGTTTGAGGTTCAGTGAAGGAAGATTAAAAAACGGCTGGTCAAAAATATGTATGGCGCAACAGTTCTAGAAAAGCATTACGTTTTCACACGCACAAAAACAATCTCTATTTTTTATTAGTTTTTTTTTTTCATAATTGCATGTACAAATTGTTCTTGCAGGTGTAATGGTTTGTCAGGGAGGGTGTGTTTATTGTGTTCCTGAGCTTTTGTTCAGAGGTGCAAATGTGCCCTCAGAACTGTTGTCCACGTGGTAACTGGAGCACGGAGGGATTTCCATGATCACTGACACCCTTTTTCGTAATAGTGGCCATCCACCCTTAATCCTTTGTACACATCGAAAAACCAAAACCGGGTGGATGTTTTCTTTTATTTTGATGACGTTTTTGCTCCTTGGAGCAGCGCTGTTTTCTGTGGTTGTACACAGCAGTGTGCATGGACAATCACCGGTGTCTCCCTTGCTGCTTGCAACGGTGCAGAGTCAGGTGAATTACGAGACCTTATGGTATTCTCTGCAGTGAGGAACTAGTAATGCTTGGACTCATGGAATCATAGAATGGTTAGAGTTGGAAGGGACCTTAAAGATCATTGAGTTCCAACCCCCCTGCCATGGGCAGGGACACCTCCCACCACACCAGGTTGATCAAAGCCCCATCCAGCCTGGCCTTGAACACCTCCAGGGATGGGGCAGCCACAGCTTCTCTGGGCAACCTGTTCCAGTGCCTCACCACCCTCACAGCAAAGAATTTCTTCCTAATATCCAATCTAAATCTCCCCTCTCCCAATTTAAAACTGTTCCCCCTTGTCCTGTCACTCCGTTTCCCAACATAGAGTCCCTCTCCAGCTCTCTTTTCAACTGTTCTTGATTAGCCTGAAAACATTGAGAGCCAAGCTTTAGGCTGTGCCATGGCTAATGTATGATTAAGCTCAAGCAAAGACAGATTTATATTTCTACTAGCAAATTTAGGGCCTGTACCCGTGCCTGTTGTAGCTACCAGGAGGAGTTTCAGGTGTTGGTCTACAGGCAAATATATTTGCTCTTTAATGATATGCATCATCTATTAAGGCAGGAGAACAAATTGCATAAATTGCTGGCAATCTCCAGCCAGCTTTTCCATGTGAGTTTAAAAGTCTGATTTTACCCTGGGTATTTTACTCCTCCCTGCTATGATGTGTTGCCTGGAGTGTGCCATGGATAGCCTACGTGCAGATAATGCACACAGTAGGTTTATTATTTCCAGGTAACAACGAGGAATGCATCAGCACATAGGAGATGTTCAAATGTATGGTTTCTCTGTGGCCTTTAATGAGAGTTTGCAGGAGTTCCAGCGCTCCACAAAAAATACCTGGATTTTTCTCCTACTTTCTTGCAGGGTCCAAAGAGAAAAGATGAATTTGCTGCGTGTGTGTTTTGAGGATAATCACAATTTTTCACTAGTTTCTTACGCACACCCAAACATGGAGCTCAGTAAGCTGTTTAGCTACGCATCATTCTTCCAATGGTGCCTGAAAGAGGTTAAAGTCCTTGTGTCTGTGCTGAGCAGCTGAAATCAGTCATAGGTGTGCTTTCTGCTGGCGTTTGATTTGGTTCCCAGGACTGCATAAGCTTGCACAAATGTTCTTTTAGATATGACAGTGAATCAGCTCCAGTTGTTTATTTTCTTTTTACATTTATTACCTATAAATGTACTAGCTGGTAGGTTTTCTGCCTGCAGCAAGCACTGAAATAGGAGAATTGAAAAATGTTTCCGGAAGGATAGATAATTGTGACTGTTCACCCTGGAAATCTGACCCTGAGATTGTCTCTTCCAGTCAAGGACCAGACATACTGTGTGACTTAACGTCTTACCAAATCCACGTGAGTATCTTGTACAATCAAATACTTGGAAACATGTCACGGACTGGGAAGTATTCACAGAAAGTATTTAATGGCTGATTTCAGGTAATATTCAGTGTCTGCTGTGATAAAGTCAAGACACCCATGAATTGTTCACAGACAATTTGCGGAAAGAAAAGCAGCTGATGTCCATTAGATATTCCTCACCCATCACTCAGCTCTTGCTACACCTGGAGGCAAGTCTGGGGTAGTATTTCCCTTTATTTTCACTTCCACAAGGTCTATTGGACTGTGGTTTACGCACCTTTACGGTTCCTCTCTCTCCCTGGATAGGGTACCACCATCTTCCAGAAGTGGTACGTGATCAGGCTTTAGTCCCGTGGGAGATGGTAGCTCTGAGCTGCCCTTCGAATTTCACCTGACTTTCTCATGCACCTTTTTGTAGCAGCGTTTGTTTCGGGACATCTGCTCTCCTGTGGGAAGGTGGCAGCAGGTGACAACAGGAGATCAGTTAATGATTCTAAGTACAGTCAGGCAATCTGCCAGTTTGAGTGCTCAACCCTTCTTCTTTTTTAAACTTGTCAGAAATTCAAAGTAAAAATATTGTAGTGAAGAGGCTCGTGTAGAAAAAATAGCACGTTAATTATGGAAGGCAGTTTCTTGGCTATCAGCTGCTGTCCTGCGCAGAAGAGCTTTGAGATTTCTGTTTTTACTGTGGGAAGACACTTAAGTCTGGAGCTACTGGCTTTGGTTCTCGTGGTTTGTTACTATAAAACCACTCGGTAAAATCTCCAACAAAGTATTTTTGGAGGCTATAGACTGGAACCACAGTTCTTTCTTTATTCTTTGTCCGTATGGGATAAAGTTTCATCATCAGGTCAAATTTTCAAATGTTATCAGAGAGCTTTGTATTCAAGCATCCAATGGGTTTTATAAGTAGCTACAAGTGGCTAGAAGCAAGGCATCTCTATCTTGTGATTGATGGTTTGTAATATATAGCAGGAGAACTGAAATAAGGGCAAAATTTATAGATTATATGCCAAGATGCATTAAAAATATGCAAATCTATAGAAAGGAGAATGCAGGAGGTGTAAAACCCAAATCCTTAACCATTCTATGATTCTGTGATCTGCATTTGCTGATTAGGAATCTTGGTGCAACCCAGGGTTCAGTGCTCACAGTATATGCCTCATATGTCACTTTGGCGTAATCTCTTTTTGCAGAAGTTTTAATGCAGGGAAATTATGCATGCAAATAGAAACTGTGATGGGGGCACTGGGGGAAAGGGGCTTACCTGATGGCTTCAGTGCTTGCTTTGATCATTTTTGCTGGATCTTTTTAAGCCTTGAACTCAAGTCAATCAGCAAAATAACAAACCCTCCTTCACCCCAAGCCAACCCTTTGCTAAATACTCCAAATGGAGGGTTTTACCCCAAAAGAGGGAGAAAGACCCTGTAATGACCCCAAAAATACAGCTGTCTGCTCTCAGTTATGCCTGAAAAGAGCTCAGGGGTTCCGGTGATGGATGGCAGTATACAAATCTCAAGCAGCTTTGTTTAGTGTATTTTGTGATATGATATAGGAGAGATAATTCTTACCCAGTGTCTTTTAAAGGAAATCCTGAGGGCGAATCAATTACCTTTCTTTTCTGAATCAATAGAGATGGGATGTATTGCAGTTACTTTATGCTTTAGCGAGTGCTCAAGCACAAAGGATGGCTGTTGATGATAACCATTGCAAAGAATGCCCTGCTATTTTTTTTCCCCCCTCTTTCTTCTTTTAAGGACACTACAATCCCCTTAGTTCATACACTTCATCATTCCTAGCCACCGTCTTTTCTCAACAAAGATTTAAGAGCAGGAGGAGGAAGGAAGCTCTCAAAGCAAACAACGTACGTAGCGAGACACGGCTTGTAGTTCTAATGACAGCACTCCCCTTTCCTGAGACTCTCCAAACCCTCAACACTTGTGAATTTTGCCTCAAGAATGTTCAGATTTAGGAGATGAAGTAAGAGGAGATGGGTTATGAGCTGACATTGTGGTGCAACCTGAGGTTAAATCAAGTAGTTGAGGCTCAGTCAAGGATAAAAAGACGGATTTCCCGTATCTCTGATTCTAAAGGAACTACCCTTGTGTGTTTTGCAAGATGTTTCTGTGTATCACACCAGGTACACATTTGTTCAAAAAATAAAAGACTTTTACTCCCTCTATAGGGAGGTGGTTGGGGCCTCTTCCCTGGAGATATTCAAGGCGAAGCTCGACGAGGCCCTGGGCAACTTGGTCTAGTTGGGGGTGTCCCTGCAACTGTGGGGAGGTCGGACTAGATGACCTTTTGGAGGTCCCTTCCAGCCTGGATGATTCTATGATTCTATATGTAAGACATATTTTAAAATGGTCTCTGTTAACATATCGCCTTTATAAACTTCATCACTCTATTCTCAAAAGAATATTAATATGTGTGTATAATATGATTTAGCAAGACTCCACTGTGCGAGCTTCCTGAGTGCAACCCTTGTGGTGACCTGAGAGTGGTAGGAAATGGCAGTGACACAAAATTAGGCATCGTCTGTGGTTTAAGTTTTCCTAAGAGATATCTTAAGACACTTGGGATAGCACTTTCTCTTTTCCTATTTGGATCTCTCCAGAGATCCTAATATATCAGAGAGTTCTGTATAGGTCACTTGACTTATCTGTATTGTCAGCCTGGTATCTAACAAATATGGGGAGACGGGAAAGTGCAAACTAGATGAAAAAGGATGGCTTCTTAAGCTCCTGCCTTTCTTGCCTGATACGGAGATCCCAGGAGGGCTAAGGCAGTCTGAGGCGATAGAGAACTGCATTTGACTTTTCTCTCTAGTTCCCTTGATCAGGATCTGCTTTCCTTTTCAGAAGCTGAGAGAAAACTAAAGACAGTAAAAAGACAGTGAGGGGTCTGACCACATACCGGTTCTGTTGGCTGCTGTTTCTTGCAAGGAAGAAGCCTGTGGCTTAATAGAGAAACGAATTTACTTGTAAGAGAAGGTCCTGCCTCTGTTGCAGGCTTTTCTTTGCATTTTGTGGCTTGTGTAGCAACAAATTGAAAAGGGAAAGGAAGAGAGTTAAAAAAGAAAAAAAAAATGAAACTGCTTTTCTTAGTGAGAGAGAAAGAAAATTGTACAAGCAGATGGGGACAGATTTAGGAGTGTGGGCAGGAGACTTTGATATGGCTTTGCCTTTGTTTCTCTAGAGTGGTTTGCATTGCACCACCTGAAAACTCAGTAGAAGCAATACGTGGGAATGAGTTAGAAAATGGAGAACTTAAAGAGAACACTGTAGAAAAGTGGTATTCAAGTCACTGGGAGGGAAGTCTGGAGGTTTTGAGTCTGACCTCCTGCTTGAAGTCAGATGACCACAAACACCAGCCAAGTCAGCCAGGACTTGCTCAAGCCAAGCCTTGAAATCCTCTGAAGACAGAGATTTGACAGCCTCTCTTGTAGCATTCCCCCATGCTGTTTTCTCAAATGCCCACTCTGAACCTTCCTGCCAGGCTTTGTGGCTCTTGCCCCCCGTGTTGTATTGTCTGCCAATACCAGCGAGGATTTGGCTGTTAGCTTTGTGTTAGATTTTACAGGAATTGTAGCTGCCACTAGATCCTCTCTTAGTTTCCAGGCTAACAGTTTTGGCTCCCTTGGGCTGTCCATGCAGATCTGCTTTGTAGCTCACTGGCCTGTCTTGATAGCAGTTTTGTTGCCCTTTGACAACTGCCAAGTTGCCTCTTGTATAGGGAGGCCCAAAAGTGAACACGACGTTCCAGGTGTGGCCTCACTGGTGCCGAGCAGAGTGGAGAAGTAACTCCTCAGGCTCCTAATATTGCCTGTGTTGTGGTTCCCCTTAATTGTGATGGATGTCCACTTTGGTTTCTATTTAATTTGCTGCCCAGCAAAAACTCCAGGTCTTCTTCAGCAAAGCTGCTCTTCGCTCAGATGACTCCCCGCCTGTGCTCGTTCATGGGATTAGTCCATGGCAACTGCTGAACTTCACATTTCTCTTCCTTGAGGGTCATGAGGTTTCTGCTGACTCCATCTTCAAGTTTATCAAAGCCCCTCTAGATTGAAGCTCTGCTCGCTTTGTTGACCCCAGCCCTTAATTTAGTACCATCCACACATCTGCTGAGGATGCACGTGCTATAATCAGGTTTATGCAGAGATCTTTAATGAGTGGGGCATTATGACCGCCCAAGCCTGCAATTTAAAATAAATCCAAGAAACGCCAATGAAGTTTTTTTTCTGGGAGCCAGAGATGTAACATTCCTTCTGTGCAAAGACCGTTTTTCTGCCTTGGAATATAGCATTCATCTACAGGTAGTTCGATAATAGAAACAGGTTAACAAATTAGGTGGAATTCAGGAAAGAAAGATGATCGTGTCTGAAAGTGAATTTTCTGGGTGAATAACAAAATAGTTTTGATATATTTCATTTTGATTGAAGACCAATCAGCTTAAAAGGGGCAACTACCAGCAAAAATGTTTCAAGGATATTTAAGGCACAGGAAGGGCTTTTTATAAAAGGTACATACCTGTTAACTACTAACAGGGATATAAATGAAGCCTGTCTCTAAAAGCTGGATCCTGGAACTGCTGCAGTGTTCTGGGGAAAGCAGCCACAGATACGGCTGCACCACAGGGGTGTCTTATGGGTCTGAGATAAACAATGTTCGACGCCAGTGGAAGCATCTAAAACCTTGAAGATCACCTTAATCATTTAAGGTAAAAATTAAATCTGTGCTGTGACCCTGCCTCCGCGTACTTTCAGAAGAGGCAGAAGGAGCACTGTGTTTCTCCCAAGCTATTTCTCTTGTCTCTTTTGCTGGGAGGGATCCCTTTAGAGAGG
Organism: Pedionomus torquatus; assembly: GCA_013398155.1. Taxonomy (NCBI): domain Eukaryota; kingdom Metazoa; phylum Chordata; class Aves; order Charadriiformes; family Pedionomidae; genus Pedionomus; species Pedionomus torquatus. The sequence continues at coordinate 188,357 of VZRU01012187.1, forward strand.
AGATCCTGCCAGCTTTCTTTTATGTTGCTTTCCACTGAGTTATTCCCCTTGGTTTCTCCTTGCATTCTTGGAGAAGAGAGAAGCAGCTTTCATACCTTCGGGGTGTAAAATCTGGCTCTGTTGAGGTGAATGGAAATTTTGCTTTGACTTAAAGGCGGTCAGAATTTCACCCTTGGAGTCTGCTTAGAAAAACCGGAGGATTTAATCTGAAGCGTTGCACATTACGATGATCATACATAAAAGAACAACATTAACCTCAGTGCCACTTGCAAAATTATTTCTGAGTGGAAATGAACAAAATTTTATAGAGTAATATTATTTGCAAGGCCTCCTCAGTAAGAGAAAATATTACAGGTGATTAAGAGAAATAAGAATTACAGCTTGAACTACTGAAAACCTCTTTTTGACACTGTCTCTTTAATTAGAAAAAATGAGCCTAACCAAGATGTATATCATCATTGATTTTTATAATAAGCTTTTAAAGCAAACATACATGGTGTCACGGTGCTATTTTATAACATAGGCTGCTAACCATTTATTCTGTCGTATAACAGTTCACCAGCAGACATATTTTATTATTTTTTTCCGTGTAATAAAAAAAGATAAAATCAATAGCTATTATATGGCATACCTTCAAGGTTAAAAAGTGCTAAATCTTGATGCTAACATCTTTCCTTGTATGCATTAATTTAGGAGCAATATAAATTCAATACAAATACATTTCCTAGCTATATGGTTAAAACTAAATCTGAAGTATAACACAGGATTTGGGTGTTTGGAAACCAACATCAAGATGCTGATGCTGGACTGTGTGTTCATGCAGGTTGTTAAACTGGGCAAGAAATCTAACTAGGAGAACCTGAGAAAGCAGGTCCACGGGCCAAATATGGTTGGAAGGAAAGGTACTGTGGGTTTTACATATTTGGATGTGGTTTTTGATTCATCAGAAACTCATCCAGCCTGACAAACGCGTGCCAATTCGGTAGATTTCTAAGGTTGATATGAAAATGGAGATGTTTTCCTCGGCTCTGTTGCCGGTAGTCATTTAAGAACAATTACAAAGTAGAGTTAATTTAATGATGAGAAGCGTCAAGACTGAGAAAGTGAAAATGAAAGTGTCAAAGCCATCAGAAGCCTTGTCTTTACTGGGTTATAGGGGAGATGTTTGAACGGCTGAGTGAGAAGCGATACGAGAATGGTGCGAGCTTTGTCAGTGCCTCAAGAAAACATCACAAAAACCAAGAAAATCCAACACTTACCTCTGCTTATTATGAGTTAGTTCAGGATCAGATGTGATTGGAGGAGAAAGAAATGAAGAAGGACACACCAAATCTCTTTTTTATTAGGCAACTAAAGCTTTTGGATTCCTGATGCGGGGATGAGTTCGTGGCAGGTGTGAAGCCGAGTGTACTTGTGGGGGATGCGACGTGCACGGAGCGTGTGCTTCATATGTGATTTGTTCAGTGTTAAAGTAGAAATCTTTTCTATTCATTACTGCTTTTTGGCTGCTCAGCAATTAATTGTGTGTTGAGGTACTTATGAATATGCAAATGACTGTTTCCTGCCTGTGAGCAGTCTTCCTCTGTCTGCATGGGAAACAGTTGCATAGAGTTAACTAAGCTGAAACTCTCAGTTTATAATAACATCCTTAACATGCAAAATGCAGATGATGCTAGAAATGCTAATGACTGGATTCAGAATTACGGGACAAAATTCTGCCCTCGGGTTACAGCTGCTGGCATGCAGGAGATTGACCTGGGTGCCATCCGGGTGAGGAACATCACCCTGTGTGTGAACTCCATGCTTACAGTGAAGGAAATAAACTTCCAGGGCTGAAGAAAAAAACCAAACAGTGAACACTGTGTGCCTCTTATCCCAAACATTTTCTGTTCCTGTTTCCATCTGGATAATATGCAGTATAAAATGATCAAATGTGGGGTTTTTTTTCCACATGGTTTTAGAACTGCTTTCACCAACTTCGAATCATAGAATGGTTAGAGTTGGAAGGGACCTCAAAGTTCATCGATTTCCAACCCCCCTGCCATGGGCAGGGACACCTCCCACCAGACCAGGTTGCTCCAAGCCCCATCCAGCCTGGCCTTCAGCACCTCCTGGGATGGGGTATCCATAACTCGTCTGGGCAACCTGTTCCAGTGCCTCACCACCATCACAGGAAAGAATTTTTTCCTAATATCCCATCTAAATCTCCCCTCTTCTAGTTTAAAACCGTTACCCCTTGTCCTATCACTACTCTTCCTGACAAAGAGTCCCTCTCCAGCTCTCCTGGAGCTCCCTTCAGATCCTGGAAGGCTGCTCTAAGGTCTCCCTGGAGCCTTCTCTTCTCTGGAGGTGTTCAAGGTCAGGCTGGACGGGGCTTGGAGCAACCTGGTCTAGTGGGAGGTGTCCCTGCCCAGGGCCGAGTGTTGGAACTCGATGATGTTTGAGGTTCCTTCCAACTCTAACCATTCTATGATTCTGTGAATTTGAAGAAAAAATTCCATGGGCTAATTAATATTTGCACTGTTGGGTTTGGGTGTTTTTTTGATGCCAGCAGCTGTTTAGTGAACCCGATAACTCATTACAGACACCTTCTTTTTTTTTATGTTATAAATTTACTGGCCTTCATTTTTAGATGAATGTTTTCCAGATAAAACATTGCTTTCTTTGGCCTTGGTTTAAAACATCTTGAGATAATTCAGCTGCTTTTTGTAAACATTGCAGCAGATACTAATAAAATCATTTAGAAGAAAATACATGTGTTTGGGTTTTATTTTTTTTTCTTTTTTTTAGTAATTTGGTGAGGAAATAAAAGGCTAGCTGATAGATTAATGTCTTACACGCTAAGTGTTAGTTGGAGAGACGTTTTGCTGGTGAGCTATAAGCTTCTGGATCCAGAGGATTATACGGGAAAGGCTCAGGCAACCTTAGCAGCATTACAGACAGCAGTGCCACGATGAAAAGAACTGCCTCATTGCAGCGATCTAAAGCCACTGCTGTTTTCTTTAAGGCAAACATTGTTTTTATGCCCTACAGATAAATCCCATTTTAAGCTTTGATCAAAGCAAATACACTCACTTTGAGGCTTTGGGCAGATGTAAATTGCTTTGTTATACACATGCATTTGCATACATTTGCAAGGAGACAGGGTCTACGTGTAATGGTGCCTTTTATTTTTGATGGTACGCCAAAATCCAAGTAACCAGTGGGTTTTCTGCCATTCAGAAGGCAGAAGTTTCTCTGCAAAGGAAATAAATAGCACAAGTGAAGCGACGTGGAGGTTTTCACGAAGCTCCCTCAATGCCAGAGCTGCGAGGAGAGGCCACGCAGGGCCCTGAACGTCAAGAGCTGGTTTATTTTATTTAGTTCCCTTTTCCTTGTGGCAAACAAATGGAAATGAAATAGTTCCTCAAGTCGGGCATTCCTCTTGCTTGGCCACTTCTGGAAAGAGTGTGCCAAGAGTGTCTGCAATGTGCAGATTGCCAAAATATTTGGGAGCTGTCTTTGTTACAGACTTCCATTTGTTTTCTTATATATTTCTCTACTTAGTTTCCTGAATTAAATTGGATTAACTTTCTCTCTCTCCCAATTAATGCTGTTAACAGTAATAACAACCATAATGTGTGAACATCTGGCATTTTAGTACACAGTAAGCTTTTAGAAATACCAGATATGAATCTATTGAAATCTGTCTCTATAGTGATTTTCCCAGCGTTCTGTGGCTTAGATGATGAATTCTTCTTTCCTCTCTGGTTTCCTTTCATTATCAAGGTTTGTTAATTCTTTAGATGCCAGGGTTAGATAATTAAATACCCCTTTGTAATTACTGTGGTGCCTGTGGGTTTGAGACCTCTAGCTCATTAGGCAGGATGCCGTCCTTCTAAGATATTTGAGGGAAATACTTTCATACTCATCAAAGATCTCTGTGGCAAATTAAGGTCATGGCTGTCTCTTTGACAGGCTGAAGTTTAAGGCTTTATTTTATTTTATTTTTTCATTAGTTGCCACTAGAACAGTTCACAGCAGAAACAGCTTTCTGAATCCAAATATTGAACAGCTAGCTCTTCAAAACTTCTGTTCTTTCAGTGGCAAACACTTTGCCCTTCTAAATTCCCCATGGCTTCTTCGCTGCAGTGAGCAGAGAGGTTTTGCGGGGCTGCCTGCACTCTCGTACCCTCTAAGCTGAAGATTGGCCTTACATCGTCTTGTATTTCAACCCTGTCGCGGCTCTTGACCATTTTCCAAAATGGTTTATTATGGCTGAAGAAAGAATTGGAGCAAACTTCCAATTATTCCCCCGTGTAATTTTGAGAAAGTGCTAGCTGTCAACCCGCAGGTGAAAAATATGAAACTTGCAGTGGGGTTTGCCCTTCTCTCCGTTATACGTCCCGGAGATTTCTGTTGACTTTGTCATCTATTTAGATGGCTTTTCCCTGCCCGTCCTTCGCTCTATTCGAGCAGTTGATGTGAACGCGATGAGGCTGAGTTTGCTCGTGAGGATTTGCACTATGAGGTGTGAACTCCTGGTTCGGTTCATCGTTGCACTTTTGGTAAAACTTTGTGTGAGTTGGTGTCCCTGGCCTAAAAGGGGAAGGAAAATACTTCGCCGTTATGGAAGGGTTGTAAAGAGTCCGAGTACTCTGATGGCAAGTGATGCTGCATTGCTTGCTTACTGGAAAACAAGCAAATAGAGCCAATGAGCTCTAACATGAAAACCCTAGAAATATGCAAATCGGAGAAATGGGAGATGGATGTGGCTGATTTAGAAAGTCCACCTGTTTTTACTCTGCATTATAATTGGAAAAGAGAAAAAAATCCTTTCCAAACAGTAGAATGGGATGGTAAGGGTGTAGCAGATGAAATGGGTTAATTGTGTGCCTCCATCCCCACCCGTGGTAGATTCTCTCCTCTGCCTGGGAAGGATCAGGAAGGTAGATTGTAAGGTGAGCAGATCTGAGGCATCTAGAGTAAACCATGGGTTGAAGCTTGTTTAAAAACCCTACAGAGGCAAAGTTAATTTTTGTGTGAGGCAGAAGCCAGCTTATGAGCAGCAGAATGCGCTTGGAAGGGAGCCCCAAGATGTTTTTCCCCACTGGAAAATTAATAGGGAGTAGCAGGCTGCTCTTCTGCTGGCTCGAGGCGAGCCATGGAAGGAAGGGCATCCCAAAGCCTGCCATCACTAGCCTACCAGCACGTAGAGGGGGGAAGGGTGTCACCACCGATCTGCCAGATGGAGCATGTTAAAGGGCAGCCTGCTGAGCAGGGAAGGCAACAAGCTTGAAAAGCCAAGCGCATTGACGAGCGCACTGTCTCCCCTAGGAGAAAAATGAAGCTGCAGACAGTGTTCACAGTTGCATCACCCTGATTCACAGAGGCAGAGGTGGGGGTGCAGGTACAACTGGGATTTATTGGGATGTATTAGTAAACAACTGCACTTGATTGTGACTTGAACCAAAATGCCGGTTCCCCAACGTTAGGGCCATGCATGAATCAGTGCTTGGAGTGTGGCCGGTTGAGCTGACAGGAAAATTCCCATCGACTTATGTGGAGCTGAGATTAGAATCGTTACATTGGAGGAGAGATGTCCTCCGGGGCAGAGCATGTCAGCAGGCAGTCCTCAGCACTGGATGGACATGGACCTGTTGGAACAGGTCCAGCAGAGGGCCATGAAGATGATCAGAGGGCTGGAGCACTTCTCCTGTAAGGACAGGCTGAGAGAGCTGGGGTTGTTCTGGAGAAGAGAAGGCTCCAGGGAGACCTTATAACAGCCTTCTAATAGCTAAAGGGGGCCACAGGAGAGATGGGGAGGGATTCTGTCAGGGAGTGTAGTGAAAAGACAAGGGGTTATGGTTTCAAGCTGAAAGAGGGAAGATTTAGATTACCTGTTGGAATAAATTTTTTAGTGTGAGGATGGTAAGACACTCGAACAGGTTGCCCAGAGAAACTGCGGATGCTCCATCCTTGGAGGCTGGATGGAGCTTTGAGCCACCTGGTGTAGTGGGAGGTGTCCCTGCCCATGGCAAGGGGGTTGGAACTTGATGATCTTTATGGACCCTTCCAACTCTAACCATTCTATGATTCTATGAATCGGGGCTGCAGTGGTTGAGAAGTACCTAAAGAGCAAAGGAAATGCCATTGGGTAAAGCTACATCCAACTATACATCTCATGAAGAGCATTATAGTCCCTTCTTTTTGCGTCTCCATGATTTTTGGGTTTTGCCACCCATGAATCCCATAACAGGCATCAGAGTAAAAAAAGAAGCAGAACATTCTCAGCTGTATTTCAAGACTGCTGTGCTTCAAGTGGTCATCTCTGATGCCGGGCATCATCTGTGAAGTTTGGTTTCCAAAAATTTTAACTCTGCAGGTATGATGGCTTCTGCTGACATGAAAGTTGAAGGCCATAAATAACACCCTAATATGCAATATTCAGTTTGTAATGCTCTGGTGCATGGAGCTATGAAGCAGATATTCGTAAATCTTTTCTTTTTATCTCGTCTGATGGTTTCTTTTTAGATCTTACCCTGCCAGCAATTTTCCACTTTGCTGGACAAATGAATGCATATAGGCAGAACGTCCATGGCAGTTGAAAGGTTAATGGAAGAAAAACGTAGTGACATCAAAGTAAGTTTTATTAAGTGAAGCTTTGATTTTCTCCATTATTGGCTCTTTTGTATGAACAAACTTAAATTCTATATGAAGCGCACGAGCACAGACTACTCATGAGCAGAAAGCACAAGAGTACGGCAAAGAATATTAATTTGTTGTTTTTCTATAGTTCCTTCTAGCTGAAGGTCATGAGAAATGCATTACATTTCAAGCATCTCTACTCTTACATGTGTATTAAATATTACCAGTTTCTTATTATAAATAAATAAGAGACTGAAGCAGAGAGTTGCATGTTTAAAGATGAGAATAAATATCTAAGGCAGCTTTAGGAGGGGAGGTTGGATATTTTAGTTCCCATGTTTTGGCCCTTCCCTAACTGAGATTTTTTTTCTTTCTAAGGCTGTTTCTGTGCCGCTCCTGGGCACAGCACTGTCAGCACTAAACAGATAAATAATAATCATCCGACAGATTCACGGTTGCACCTGACATACCAAATTTATTTGAGAAAACTTCTACTGCTAGCAAATACCGATTCCATGTCTGCATGCCAATTATGGCATAACTACCTTTTGTGAAGAAGAGAAAAGCCTATTGTTTGAAGGGCTTTTCAGAAAATTATTCACCTGACGGAGGTCACTTTCCGTTACGCTTGAACAATTTCAGTTTTCTTAAAAAACCACGCTCATAAAAAAAGGGCAAAAAAAATCTTATAATTTTCTAAATTGCAAAAAGAATTCATCCCTTTCTCATGTGCTGGTTCTGTGTTGTTGGTGCTACAGGAGTCTGAAGGCTGTAAAATGTAGAGGCAGGTTTTAATTTTAGGGGAAGCTGTACAGCGCTGGTGGTGTTCCTCGTTCCTGCAGCGTGTGAGGTTCATCCCGGATGCCTGGGATGGTGAAGGGTTCTTGGGCAAGTGAAGATGAAGAGCAGAGGAAGGATAAATGCACACCAGGAAAGGCTTCTAAATATGACCCCTACCTTTTTCAAGGACTGGGGAAAAATTTGAAGAAGTGTTTAAGAGGGTTGGGGAGAAAGCCAGAACTCTGCCTATCTTACAAGTATAGATTTTTTTGGGGGGCTGTTTTTAAAGAAATGCACTTGACCTTTTCTGTCGGTAGCTTTATTGAGGGATTTAATCTTGTCTTTTTGTCATAGGATAATATGAAAATAGAAAATCATTACTGGCTTATGCAGTATTTAACAAAATACATGAGCAACATTTTCCATGAACTTGTTCAGTTAACAGTAGATAACAAATCCATTTCCAACCCTGATGTCGTAGTATTGGATATTGCATTTTACACTGTTTTGGGAGGAAAGACCCAAGTTCCTGCTATATCCAGTGGCAGCATGTAGTACTTCAGTTGTGCAGTTCCCCGTAAATGCAGATTTTGAGGTGATAGACTCATTCTTTATGGATCAGATTCCTTTCACCCTCTGCGTTATGGCAACTTCCACTGCAGATCAGTCGTATAACTTGGCATATATGGGATTTATATTTGCAGCCTATATCTTGTCTTACATGGGAATCCACTGTGTCAATATAAGCATATATATAGCTGATCCCATATAGGGATGTTATTCCACTTTACACCAGTACCATTAAAAAAATGGTGATTTAGAAAGGGGGAAAAAAATGAGAGACAAAAATAAATAAATAAATGGAGACAAAACTACAAGGTTCCAAAATCCCATTGGAAGTCAATAAAGCTTTAACACAGGAGTTATTTATAGCCTTTTGTAAATGTTATTCACTTTTCCTGGGTGCAAAGTGCAGCTTCTCAGTGGAAGGCTGGCTGAACGCAGTGCATCTAGAGGGGGAGGATGGGAAGAAGATAACAAGGCCACTGGGGAAGGATGCAAGGCGATGGAAATTGTCTCAGGCGTAGCGGAGTGGTGGGTAAAGAGGCATGAAAAAGGAGGTGTGAGAAGGGTGGGTGCAGCGGAGGGGGAGAAGAAAAGAGAGGGCTTAGGGGGGAAGTATCAACCGTCATGCCCTTGAGAATGCTGGCTCGGGACTAGAAGCCTGGCTGCCCTTTGCTGGCAGTTGGGTCTCAGGAATAAGCTCGGTCGTTCTGCTCACACAGTTGTATTTCCCATCGTTTTAAACGGCAAGATTTTAAGGTGGTTTGTAGCTGCAGTTTCTAAAGGTGTCTTGTCCACCGGTTAACCATGTGGCGTAGTTTCCATTGCAAGCGAACGCCAACCCAATGAGTCCTTCTGGGAAGGGCTGTTGGGTTGCTCAGGTTGGATCACGGCAAACACTGGGGTTGGGGCATCCCTGAACCAAAGGACACTGGGGCTGGCAGCTTCCTTGGCCAGGGCTGTGCAGGGTCAGCGCTCCAGGGACTCTGCTGGCCTTACTCCCTTCTATTTTCACAGAGAGGAAGATGGAATGGAGGAGAAAACAAAATAAGTTTGATAAGATATATACAAATTGGCAAAAATTGCCTGCTAGTCTGTTATTTTGTTAAAGCCCACTTTTTTATAGATATTTTCTAATCCTTCATAGCAAAGAATTGACCCAGGGATTTCATTCTTGCATTAAACCCCCCCACCGTCATTGAATTTCGTTTTACTGTAGCTGATGGATTGTCTCAAGGCTGCACAGAGTTGCATGGTCAAAATGGAAATGAGTTGAAGAAAACACAGCATAATTAAGAATTCGGCAATTTTACGTATCAGTTCCCTTATGATAATTGGCCTGCAACATGAAATATTTAAAAACACAATCAAACTCTGTCTGGATACATGAGGATGTGTTTGTGTATCTTTATCTGTTAGCACTGTGCGATGTATTAGTTGCTTGCAACTAATTAGTTGCTAGCTACTCCCAGCATCTGTATTTCACATCCCGTGGGACTCTAAGGAATGTGACCTTATTTTAATGCTTTTCTGTGCTTTGAGAATCACCCCTTTGTATCTGCTGCTAGGACGTGGTTTGTTGCTTTAATAACAACAATGCTTAGCGCTCTTTTTAGATTTAGATCCCAAGCACATCTACAAAACCAGACAAACATTATCTCTGTTACAAAATCACACCTCTTACTTTAGAGCTGCCCACTTTAAAAATAAAGAGGGATCTGATTAAAGGACATAGAACTGTTAGAACGGGTCCAACCGAGGGCCACAAAGATGATTAGAGGGATGGAGCACCTCTGCTGTGAGGACAGACTGCGGGAGCTGGGGCTGTTCAGCCTGGAGAAGNGATCTTCAAGGTCCTTTCCAACTCTAACCATTCTATGATTCTATGATTAATTATGGGGTGATGCTTGTGCAGAGGTTACAACAAACTCTGCTGGAAGTGCCGAAGATGGGACTCTGCCCTCTGGGTCCCAACTGTCGCTCCAGCGACATCCCTCCACTCTTTTTACTCCTTTGGTAGCTTCTTCCCACGGCACCGATGGGGGGGATCTGCCCCACGGGGAACGGGCGGCACTGTGCTCCATCAGAAAACACAGCGCAAAAGGAACTGCTTGGAGTACACCCATTTACAGTGACTTGTGACAGAGGTTGAGGTATCCGTCCGGATAAGGAGAGAGAGAAGGGAAATAACAGCTCTGCTTCTAATCAGCTTGTATTTCTGGGGGTGTCTGCACAGCAAGCATAGGAGACATTTTGGAGCAGGTCCAGAGGAGGGCCACGAAGATGATCAGAGGGCTGGAGCACCTCTGCTACAAGGACAGGCTTTAGGAGCTGGGGTTGTTCAGCCTGGAGAAGAGGAGGATCCAAGGAGACCTCAGAGCAGCCTTCCAGGATCTGAAGGATCCTACAGGAAAGCTGGGGTGGGACTGTTCACAAAGGCCTGCGGTGATAGGACGAGGGGCAATGGATTTAAGTTAGAGAAGAGTAGATTTAGATAGAGTTGGATATTAGGAATAAGGAATATTGGATATTCTTTATCGGTGGTGGAGCACTGGAACAGGTTGCCCAGGGAGGTGGTTGAGACCCCTTCCCTGGAGATATTCAAGGTGAGGCTCAATGAGGCCCTGGGCAACCTGGTCTAATGGGGGTGTCCCTGAGACTGTGGGGAGGTTGGACTAGATGACCTTTGAAGGTCCCTTCTGGCCTGGATGATACAATGATTCTATGAGACACTGGAGCTTTGCTCTGCTTTCTGTGATGTCCTTCTGTCTACAAGGCTGAAGAGAACTTTGAGCTTCCTAGAACAGATTTATTTCCACAATAAAGAATCATGTTGGTGTTCTTCAGACTCAGAGAAGTTTGATTAAAGAGGTTTATTAGGCTTTGTCTAGAATTCAGTATAATTCTTGGTGTGTAGTACTTAAGTACACCAAAGTTTGCCAGGTCAGTACTCAGCTTTATTTGTATGGGAATGTTATTTGTATTTAGTAGATGATGCAAGACTTTTTTTTTTTTAATCCAACACTGGAGCCACATTAAAATTAGAATTTGTTCAGTGGCTATTTTCTCTTTAAAAGGCCATATTATATAGGCTGCAACACTACAGGATATTGCCACATGTATTCATTAAAGATCTCATGGCACTTCTGGCAGGAACTAGGTGGCTGGACTTCATGTCCTGGCTTGTACTCCAGTTTGCACTGGCCAAAGTCCAGTATGAGTAATTATATTCTGCAAGCCTTAATTCCCCCAGTAATTTCAATTAGAGTTAGTATTGTTCTTTGTGCCTGATCCTAAAATGTTGTGTGGTGTTGCTGTGTGATTAAACTGTTGCGACATTTCATCCCAGAGGTAGGTAAAATGGTCTTGGCTTCACACTTTGTAAGGCATTTCCTTGGGATGAATGGGGAAAACAAGCGTAAACGATTATTACTGTTTATCTGAGACATACTGATAGCAAGGTTTGCTGCTTGTTTGTTAGTATTTTTTATTTTTTAACACTAGAACAAGGAGTGTTTGAAACTCAAGACATGATGAAGAAAGCATAATTAAGCTTGTTGCTCAAGGTGTTTTAAAGGTTTTTAACCAAATGAAGATAATGTGCCATAATTGCATTTGCATAATAGCCATAGCTGAAGTCAGGTCCCTTTTTTTAAATGCCTGTGGCTTCCTTAGCAATGTATGTAAGAGCCAACCTGCTACCTGTGGCAAAAAGGAAAATTGGAACTAAATCTGGCTGGAGTTTCGGATGTGAGCAGAGTTCAAATGAAGATGTAGCTGTGCTTCGTGCACAGGGAGGCAGCCGTCCTTATTCAAAGTGGTCACGTGTTCGCATTTGGGATTTACCAAGTCCTTGATCTTTGAGATACCGAATGAGCTCATTCCATCTGACTGCACACTCAAATCAAGCCTGAACTGCAGAAGATAAGACCTGCTGCAGAGTGCAGACATGGTGGGGTTTTTTTCCACCCCACTATTCACCTGGCCCCAAGATGTCACACCTAAGCTGGATTTAAAAAAGCCTTGATGACTAAGAAGCATAAATAATATTACAACAGCCTCCTGGAGTCAGAGGAGTCACTGGGCAAGGGCAAGTCACATGTATGTTAGTTCCCGAGTGGGGAACTCTCCCCGGGGAGGTGAGCGTAGGTACAAGTTACCTTCATGTGCTGTCCCATATCAGCAGAATTGGCATGCTGCTTTTTAAGCCTACAAACCCAACTCGTTCCTGGAAGTAATGTAGATCCTCGAGGGAGGAAAAAAAAACCAAAAAAAAAGAACAAACCAATCTTCCTTGCTCCAGAAATTGTCCTTGGTATCAAATGTCGGTAGCTCCCCCTGAAGCAATCTCAGTAAGGCTGAGACAATCGACAGCCACGTGTGAGCACATTAAAACACCATAGAAAAGATTCTTAACTAGATGAAAATATGTGGGTACTGGGTGATATTTTAGTGGAAAAGGTTGCCTTCCTGATAGCACAATGGTTCCCTTGAACCGGTGGCTTTTGGGCTTAATAACAATCTTTAAGAGCAGTGTTTTGTGTTCCTCCTACCTCTTTTATGGAATCATAGAATGGTTAGAGTTGGAAGGGACCTTAAAGATCATCCAGTTCCAACCCCCCTGCCATGGGCAGGGACACCTCCCACCAGACTGGGTTGCTCCAAGCCTCATCCAGCCTGGCCTTGAACACTTCCAGGGATGGGGCAGCCACAACAATAATTCCAAAAGGTTTGTAAAATTCTCCTAAGCTGCAGTTTCTCAGCTTTAAATAATTCAGGACTGGAAGCAGTGGTCCTTACTGAGGCAAAGCTCTTAATTGAAGTCAGTTTTTTTGCTTGAGCAGGTCAGACTCGGCTCTGAAATAAAACCTAGGATGCTTGATAGGAAACAAGCTTTCTTTAAAAAAACCCCAACGGTTAAGATACTAGTAACTATTCTCGTAATAAACAAATGTCATTCCAACAAGGGCAAAGTCACGAGAGCTCACGTAGCACCCAGATGTGTCTCTTCCTTCAAATGTTTAACGTGTTTTGAAGACGAGCAGAAGGCACAAATGTTGTGCTGGTTTTCGTAGACTGTCTTTGCTTGCAGAGAGCAGGTTCCTCATGCAATAGTTTTTTTTTTAGTTTTTTCATTCACTGGAACAGGAGCTTGGCAGAATTCAAGCTGCAGTACTAGTGATCTCCCATAATTGTTCATGATAAGGAAATTATGACAAACTAAGCCTCTTTTTTATTTGGGTAATGTCTGTCAACAAGCTAATTTTATTTGTTGTTGTGATCGCTATTAGGAAATGTGTGGACCGTAACTGGTCAAGCTTCTCTGGCACCACCACGGCATCACCTCCTGTGCCCTTGCTCTGCGCTGGGCTGGAGTTGGGGCGAGTCGCCACTCGGGACCACTGGTCGCGGTCATGGCTGTGACTCACTCCTGGGTTTCATGTACGGGATTTTCTCTTTATGCATTTCACTGTGCACTCGGTGTTTGTAGAGGTTGGATTGTTCTCTAGTCCCACAATACTGTTTGTCCACCGAGGCTCAAGGGTTGAAAGCAGGGAGCTACGAGCTGGGGATGAGTCTTTGGAAACCATATGAGTGACGTGTTTTAACATGGCAAAATACAGACTTGTGTGAAGAATTCCCTTTTGACAAAGGCTCAGCTGCATTCTCCAAGCGCGGGCGCGGATAGGATGATCACATGGCTAAACTAAATAGAAATTCCTTATTGCGGTGATGTGTCTCACAATTGATCTTAGTTAATAAAAGCCACACTTCAGCATCTGTGTTGCTGAAATGTGGTGTATTGCAGGGGAGACTATTCCCGCAGAGGCAGAGTACGCTTGAGCCAATGGCATTTTTTCTGAACATTCATGTATGTATCTGTATGAGAAAGAAATTCTATTTCACTTAAACTTTGTAACTTTTATATCCCGTCTTTATATGTTTGAATAGGTTTAAAAGCATTTTGGATAAAGGGATTTTTGGATTTGTTCCTTCCTTTTGATCTTTAGTCTTACCTCTTCAAGCCTTTTTGGAGTATGATCTTTAGTAAATCACATCGTTTCAGTTCTGCAGTTGTGCTAGTTGTGGTCAAAGCAAAGATTAACATAAAGCATTGTCCGTTCTAATGAATAGTTGTGACCACTTTATTTTCAGAAGTGGCTTATGCAGAGGCTACGCTGTGATTTGCTGCTTGGCGAGTGATCTGCAGCGTCGATTCTTAAGATGTCTGGATGGTTCCTGAAGAAAATAATCATGACTTGAGACTAGGGCTGTAAAACACGGGATCTTTTCTTGGGTAATTCAGTGTAGATGCTGAACATGCTCGGGCTCGAGCCCATAAGTGGAAAATAATATATGATGGTGAATCTATTTCAGAAAGCATCTTAAAAAAAAACCCTGTTGCTGCATTATTCTTTCAGCTGATGACTCTTTCTGGTATATATCTCATTTGCCTGGTTTATGCCATCTGTTTTCCTTCCAAGTTTAGTATAATTATATTAGTTACCCATCATACTTTGAAAGTTTTAAACATTGCCTTGAAAGTGTGTGGAGAAAGCTGAAGTCATTGTTGTCTTTTGGCTTTGAATTCCACAACTTCTAAGTACATTATGTCAAAATAGCTGCTTTAAGAAAAAGCCCAACTACCACCTTGAAAAGTAAAGTGACTTAATAATGGTATAGATAATAATCTAACGTCTGTATGCTGCAGATGTGAATTGTCAGAGGAAAAAGAAGATAAAGCAGTATATCATCAATAGGACTAGTTCTTAGGTGGGTTTTTGTGCATAATTTGCATAGTAATGAAAGACAATTATACCCTTAGACTTCATTGTAAGCTCATAGGAATCACCTTCAAAATAATTTACAGTACATGTATGGAGAGAAAACTTGTATCGTTTTACTGATGTTTCAGCTTGGCTGTGTCAGCCTGACCTTCAGTCACTGTCAATTGTTCCGTTCAAACTAATCAATGCAAATGTTATTAGTAACAGCAAGCTATTGCTTATGACAAATCAGTGCGACGTTATTAAGCTGTTAGTGCAAATATTCATGATTGCAGCTGTAGGTGCAAGGAAGTGGTCCAACAGCAGGAAACCCAATCCGTAGATGGAGGCTTGTCAGTATTTCCAGAAACAAATGTATGGAAAAGGAAACTCTGAACACCAGAGTTGAGTAGATGGTTTGTTGAAAAAACTGCATGTGAAACTTGAACAACAAAGAGCAGGAATAGCAACCTATGCTCAAATTGGAGTGTTTAATTTCTACTCTAGATATTAAATTCAGGTCTGGTTCATGCCATTAATTGCATGTTCCTGTCCTGTAATGCAGTTACTTTCACAGGGCAGCTTGCTTTTCTTGAATCTGTACTCAAGGTTTGAGCGACCTCCTGATGGATACCTCTCCAAACTGTCATCTGTCCCCCGAGAAGGACAGAGCCTTTGCCTGAGCTGAGAGGAGCACCTGCTGCTGTGCAATGCGGGCTCCCACTGAAAGGTTTGGGCAGGGTCTGCGTTTCCCAGATAGCTTCTCAGAGTAGTCACCAGTCCAAATCCATCTGGAAAATGGGACTGGAGATGATCCAGCTTGATGTGTGCATCTATAATGCGCAACGCTGAATGCAGCCTTCCTATTTGTTTGGCTTCTAGGAGGTGACAGCTACCATGATGACCCCCTACTTTCCCAAAGTTTTTTTTATCTCAGGACTAAGGGGCTCTTGCCCTTCCAGGGTGCAGAGAACACGGACGGTGCTCCTTCTGGGCCATGTCTGTCTTGTTCACAGTTTTCAATGT
Source organism: Pedionomus torquatus (assembly GCA_013398155.1). Classification (NCBI taxonomy): domain Eukaryota; kingdom Metazoa; phylum Chordata; class Aves; order Charadriiformes; family Pedionomidae; genus Pedionomus; species Pedionomus torquatus. The sequence continues at coordinate 204,121 of VZRU01012187.1, forward strand.
AAAATCCAGTTTCCCTTTAGGAATCTCCATCTTTTCTATTTAGCTACTACCAAGAGGATTTTTTATCTCCTCTCCCTGGTGGTCAGTTAGGTCTTCTGCTGCCTGTGAAAAGCCCAAGTCACTTGAAGGGTAACGGACTGCTCCAAGCACCTATCAGAAAAGTAGATTTTTCATCTGTTGACAAAGGAAGACCACTTTTATCAAGTGCTGTTTGCTGCTTCCATCCTCCTTAGCTAGGAAAGGGTTGCTGAGAAGAAGAGCCAGGGGATCCAGGAGGAAAGAGCAAAGGAGAGAAAACAGAAAGGAGAGCTCTTGGCATTGGTTTCTGTGCACATGTATGGTGGAGAGCAGGAGCTGCGGAGAACAACTGTGTGGAGAAGGGAAAATTATTAAAGTAGCTGGGAATTTAATGTAAAACCATCTTCATATTTTTTTTTCTTTTTGATTGAGCAGTTGTAGGTGGGTCTGGATCCTTTTTAGAATCTATTTTGGTTCCTCCCTGTGAACAAATGCTATTTCTGGTGCTCAGGATGTGTACTAGTCCTCCTGCTGCTCAGCTTCTCACACTCCCCTTAGCTGTGGAGTATTGCTCATTTTTGGGAAGGGTTATGGGTTATACTGAACCCTCCTACACTTGTGAGATGAAGTGCTAGTCACCTTGGCTGCCTTTTGGCTGCCCCTTCCTAAAGCAAAGTAGTGAACATCATTGTGGTGGCAGAAACACGCTGTGAAAAGTGAGATTTTCCAAGGGACTGATGCACTAAATACAACAGTTCCATCGCTGATGATCTGGGACTGAGTGGGACTGTGTTTTGAGGACAATGGGGTGGAACAGTGACACTAAAAATGAAAGGGCTGTCATGAGAGAAAAGCCAAGAATAAATATTTAGGTTACAGGCTGGCTGGCTGAAGAGCAATAAAGTGTTGTCTTATGTCTCTATGCCCATAGAAATAGGGCTTGTAAATAAATAGGATGTGTTAAAGGGACTTCGGAACTTCGCAGTTCCTCATGAGATCATCTTTCATGCTGGAATTAGTCCGAGATGTTTTGATTCAAACAGGATAACATTGCTCTTTGACACTGCTCAATGACAAGTGCAGGCTCCTCGCATGTTAACTGATTTGTCCCACCAGCACCTCATTTCTCATTCCGCAAGCACTGAGATTTTTCTGTCAACGTGCTTTACTGTAGTGCCACAGATCCCTTTTGGGCTCCTGGGACAGGTTTCAACCATTCTGCCTCTGCTTTTCCAGCCCTGGAAAACAGACCCCACATTTCCACTGCCATCTCCCTTTCTTCCAGTAGAGTAGGTATCTAACAGGTGTCCATCTTTGGGCAGAATCACCTTTATTTTTCCATTAAACTTAATATTAAACTCTATTTCATTCTGCTTTGCCCTAAGTTTGGTAAAATCATAGAATCATAGAATGTTTAGAGTTGGAAGGGACTTCAAAGATCATCGAGTTCCCACCCCCGTGCCCTGGGCAGGGACACCTCCCACCACACCAGGTTGCTCAAAGCCCCATCCAGCCTGGCCTTGAACACCTCCAGGGATGGGGCATCCACAGCTTCTCTGGGCAGCCTGTTCCAGTGCCTCACCACCCTCACAGCAAAGAATTTCTTCCTAATATCCAATCTAAATCTCCCTCATTCTAGTTTAAAGCCATTACCCCTTGTCCTATCACTACTCTTCCTGGCAAAGAGTCCCTCTCCAGCTCTCCTGGAGCTCCCTTCAGATCCTGGAAGGCTGCTCTAAGGTCTCCCTGGAGCCTTCTCTTCTCCAGAACAACCCCAGCTCTCTCAGCCTGTCTTCATAAGAGAGGTGCTCCAACCCTCTAATCATCTTGGTGGCCCTCTGCTGCACCCATTCCAACAGTTTTATGTCCTTTCTATGTTGAGGAAAAAGGTGGTGTCCCTCCCAGACTTTCCTTACACAAAGTACAAAGTTAAGTGTCATTAACCATTATTTCTGAGGATTGTGGAAAGGGAAAATCCACACAAGTGTCCACCTGTGTTAGAAAACAACAGTTCGTATCAAAGAGATGACTCATATACATTATATATATTCAAGGTAAATCTTTGCAGTAAATTTTGCCAAGCTGGAACACAGGAAGTTCCATCTGAATATGAGGAGAAACTTCTTTATTGTGAGGGTGCCAGAGCCCTGGCAGAGGCTGCCCAGGGAGGGTGGGGAGGCCCCTTCTCTGGAGACCTTCAAGCCCCACCTGGATGCAGTCCTGAGTGATGTGCTGTGGGCAACCCTGCTTGAGCAGGGGAGTTGGACTGGGTGATCTCTAGAGGTCCCTTCCAACTCTGACAATTTCCTGATTCTGAGGAAAATAACTAGATTAGAGCGGTGTTGCACACTGGATTGGATCAAGCCAGGAATTCATACTCCAAGGCGTGGTATTGATAGTTACGGCACTGGCCACTTTATTGAATATATTCAAACAGGTTTAAATGAGCCCCAAGCTCCCAAATATCATGCAAAAAAGTCAAAAGCCTTCTTCAGTGCAAGCAGCAGCCTGTGTTGAACAAATTAGATGGCCAGAGGTGACCTTTGTGTGGCTGCAGCAAGACAGGGGACCAGAGTGTCTGGCCCAGAGAGGTGAGGGCGCCCGGCGTGTGCTGGGCTGCTGCGGGTTCAGGAGATCCAAGCTCTGGCCCTGGTGATGCCATTGATTTGCAGGGTTGTTGGATGCAACTTGGCTTCTTGCTGTTCCTGCTTTCCTGGCTATGAGGAGCAACCTCCGTAAAAAGCTTTGAAGTCTTTATGGGCTGTAAGGGCTAATTATTGCATAATATTTTAATGACTCATTCCAGTTGTTCCAGCTAATAGATACCCATGTAAGAATTTGAAACAGTATGTCAGTTCTTTTTACTGATAAAAGAAAAACCTTGAGATTTTCAGTGTCACTGGCAAACAGTAGCTTAAAACAGGATTGCCAGCTGCCACATGGTTTCCTGGTAGCTATAACATTTCCGAGATCTCAAAGCTGAAAAATCAGTTCCGTGATAAATATCTTATAAACTACTTTCAGGCATGGCCTTAGCCCACCTAATGTAGAATATATTAATAAGTAAAACTTGTTTTTAATCTTCCTTTACCTTTTCCTGCTCCGTGTCTGATTCCCATCCCATTACCCATGTGTGATTGAGAGGAGTTTGCCTGCAGGTGTTATTGGAGGCTCTCTCTCCAGAACAGTTATTTTGTCCAAAGCTGGGGTTAACCTTTTCTCCCCTGTTTCATACACTCACGTCGTTTCCCGGTCTCCACTCTCCTTTTCTACAAATGTTGCTTCCTGCCATTACTTTTCCTTTTACCACTTGAAACAAAACAAAACAACCTTCCCCTCCCCAAAGCCCCAGGTTTTCCCGGCAGGTATCCTTCTCTATTCCCTTTTCTTTGCCGTGTTTCGCTTCAATTACACGGCGAATGTGGTTTCCCTTTGAAGTTTCCCGGCTGCTCGGTTCTGTATTGACTGTCCCCCATTGTTGTGTATCATCAGCAGATCTGACAAGTTCACAGCTGGTTTCTCTGCTGTAGTCGCTGCTGATTAGAAATAAAAAGGGGCCTTATTGAACCTTCCCCCTCTACTTACCATCTTTCCTGCTCCTACAGCCCATGTTCTCATCGTTTCTTTTGCAGGGGGTCTCTTCCATGGTTTTGGTTACTTTGCCTCCAAAAACAACTGAGGGAAGAGACGTGCTTTCAGTGCTCTCTAGGATTACAGCCCAGCAACCCAGTTTTGTTTGTGAACACCCTAACACCTACACCCTTGCACCCAATCCGGTTGGGTTGGATAAGAAAATGTCCCCTTAGTTTGATGGTTCCTGTAGGACACATACCCCATCTCCATCCTTCACTCTGCTCTTAAACTATAGACCTGGAGGTTCTGAAAGAAGTAGATGCAGCTGCTGCGTGGTAGAAAGCTAGAGTGAGCAAGGCACCCTGGAGATAGAAAAATGAATATGCTCCTTAAATTTGCTTTGGGAAAAATCAGCCTAATTACAGCTCTGTAGGATCTTTGAGGAAGGCGCTTTGTCCTAGTGGAGGTGCCTGCTTGAACCTTCCTCTGCTTGGAAGAGACCATTTAGCACGGGCAACAGAAATGCCTTAATCTCGGAAAAATCTCAGGGTGAGAGAATTTATTAATTTTCTGTACTGTTTGGGTTTTAGTTACTTTGCTGAAAGTGTCCACAAGGGGCCAGTCTACTGATGACTTGGGGATGCAGACACTTTCCTGCGGGGAGATGGAGGGAGACCCTCCAAACTCTGGGAATACCCGCGGTACGGCCTGGCTGCTGGTAGTAGGAAAAGCATCCTCTCTTTGCCTGAGCCACACTGGATGCAACAAACCGATGTCAAAGATTTTCTAAATTATTTTTTAAAGCCACTGGTCTTCTCTCTACCGCCTAGTCCTTTTCTTTATCGTGTAGCTACTTTGTGGTTTTAATTAATATTATGATTATACCGCAGACATGCTTCCATAGCGTCTGTTGCTGTGGCAGCTAGACACTTTAATTACAGAGATTAAAACACAAATCAAGGACAATACAGGGTTGTTATGATGATAATTACCAGATTTGAATATTTGTAGAAAACTGGCCACTTGAGCCACTGAGGTTAATGTGCAAATACGTGCCGGTCGGTCTCTTCTGGAGACCCGCGTTCAGGCGGCTGGTGGGGACAGGGAAGGGAGAGCGTGGAGGGTGCCTTCATCCTGTCCCTTTCCTGAAGGGTTCAAGCTGTTGGAAGAATTGATACTTTTAGCCCAGATTATTATTAGTCCAGAAATTACCAGATTCACTCATCCGGGATCAAAACTCCAGGGCCTCAATTGTCTTCTTCTCTTCCGTATTTTTAAATAATATTTTGTTTAATCCAAGAGGAAATAGTCTCCAATTTCTCACCAAAAGGAAAACGCCAGACAAAGGTTTTTCAATATTTACCTAAAGGAACTTTGAAAATAAAATCAATTCAATGTTTAAAAATTTGAAATAGTGATATAAGAGTTTTACTCTTTTAGAACATGAGCTGTTTGACAGGTTGGAGCAGTTGCATGTGTTCAATATCAATTTGGGAATGTTCTAGTTCATGTCAATAAGCACTTGTGATTTTAGGGGGAAAGGGTTGCTTGAGAGAGTTCATCTGGCTTTAAAATCACTAGATGATTTAGGCTTGTAGAGCCAGCCCAGAAAGCTTTCATAAAGCTTAAGATTACTTGCCAGCCTCAAAATAGGGTTAAAATCTTTGTCTTCAGTTATTTTTATTTTACAAAAAGGAAAATGGGAAATCTGTAGTTTAAGACTCTGTCTATATTGCTCTTGTCAACTTGTGAATGTCTTGTTTCTTGATAGGTGAGTGCATGTATTCTTGCCCCTAGATTTTCTGCTTGCTTGCTTGCCTGTTCACTTAACTCTTTACGTAGAAGGAACAGAATACGATCTCCCCTTAATTATTGGCCCAGAGGTCTGGAACAAATCTGTTGTTATCTGGCAGTTTGTAGCTGTCAGTGCGCTCCTGCAGCGGTCACTGGGAAATGTAAATGCTGCTCCTTTGAAGGCAGAGGACCCTGATACTTTGGTCCTACGCTCCCTGATTTCGCCACCGTTCGTCCTCCCACATCCTTGCCAAATCCCACTTGCCTCATGCTGTCACTCTGGCAGGCAACGGAAAGTCATAATCATATTAGAAACACGGCAGGTTAAACTCGGAAAGGAAAACTGAAAAGGGTCTCTCCAGAAGGATTTATGACTTGAAAAATCTCCAAGTCCTCTACTGCCAGCATTGCTAGACACCAGGGGATTGTCACCTGCGGTGCAGTAAAGGAAAACATTTCTTTTTTTGAAAGAATCCACCGCCATATTCTTCCTTAACTAGGCAGAAATAAGGGGCTACCAGCAGGAGCTAACTATAAACCTACAAAGAGTGACAAATAAACCAAACAGAAGCAATAGAGTATATGTGGTCGTTTGCTGCTCGTCTCCCTGGAGAGCTGTAGAGATGCTGTGCCAAGGTGGAAGCAGCAGCGGCTGCACGGTTTTCCCTTTCCTGTCACCCTCTCTTGATCTAAAGTAACACTCTCTCCTAAACACACCCGTGATCGGAGAGACAGCTCGGATGAAGCACTGAAACTGTTTCCCAACCATATTCCCTTCCTCCGCCTGTTCCCCGTGTGTGGAGGAAAGAAGCCAGATCTCTTAATTGTTGCTCTAATGTTGGTCCCCGCGGATCCTCTTAAGGAAACAAGCTGTGTCCCGTGGGGAATTTCCCTGTGTATTTTCAGCAGGAGTGGGTTTTTACTATCAAGTAATGGAAGATTTTAAGAGACACGACTGAATTTCAATAGTGTGGTCTGTACAGGGGAGAGGGTGCTTGCCCACCTAGAGCAGGTGAAACAAGAGCTCTTCGGGCCATGAAATGCTACTTCATTTTCCACAAGATATTTAATTTTTGGGTATCTCCAACTACACTGTGGAATTACACAGCAGAAGGTATGTGGTCTAAGTTTGCAGAGCAGAGTACAGGCACGGAGTGGTGCATAAATTAAGATCCTAAATAACTGAAAGAATAAGAGCTTGCAAGGCAGGGACAAAGAAAACCCATGATTTCATATTAGGTTTCATAGAAGATGATATCGCTAAGCGAAAGAGAGGAATGGTCGTTCAAGTGCATGGCAGAACCTAGAAGGAAACGTTGTCCTATGGGTAGAAGAGCGGTGGGAAGCATCATCTGTTTCCCTTGGGTCCTAGTTGATGGGGAGTTGATAAAGGTTGTCCTATGGGAAGAAGAGTGGTGGGAAGCATCATCTGTTTCCCATGGGTCCTAATCGATGGGGAGTTGATAAAGGTAGAGGAAGAGATGGTTGAGAGTTTTCCAAGTGCTAGAAGACATTCAGTCCTGTGGCTTGGGCTCACACTAATGATCAAGTTTTCTCTTGTCAGCTGAGCAGAAGTGTCTTTGTGCAAGCTTTTAGCCTGCAGCAAAACTAAAAGAATTCAGCTTAATTTCCATTTGGAGTAAAAAAAGTTCCGTGTGCTTCTCAGCATCTCAGTGTGTGGGCAGCTACTGGTCTCTGTGTGCACAGGTGTTGCCGTGCTTGCTCATTTTCAATGAAGAATTAACCAGCGGTGTTTAAAATCTCACAGTCCAGGTCAGTGGGATGAAGAGGACTGTATGGTTTTGTTTTAAAAGGCAAGTAATTTTGAACCAGACAGTGTTGAAAAAAGAGGGATGCTGTGGAACAGCCTGAGGACTGCGGTGGGGCTGGACTTCTTGCTGAGTTGATCATCTACAGGAATATCAGTTCAAGTGAACCATGGGAACACCATGGAACGACAAGTCTAAATACCCAACTCAAATGTCAGGTACTCCTTACTGTGATGCACAGGGTAAGGATTCAGCGGATGTGCTGTTGAAGGGCTTTTCAAAATAATGCCCCACAAATAACTTTTTCCATTCCTTACTTGAATTTTTCTACAGCAGCACACTTGTTCCGCATTGGCTGCGTTGAGCTGTTGGCATCCCAGCACCCTTGGCTCTGGGACTTCTGCACTACACCGATGTTTTCTATTTGCTGAGCAGACATACAGGAGCTGGTAATAAACAGCTCCCAGGGGACTGTTCCTTAGATTGTCCATGCAGTGTGTGACTTAATTTCTAAGTGTGATGGATCACTAATCATACTGGTGGCATTAAAGCAATTGATAGCAGAAAAAGCAATAAAATGTTGCCTTCCTCCAAACTTAATAGAGGCTTCGTCAAATATTTTAGTAGCGCTGGGATTTCGTTCTTATTATTTAAACATTTAAAACAGCTGAACTGCAGCTTAAAATTGTGTTAGTTAAATGCTTAACGAGTCCAGATATTTAGGATGGGCAGGTGTATGTATGAGCACGCACACGCTGTGTTCCTGCGGGTGCACACTGGGTCTGTAAATGCATATACTTAGACGACTCGTATATTCTCTGTGTGTCTACATCTGCCTACAAATAGATCCTTTGTTACCGCTCCAGACTTACTTGTCAGACACCATCGGACAACTTAATTCAGAGCATTAACAGTAGTTTCTTTTCATTAATGGTCTTGTTAATTTGGGAGGCAGTAGTCATTAAAGTACAGTGTGAAAACAACAGCGTCGTATCTCAAGTGTTAGAGACGTTCCTGATGTTTTCAGATCCCCAACACAGCCTTAACCTGTCCCCTGCCCCTGGGCACTGAATGTCCCCAGCTGGATCTATCCCTTCGTTCTTCCTTTAAAGGTGGTGTTAAGAGGAAAACCCTCCTGCCATCCCCAGGAGCTGCTAGAATGCTTCTTCCTGCCAACTTTCTCTTGTATCGTGGCCTACAGAAAATCGACTAATTCTGAACATTATTGGCCATCAAGACTTTTTGCATTAAGCCCAGACTGGTGTTTGCTACTGAGGTTTGACTCCAGAAAATCAACTCTGCTGCTTCTGCGAGTGGCCGGGCCCACTGCCCGTGTCCAGGGAGAAGGAGTTCTTGTGGTCCAGATGTACATCCTGCTTCAGCTGACATCTGGGATCTAACGGACACGGCATATGCCTCTATTCCATTCACATCCCCTCAGCCCTTTAACTGTGCGAGTCCTAATTTCGCTAAAAGTATGTCATTTCTTCAGTGTTTTGGGGGTTTGAATCTAGGACAAGAGTATCAGCAGAGAGCAGCAGGTACAAATATTCAGCCTGTATATCTTATCAGATATTCAAGAATGCAGTAAGAAATGTCAGAGAGAGCTTTCTACGAAATATTTAATTAACAGCAACAGCTACAGAAATGAAAAACAACATCCAGGCAATTACAGTGTTCAATAAAGCAGCTCTCAGAGGATGGAGCAGCAACGGATTAGTGACTGACTGGCATTTAAATATGTTATCAACCAGTTAGGGAGACCAGAGTAAATTTGCTCCCCTGGGGATCAAGCTAGTAGAAGTATTATAACTATATTATTGTTTCTCAAGGCAATCAATTGAATTAGATGGGGCGGTAGTGTAGGACGTGTGGCTGTTACTCCAGCAGCTGGTTACGTGACTTGTTTCACTGGACGTTAATACAATGTCCTGGACCAGATACTCCTGTCAGTTTGCAAACTGTTTCCTTGCTTAAAATCAATGGTGTGTGGATTCCACTTTGGGGTTTTAAATGCAGAGCGTGCTTCAAACTGTGTAATTTACAGAAGTGGTGGAATATGCTAATCTTTGGACGCTGAATAGAACACAATGAAGAATTTATGTTATCTTTACCTCCAGGGCCAAATATATGCTGAGAAGGCATCGTTACTCTGCCACTTGCAATGCCTTCTTTTCTTATGATCATGCAAAAGTGTGGGTAGTTTCACTGATTGGGGATTTTTGCTGTTACAGATTTAACATGGAAAAAAAAAAGAAAAAAAAAAAGGAAGCCTTAGGATAAATAAGTAGTTTTAGTAGGATGAATGAGAGAAAATTACGTGAGCTGCGACTGTACTTCATTGGAAACTAATGCAACACAGGTACAGGTGTAGCTGAATTTCTTAATTGCGTCTGGTGGTTGAGTCCATTGATTGTCTCTTGGTAGGGTACAGACAGGGATGCGAAGGAGCTTGTAGGGAGTTGACAATTTGCAAAGTTGGACCTAATAAATAGGATTTGTACCGATTTATCTTTGATGCAGACCAGTTTAGCAAGTAAATTAAAATGAATCAGCGTCCCTTCAATAAATGACTGGTCTAAACCCCACAGTGTATAAGCCAAAGGATATCAAGCCAAAATCTATGTTTCTTTTTATCATTCATTCTTTCTTAGAATCATAGAACGGTTACAGTTGGAAGGGGCCTTAGAGATCATCGAGTTCCAACCCCCTTGCCATGGGACACCTCCCACATTGAGCAGGTTGCTCAAAGCCTCATCCAGCCTGGAACTGAACACCTCCAGGGATGGGGCAGCCACAGCTTCACTGGGTAACCTGTTCCAGTGCCTCACCACCCTCACAGGACGAATTTCTTCCTAATATCCAATCTAAATCTCCAGTCTTCCAATTTAAAACCATTACCCCTTGTCCTATCCCTCAGCTTCCTGACAAAGAGTGCCTCTCCTGCTCTCCTGGAGCTCCCTTCAGGTACTGGAAGGCTGCTCTAATGTCTCCCTGGAGCCTTCTCTTCTCCAGACTGGAACAGCCCCAGCTCTCTCAGCCTGTGAGGAAAGGTGCTCCAACCCTCTAATCATCTTTGTGGCTCTCTGTTGGACCCATTGCTGCTGGAATGAAATTCTGGCTGAGATAAAGTGAGGACTGGAGAAAACGCAGTATTTTGTCTCTTTTCCCGCTGCACTGTCCACTGAGATGTTTTGAGAGCTCTGAGCACCCCTTGGCAGGGGAGTGAGGGGCAGCGGTCTGGATGACGAGGAACTGATAGAGAAGCGGGTTTTAGGCTGCTCAGTCTACGCAGTCCCAATTGAAAGGGGCAGCGTGGATCCACCCTGGTGCCTTAGAAAGAAACTTCGGAGAAAATTTGTCCAAGTGGAACCAATTCTCACTGTGACAATTATGAAGTGTCCCTCCAAAGTTAAATATTAAGGATTGATTTGGTTGAAGCTCATGGGTTTTTTTTTCCCCCTTTACCCCTGTAATGCAGTGAATTGAGGAAAGCAGAAAGAGAAGAAGAAAGATTTTCTGAGTAACAGAAGCCTGAAGTTAATTAGTGCTCAGAAAGTGGTTTGAAGATGAAAAGCACTACTGCTAAGTGTTATTAATAGTGGAGTAACCCTGCTGTTAATTATAAATAACAATAATGCTACAGAGCACGCTACATGCAAAGATCTCAAAATCCTTTTGAAATATGAATCACTGATTTATTCTGATACTCTGAGCGGGAAGAATGAGGTGTGGAGGGATGTAACAACTTATTCATGACGTTAAATATAGAAGAAGAGGAGCCCAAGACTGCATTCCAGACCTCAGGCTTGTATGTTTTACAGGTTGAACTCCAGCAGAACATTCCTTGGCTCTGCTAACACTGTGCAGAGTGTGGATAGGCACCTACACCTCTGATTTCTCTTCTACAATGTTCGGGAGTTCACAGGCATCCTTGGGAGGAGGCTGAAGCTGTACGAAATGGGACAAGGCGATCCAGCTCCCACACAGTAATTCCCGTGAAAGCATCCCTGGCATTCCAGTCTTCCCGTGTGTGTGAAAATAAAAACATTCAGCATTGCTCCTCCTTGCCACTGCTTTGTTGTCAGCGTGGAACGATGCTCATCTCTCAGAGGCTTCCTAAATCAAAGCCCCGTTAGTTATTCCTAGAATTCTCAAAAACGAAGTCTGCAGAATAAAGTGATTTGAGTCAGAGCTGAGCAAACACTGGCTGAATTTCAGAGATGCTAATCACACCCAAGGACCCTCTCGGTTTTAGGGAATGACAATTAGAAAGTAAAATAAGAAGAACCAGCTCCCACCATATAAAGAGCATCTCATCTATGTCTTGCACTCGCTCTCGCTTCTTGTGGCTAATAGACTTTCGCTGCTGTATTAGTTTGCCTCTCAGTTTCATCAGACCCTTTTTAAATGAGGATTTTTAGTTCTCAAACTAATCTTTTCCTGTGAAGGAGGGTTCATTTGTATGCTGTTATTGTCATTAACAGTGTAATCTTCAGTCTTAATGTTAGTGTGTCTGTTTTGTGCTTCCTTAGGGTAGCTGTGAAGTACTTTGCCACTAACCCGTGAGTGCCTCTGTTTTCGCATCTTACTGAGGACTATTGTGTATTGTGATCATCTCCTAATAGAGCAGATTAGCTGAATCACAGCAGTCTCCCAAGCAAGAGATATGACACTTTTTTCCCCCCTCTTTCTCCTCTTCAGTTATTGTTATAAGCTTGTCTTTTTATACTGGGAATAATCACTTTGTGTTGTTCTTTTATTATTGCCATTTCTGCTGTAAGATTCTAACCGCAGAGTCCTAAAGCTCTGCCTTGTTTCATCTTCATGGCCATTCAGCGTGTTTAATGGGCTTACGAGCAAATCAAGACTTCCATCTTCCTTGAATGGAGCTTTTGTTGGAGTCAATCTGCTTGCACAACTGGGATCACAGGTGTACACAACCTTTCAAGCAGTGGTTTCTTGTACTCCAGACCAAATTGGCCCAGCTGTTATTTCGAGAGCAATCAGAATTATTAAGGTATAGTTCAGCAAAATGTTGACAGAATACAAAGCATCAAACACCTTGCGCTGAGATTCCAAACCCAATTAAATGGGCTAATTCACCTACTGCTTAATTGGCTGGAAGCCATATGAGTAATTACGCCACTGACATCTTCCAAAATTATATTCTTAATTGTTACATTTATTTGCATCACAATGAAATAACCACAGCTCAGCTCCTCTTCTAGCAACAGCCTCACCGGCGTGAGGGAAGAAGCGGTTTTACATTTCACAGGGTTGCCTTCTTGAAAACGTCAATTGGCAAAGTAGCAAAGCCAAACCACGGGGGAGACCGGGCAAGAAAATGCAAAGTTGGGCTGTTTATTCTCGAACATATGTAGCTTGTTATTGTAGGATGTGGTGGCTTTTATTGTAGCACGCTGCAGAACGCTCCTTTCTTTTCTTCCTCCCCCTCTCTGTTATTGTTCACTAAAATGTATGAATGTAGCAGGGCAGTGCTATATTGGTTGTGCTTGCAAACTGCAATATAATATCACACTCCAGAGATGCGGTGTTTCTATTTGCTGTCATAAATTTATTTCGTATTTTCTTCCCTTCATAAAATATACCCCTACTTCTTTACACAAATAATGTCATTCCAAGGAAAATGTATGCAGAACCACTTTACAGAAAACCTCTATAAGCACTGTTTGGTCTTGCTGTGTAGATCTACTCTCTAATTGCTTTGAATTTACTTTATTGCAAGGCTGGGGATTGCTTTGAAGTGATTATGAAAGAATAAGCAGGCTTCTGCAAAGGGAATTTAGGAAAGAAAAAGCTTTTAAGAAATCCTATTTTGAAGTTCCAGTTCCAGAGGGTCCCTGGTTACTGAAATGTAATGGCAATGCCTTCCCTTCCCTTCGTTGGCTTTAACAGTCAACTCCTCTTCATTAATAAGTCTTACACTGCCATGAAAATTGTTCCTGGAGATCGTTTTCCAGCCGTGTCATTTTGTTGTAGGGGGCCGCAATATTCCTGTATTTATTGGCTTTTTGAAAGTCCTTTATATGCATTCAGGAATATTTTCATCCATCTCACAAGAGCTTTACCCAATTCTAACCCTGTTCCAAAATACAATAGAGACATGATGGGTTTGCTGGCTGCGTGATATCTCCTTTCTGAAGTACATGAGTTAGGTACAAAGTTCATCCGAGTATCTATTTGACCAAAATAAATTGAATACTGAAAATAAGCATGTAGACGGAACAGGTTAATGTGATTTTAAAGGAAATAAATAACGGAATAATAATAATAAGAAAGGAATTGAAGATTTGGACTCGAGTTTTTTTATAGGTATGAGCAGTCAGGAGACCTGAGTAAATGCTGCTAACTCTGATGACTTTCTATGTTAGAAATGTATAATCAGTTAGAGCTTTCTTTAAAAAACCCCAAAACGGATCCAGTCATCTTGCTGTCCCAGCGTGAGTGTTAGAGGATGACGAGGAAGGAAGGGAACACAGAGTCATGTTGTTTTCTTCAGCCCTTGTGAACAGTGTGATTCCCAGCCAGCGTTCCCTTTTAGAAACTCTCTGTGTTCGTTTATTAATTGTTTATTCATCAACAACCTCAGAATTTCCATCCATGCGTAGACGACTTGTTGGTTTTCTGACGCAAAGCTAATAACGTCTGCTCTTAATTAAACGTTAATTGTAACAAATGGCTGCCTATCGAGTTTTTATCCACTGCCGATCTGCACAGTATCTGAACGTCTTCTGGAAGGCAGGTTTCTCCCCCTGTCTCACTCAGGGTGCCCTGAACCCAGCGTGCACTAAAGCATCACCCTTATAGGCATGTGTAGGGCCCTCTGTGTGGGATAGAACTGATTTGATCCTGATTTGAATCTCCTGCATCCCAGTGACCCCAAATTAAGAATACTCAGCTTTAGATCCTTTTTTTTCCCCTTTCTTTAACTGTCTTTAAAATGGCTGTTTGGGAAAGAGGTGTCAGGGGAAAAAAATGGATCTACTAATAAAATGAAAATTAGCAGGTATCAGTGACAGTCCCACAGCACAGAAATAAAGAGGATCAAGGTGCTGACAAAAAAAGGAAGTGAAAATTTTGGTAGTTTATTAGTTAAGCGTTATTTGGTAGTTAACCAAATAGCAGTTAGTAGTTTGGTATTTGGTAATTAAGCATTAAATTTGTGCTAAGTCATAGTTTCTCTGGTGAAAATATGTTCCTATTTGGACAACCTGTGGAAAAGTTTATATATGTTACAAATGGTTTAGAATCATAGAACCATAGAATGGTTCGAGTTGGAAGGAACCTTAAAGGTCATTGAGTTCCAACCCCCCTGCCATGGGCAGGGACACCTCCCACCACACCAGGTTGCTCCAAGCCCCATCCAGCCTGGCCTTGAACACCTCCAGGGATGGGGCATCCAGAACCTCTCTGGACAACCTGTTCCAGCGTCTCACCATGCAGCAGCTCCTGCTGTGGTGGGAGAGATTCAGCGTCTCCATCTCCCAGCTCGGTTTGGGCTGTCCCCTCCATAGAAAGCCCTCTTCCATTGGTTCTGTATTGATTTCTTCCCTGCACAAAGACCAGGCACCTTTTTCCCTTCTCATTTACAGCCCATCTCCACAGAAGTCAATCAAATGCTCTTACCTATAATTTACTTCAAACGCTTCCTAACTTCAAAACCACCGGTTCAAAGAACTCTGGTTTATTTACAGTTTTTGCAGCAGTTACAGCCTAAATAATTAGCTAATACCTTTTAAATATATGTTTTAAAGATTATGGTTTAAATCCCCAAACTGTGTCATCAGTTGAAAACAAGTCTCCTTAAAATTGCCGAGCCAGCAGAAATTACAGCAAAGCTCCAGATGGCCCAGTAGTTTGCTGTTTATTTACAGTAAACTACATCCTTCCCCCCAGCCTTTTATCTCAGAAAATACAGTTATTTAGCAAAAAGTGAGGGGCTTTCTGGGCTTTCTGTGGGTATCTCGGTCCTTTTCCCAACCTGCAAGGGAAAAAGCCGCTTTGGCTGATGCTGGTACCATAAATCGGATGGGAAATCCTACGTCCGTTGAGCCCTGGGTGGAATTACCGTCCCACACAGCTGTCAACATCTGTGTCACCTCCCCCTGAGCTGCGGGAAGAGCTGCCGAGGTGTGGGGGGGTGTTGGTAAGGCACCTCTGAATTTTTTATTATTATCCTTTCTTTTTGTTTTTGCACTCAAGTGTTTGTTTTGAGGATCTTGACAACAGCGTTTTATTATTTTACGTTCTGTGCCTTTGAAGGTAGGATTACAAAAGAGGTTTGACTGAAATATTTGGGATATTTGCAGCTCTCACATCTCTAGCGTTGGCTCCGCTCTGCTTTCTAATCTTTCCCAAATTGTCGCCGTTTTTGCCGATCACAGATGTTGCCCTAAATCAGAAGAAAGCCCCCTTGTCCATCTATGCCGAGATCTATAGAGAACATCTTTTTTGGGTCTCCTGGTACATTTTTTGTCAACTGTGTTTTTCTTGTACGCTTGTTTGTGCTCCAGCTGGGCCTTCTGCGCCTTGTACAGAGCAGCAAACCCTGCCAGCACGTTGCATTATTTATAAGGCAGAGACGCTATCAGATCTCACTCAGGTTGGAAGAGACTCTGCTTTCAAATAATTACAGGATTTACATTTACGGAGTGCCTCTCGGGGAGACCTCGAAGCGCTGTGTCGAGCGTCAATACGAATCTAGGATTGTCCGTTTGCTGCTGAATAGAAATAAAATCAGTTGGAGGGGGACAGGGGAGCAAATACCCCATCGGATGCCGGCGGCCAGAGGTGGTGAGGAGGGTTCAGGTAGAAGATACAACCATCTAAATTGGAACTGAAGAAAGAGAGCAGGCTCGAAGCGATCTGTAGAAAGGGTGCTGGACTCATACGTGACCAGTGGGGACAGAATCCCAGTTTCATTTTTCATCTAAAAGAGTTATTAATGGTTGTGTCATTCCTTATGCAAAGCAAATTGGGACTTCAGTCTCCAAGGCGGAGATGAGCAGCCACCTGGTTTTGACAGAAAGGAGCGTTTGACGTGGCGGGGGGTGAATTTTGGGGTACACAAAAATCATGGAGTGATATGGGGTTGGAAGGGACCTCTGGACGTCGTCTAAGTCCAACCTGCAAGTTAATCACAGCTGCTCACATCTGGCTGTTGCCCATCACGTCCATTAATGTAGTTTTCCAGCCTGAGACACGACTTGGCGTGTTTGGGGCTTCTCAGCAGGGACAGGCACAAGCTGCCATTTCCTCCAAGGTTCCTTTTAACGGGATGTTTGTAACATATGCCTGTCTCTAGGAATGTGTTGGTTGGAAGGAGGGTGTTCTGGAAGGATGTGAAAAATCCATATTTTAAGCGTAAAGCCTAGCGAGGAACTTAATTTTAATGGATTTGCAAGTGGAAGAGGAGCTCTGCTGGTTCTTGCGTTGGCACAACACGACATGTTAGTTAAGCAGGTTGGAAAAGTAGATAACGCTTAGTGGGGAGGTCCCAAGTAACCCCCCTTTTTTCTCATTCTTTGGAAAATCAATTCTCTACAGGAAACTTTAAAAGGAAAAAACCTGGGGGGGGGTGTCAGNGGGGTCAGGAGGTAAGGCCCAGGAGTGTCTGGGGTGGGATATCAGGACAAGAGCTGTCGGGGCCCAGAGTCTGATTTGAGATAACTCCTTCCTGCTGTAAAGGCTACGGGAATACCAAAACAGGGGTGTCTTCATCTGGTGTGATCAGAATCTATTTGGTTACTGCTTTTTGAAGACTCAATGTGGCTGATACAAAAGGTCCTGATTTGAGATGACGAGGGACCTTTGTGTTTGATGCAGCACAAACGAATGCGAGGGACCATTTGAGGAGGTAACATTCTGGGGGCTTTGGGCTGAAAAGATGCAGTTTGGAAAGCTGGCTAAATGAGTTTGTTGATAATTTTCTGATCAGATTTATAACTAGTGGCTTTTAAAAGCATACACAGCTCCCAAACTCGGAAAATTAATATTGTGCTGATGGACCTGCTTGAACAAACATAATAAAAACTGTGCTCTCTGTCACGGCAAGCTGAAAAAGCAGATGGCAGTCGGAAGCTGAACAGCATACAGAAGTTTGAAATTTTAAATTAAATCAATTTGAAGCTTTGTTTGTGCCTAAGGCAAGCTTTCCCCTCGGATGAAGGAGAGTGGCTAGCTGAACTCTTTTACGTGGGCTCTGGTTTTGAAAGGGCTGCTGAAAGATTTGAAATCCTCTACGATCTATGCCATTCTATTAGTCTGGGCTACCGGTGGAGCAGAAATAGGAAATTCA
>VZRU01012187.1:224349-235678 GCA_013398155.1 Pedionomus torquatus
GAGCACTCCCAAGTCCTTCTCCTCAGGGCTGCTCTCCAGCCATTCTCTGCCCAACCTGTATTTGTGCCTGGGATTGCCACGTCCCAGGTGCAGGACTCTGCCCTTGGCTTGGATGAACTTCATGCCATTTGCATTAGCCCACCTCTCAAGCCTGTCCAGGTCCTTCTGGATGGCATCCCTTCCCTCCAGTGTGTCGACCGTGCCACCGAGCTTGGTGTCATTGGCAGACTTGCTGATATGCTCAAGCAAAGCACAAGTGTCAAGAAACATTAAAACAAAATCAGTTTAATAGCTTTTAATTTTGCAGAAGGGAAAAAATAATACCAGGATTCTCAAAAGATGGCTGAATCTCTGCCAGCCTTTTAAATAAATGAATTACTCTGCTCCATGCTCCTTCTTTAGGGATGCTGATCCACTGCTCATCCATTTGGTCAGGATGAGTGGTTTGTGCTGCAATAAGCATTCGCCTGGAATCCACTGTCAGAATAAACTGCACCTTTATCAGGGAGGGTAGATGTTGAAGTCACTAGAAATGTAGCAAATTCAACTCTAGTGAAATACCAGAAATATCAGTAATTACTGCATTTCTCCTGAAGACAAGTGCAAGGAGAAGAATATAACACCTAAATCTGCTGCTCCACCACGTTCTGTGAGACAGACCAGAGTGTAAAATTAGTGTGGCTGAGCGGGAAAAGAAGTGTGGGCTGTGAAGGATGGACCACACATGGTTTCCCCATCAAGCACCCAGGTTAGATGAGTTGCTGCTTTGTTTCTTGATTGTACGGGCCTGTGGCTTTCTTTTAGCTGAGACTGAGCCAGGATGGATTAGCAGCTTTGTGTTGCTGACTGCATTCATAGAATCACAGAATCATAGAATAGTTAGAATTGGAAGGGACCTCAAAGATCATCTAATTCCGCCTCCCTTGCCCTGGGTAAGGGAGCTTCCCACTAGACTAGAAAGTGGGATGTTACATGCTTAATTTGACTCTTGTTCACATTTTTCCTCTCTGTTATCAACCACACCTGGTTTTGCAGCAAGATTTTACGTAGAGAGCTGGAGCTGTGTGTTGGTAGAGAGGAGTTGGGAGCTTCTGCTCCTTGCGCTGTGCTTATGCTGTTAAGTGGGTAATTTCTGAGTCCTGATGGACTTGGTGGGCTTGAGCTGTTTTGTTCTGCCCATGCAGTGTTGGTGTGTCCAGGAGGTTGTGTCAGGACCACACCAGTGACCTTCGTGGCTGTGCAGAGCCTTTGAATCCCAGCAGTCACACGCAGTTGCCTTCTTCAGTGTTGTTTTTGGTGGTATACTCTGATTTACACTGGAAGGCTTGCTACAGCCATTAGGTCACCACCGCTATTAAGATTTTGCTAGTGCATAACTGCTCATTCTTCTTTCTGATACGCCGTGTGTTTTGCATCCTGCAGGTCAGATTGCACGATGCAAAGAGCAGTGGACCTATTGCTCAGTGTCTCTGGCGTATTCAATACATGCTTCCCTGACCACTGATTATTATCCTTCCTGATGCCCAGGGCTCCGCTGTAGCGAAGCACTTGGCATCACTGCCAGCTGCACTAGCTACCAACCAGCTGGCAAAGGACAGGGGAAAGCAACTGAGAACAGGAGAGAGTCCGTACTAGAAAAAAAAAACCCACAATATTTTAGAATCATGGGATGGTTTGGGTTGGAAGGGGCCTTAGAGATCATCTAGTTCCAACCCACCTGCTATGGACCTAAGTACCTTCTTTTTGACAGTACAGCTCCAATAATAGATAAATATAGCTCATGGAAGAAACAGAGACTGGGTTTGATTTTCCCTTCATCAGTAAATTCCAGTAGCTCCACTTGGTGTTAACGATCTTAGTCTTTTGGAGGACTTTCTATAGAAGTGACAGTTAGAGGGCAGAGGAAGAAAATGTCTTCTACTTTCTTGCTGTCCCTCAACCTGCTTTGCTTTTTTTTTTTCATCAGAAATGCTGCTATATGCTGACAAGTGTAATAAGTCCAATCCAGCTCGGTGGTACCCTTATCTGGTGGAGACTGGGGATGCCACAGGCCAGGAACCTGCTTCTCTTTTGGGAATTTCTTCTGCTGTTCCAGCTTTTTGACCAATGTCAACATGTTTTTCTTTCTGTAGTCCCAGATTATTTTTAACAGTCTTCCTGCCTGGAAAACTATGGAAGGAAGAGGCTGGACAAAATAGTCCTGATGTTTCCAGTGTTGAACATCTAGAGAATGGTCTGGACCCAGAAGCATGTTCTGAGCTAGTGGGATTTGCTCTTCTTGCATGGAGTCTTGTAAGCCTAAAGCAGATATATGGGATATAGAATTCAAATATTCACCAAAAACGTATGTAAAGTCATAGACTCCTGGAGCCAGTGTTCAGGGTACATGCTGGGAAGTTTGTAAGGAGATACCAGGGGTATCTCCCTATTGGTCTGGTATTTGTCTGAAGTTGCGGCAGAGGAGGTTTAGATTAGATCTTAGGAAGAATTACTTTACTAAAAGAGTGGTCAGGCAGTGGAACAGCCTGCTCAGGGAGGTGGTGGTAAATACCTTCACCATCCCTGGGGGTATTTAAGAAACGTGTAGATGTGACACTTCAGGGCATGCTCCAGTGGCTGAGATTGTAGGGTTTTTTTTGTGTGTGTATGGTTGGACTTGGTAATCTCAGAGGTCCTTTCCAACCATGAAGATTCTGTATCCTCTCAGATACCACTTTCCAGATACATAGACATGGACTTTTCATTGCTCTTCTCCTTTTCTCTCTGGCAGCTACCATCAGCTCCCAATCCACCTGGGAGGCTACTGGTGTGGTCTAGCGGAGCGGTATCTGGGTATCGATTGTGTGTGTAGTCAGAATCTCAGTGAGAGCGAGAGACCAGCTGGTGTAAAATGACCCTTTGACTCCAGTGGAGTTACATATCTCACCTCAGCTGAAGATCTGTGCCATTTAATAGTGTCTCTGGCTTCTCCAAAGGCTCTTACACACGTCTTGGATTTAGGTCTATCTGCACATCTTTGATTTAGGTTTGTCTTGGATATAAAGAATCAGAAATTAGCTCTGTTGTTAAGTTGAATGTGACACCGCCACGGCTGCTGGGCATTTGTGCAATGAATTACCGCAGCTTTGGGTGCAGTCCCCTCTGCAGTGCTGTCTTACAGGCTTTATAGATATAAATACACTTATAAATGTAGCAGCCCAACTGCATAAATCTTCAGACATGTTTGCATCTGGCTACCCTTGGATATCCAGATTTAATTATCTTCAGATAATTAAAAATAATATATCAATACACGGGCAATAGGAATAAAAAGGACAGGGGTTTGGGAAGCCTCAAACACCTCTATTGTGTCTTGATGGATGCACGTGGTCTGGGTGAGCTCTGCAGCCCTTGGGAAAGATGGACCAAGTTTCCCGTGTAACAGCTCCCCTGCCCCAAAAATGGTAGCTATTTCTTCTTTCTTTTGTGTGTCAGGAATATGTGATTTTGTTGTCAGCACATTTTTTGTAATGAAAAGCAAATGGTATCCAATATGTCTTGGAGAAAACGTGCAAACAACAGCAAAATTATATGTTGTTAGAAAAAAAAAAAAAAGATATGTAACTTGTTTGCTGTCAATACGGCTTTTAATGACAGAGTACGAGGAAAATGGACCCAATGTTCACTCTGTGTGTGCAATGATATGTGTAGGATTGGAATATATACGTGTATTTAAAAAACTATACCGTGAGAAATGAAGTTTCAAATACTGAATACGCATCTCAGAGAGTTTAGAGTGTGTGTTTGGAGCGTATGTGGACTTTGAGAATAAGGACTCTGTTCTGAGAAGGGTGTGTGAATTGAAAAACCCTGGCCGGTGTCTTCAGAGGGAAGACACAAACAGCTCACCAAAATTACTGCTCTGTAATTTACTGTAATTTTAAGTTCAGACATGGAGAATAATGTCCTAAATCACAAGTCTGAACAAGGAAAAAGCCAAAGCAGAACAATCAGTGGACTGGTGTGTGTGTGCACGCAACCGTGTGGGTGTACGGCAGGTATTGGAGGAGCCTTCCCTGTTTTTTTGCATTATCCCATTAACTTTGTCCAAAAAAAGTAGCCACTATATAGACTTTATCCTCAAAGTGGAGTTGATTTCGAGTCCTTGTGCTATTCACTGTCACTTGGGAAATGGTTATTTTTTTTCAAAATGTCTCATTCCAAGAAAGATTATGATTTGCTATTCCTATTGCCAGTAGAATTGAGGGTTCTTGCTTTGAAATCATCTAGAAAATGTCTGGGGTAAAATCTCTGGTTTTGAAAAACAGCAAAATTCCCATGGACTTCACAAATGTCAGATTCTTCTCAAATATGAAAACTTACTGCTTGCAACCAGTGCACATATTTTATATGAAGGTCTAGTCATGCTAAACCTTGCTCATGCAGTGAATTTTTGGAAGTGAATAAAAAGGAGAATGAATACTTGAAAGGAAGCTCATGGGCCTTGATTGAATGACTGCCCATAAATATTTGATGCCAGTATTTGTCCTGCTCTTGCAGAGACTCTTAAAGAGCTTTTCCTCTGTGATCTTCGCTTGACTATTCTTTTCTCCTTTCTTCTCCCCATGTGTGGACACCTCATTTCTGTTCCAGTTGTGAAAATGTACATCTGTAGAGTGAAACTTCTCTTAAAAATGGTAGTTTAAAACAATTAAGAATCTGTAGGCTGTTCCTAGGAGCATTTTTTTTTAAACAAAGCTCTATTAAACTCTCTGCCTCTGCCCTCCACAACCTTATTTATGTGCTACTTATAATACTTCTCAGTAGAGCCAAGTTTCAGATAATTACCCCAAAAACCATCCATATGTTTCACACACATAGAATAATAGAATCATCCAGATCAGAAGGGTCCTCCAATGGTCATCTAGTCCGACTTCCCCGCAGTCACAGGGACACCCCCAGGTTGCCCAGGGCTTCATTGACCCTCACCTTGAATATCTCCAGGGAAGGGGCCTCAACCACCTCCCTGGGCAACCTGTTCCAGTGCTCCACCACCCTCACAGGAAAGAATTTCCTCCTAATATCTAACCTGAAGAGAAGCTGTGGAAGCCCCATCCCTGGGAGTGGTGAAGGCCAGGCTGGATGGGGCTTTGAGCAACCTGGTGTGGTGGGACGTGTCCCTGCCCATGGCAGGGGGGTTGGAACTGGATGATCTTTAAGGTCCTTTCCAACTCTAACCATTCCATGATTCCCCAGGCACTTTGAACAGTCCCCTAATCCAGTACAATAGGGATATCTGTAGTAAGTGATTAAAAACCACCTAAGACTTTGTTTGAAAATAATTGTTATCAATCTAATTTTCAGGCATAGTGTTCAGCCAGGGAAAAACCACCGAGTGTGGCTGCTGTTACTGGGGGTTTAGGCTGTTGTAATCCATACACTTCAGTAACAGCAATCGTCATTTACACACTGGTGGTGTGCACCGAGCTGCCTGGAAGCTGTAGCCACGGGGCTGATGCTCGGCCTCTCCTTGCTGCTGGAATAAATCACGGAAACAGACACCGCTGAGAAAATGAGCGCAAAGGTGGGCACCATCGGTGAGGAACAACCCTGTTCTCTTCAGCTTCTGTGCTCTGATGTTTTCCTTCGTTATCTCCACCGAGATTTTACGTGCAGTGTTATACTGAGTGGCAAAAAATAGGAAACGAGCAATTGCCTAATTGTAGTTCATATGATTTTTTTTGCAGCTGTAGAACAACAGCGAGGGGGGAACCACCAGGATGTAGTTTCAGCTCTGCTGTAGCAAGTATTGGCCTCCCAGCTCCCATTAAGCTAACAAGAGATTCACACCTAACGGTCCTTACCCTGTAATTAGTAAGATGAAAGAGGGAATTTAGATCCAGAGTATTTTTTTTTTTTTTAATTTTTATTTATTTGAATTGTTTTTTGGCATCTGAGGTTTGCTGTTGCAAATATTTCCGGGGGAATCTTGGTGAGAGTAGCTCAGGTGAGACCTTGAAGTGTTTAACGTTTTCAACAAGACCTTGTTCCAGTTGGTGGCTTTCCCAATCAAGAATGACATCAACTGGACAGGGAACTGGTCTTAAGGATGCCTGCCGTTTCCCAGTGAATGTAATGGTGTCTGTGCAAACGGTCATTTGAAATGTACAAATGCAAAAATGTGAAAATTAATTCAGAATATCTTTGTGATCATTTTTGAATAATTAAAAACTCTGTCGTGGGCCTTTTCATTTCTCGATTCAACCCCTCTGGCCACTTTTTTTTTTTTTTTCCATGGTAAATTGTACGGCGACCTTAATCTGTGATACTGCAAGAAAAGACTTTTAAATCAAAATAAGCGTAAGGGGTGGGGGGTGGGGTGGGAGAAAGGAGCATATTAATTGCTCCTTCTTCCTACACAGTTTTTTTCCTTCTCTTTCCTTCAGGCATTCCTTGCATAAAAATATCCATTCACCAACTGTTCACCAACTGTTCCTCTGCTCATTGCCCTACCTTGGATTTCATTTTAAGACACCAGCGAATATTTGCTCTTCAGCCTCGCACTCTTTGAAGTTTTCTTCAGGTTTTTAAAGGTAGCAATTTCAGGATCTACCAAACAGCAACAGTGAGTTAATGAGCACTTTCTGGAAAGGGCTTAGGTGTTATTAAACTTATGCTTTTACAAAATCGTTACTAGAAACATCACACAGATGAACCGAGCTGCTGGCAGCGTATTCCTCACTTTAACATCCCTCGGTGGTTTGATTCCTCTTCCTCCTATCCTTCAACTTTTGGCACTTTCCAGCCGCATCCTTCATCATCATGAGATCAAGCAGTGCCTTTTCAGGCTTGGGATTTGGTTTTGGGAGGTGTCCTGGTTTGAGGTAAAATGAACCAATTTTCTGTTTTACAATTTTACTTTCTTAGCTGGGCCTCTTCTAAACTAACTAAACTCTGAAATTAACAGCACATTGTTCAGAACTGTTGCATCTTGCAGTGATAAGACCTCATTATACCAAGGATTGGTCTGCAGAGAGGCCCTTGCTTATACTTATTGCTGTAACAACCAAGGGCAGGGGATTTCGTCACTTGCCCCGTTGGAGGGTCAGAAGTGGAAAAGCATAAAGGGGTCCCACCTGCAAGGAGGAGCGGACAGGACAGGTGACCCAGAACTGACCAACAGGGGTATTCCATCCCATCCGCATCATGCCCCGGATNAGGGGAGGTGTGGGTGAGATGGGAAGAGAGAAGATCGTATTTTGACATTGTTGCAGTGGCACGTTCACCTCTTGATGTTTCTTTTGTCAGTGGTGAAAGGACAGAAGAGTGGTTCTGTGGGCTTCTCGTGGGGCTGTGTCTGCAGCTGGTTTCTATGGGCAAATACAGCTGGAGCCCAGCAGTGGCCATCGTGGGCAGGACGTCTGCTTCATCCACTTGAGGCAGGAGTGGGACAGGGCACAGTGCTGTGACCTGGGGGTGGAAGGACCCTTCAAAGAGACCTGCAGAATTTCAGGTGGGAACGAGCTCCAAATCCCACCCTCTGCCCCGTTATTTATATCTGGGTTTTCCTGGTGCTATTTACAGTGTTTTCCTCTTTCATAAACAGTTAGAAAACTCAGACTGGATCTATGACCTTAAAGTCGATGTTCAGGCTATAACAATGAACTTTTGCAACTGCCTACTAAATTATGCACAAACACACCAGTTCCTTGAAGACTGTGGACAAGTGTAATAAGTATCTTCAGTTACCAGCCAGGGGGGTTGACTCTGCAGTTTCTCTCCTTGTTTCCACGTGGTGGGCCAGGTGGCCTTCTCCTGGAAGGTGGCTGAGATGAGCAAGGCATCTGGGAGGCAGTGGTGGTTATTTTTTCAGAGCTTTCTGTGAAAAAAGTTCAATAAGAACGAAAATGAAATATGCTGTAAACAAACCTGTGGTTTTTTCCTGGCAATGGGGCTGGAGACCTTAAGAGCCATGAAGCCACGTAAAGTGTTACCTCTCTGCTTGAAAAAGGAGGGGAAGAGGAACAATGTTGGCTGAACTGCCTGCTGCATCATGCCTTTTTTCCTACCCTTTCCTTTTTAGGGGCTCCATCGTTATTTAGGTACCTGTGACAGCTTCTCTTCTAATAATAATACAGGCCCGGGAACAGAGTGAGACCTAAGGTCCATCTCTTCCAGTATCTTGTCTCTGACAATATTCATTACAGTCTTTTGGGA
The DNA here is from genome assembly GCA_013398155.1 of Pedionomus torquatus. Lineage (NCBI taxonomy): Eukaryota > Metazoa > Chordata > Aves > Charadriiformes > Pedionomidae > Pedionomus > Pedionomus torquatus. The sequence continues at coordinate 232,546 of VZRU01012187.1, forward strand.
GGAGAAGTGCAAGGACTGCGCAGGAGGGAGATACAGGATAATGGGATTCCCTGCATGGTCTCCTTTGGATCTATAATACTTAGAGACTGACCTAACCCCTGAGGCACAGGGTTTTATATCCCTTCATGGTTTTTTGCTGTCATTAATTATGACAGGGCTGGACGTAAGAGTGGACGAGTTTGTCGTTTCTGTGGCTTTTCTCCTCTCTCCGTCTCTGGAGACCTGTGATCTTGCATCTTGTTTGTCTGAGCGAAGCAGGACGTGCTCCTTACAAACAAGTGAGTTATAGGGGCATGAAGAGACATTGTGAAAGGGCTAACGTGCCCCCTCCTCATTATTCTTTGTGTCTGATTATAAAATAAGCAAGATTTTATGATAGAGCCCAGAAGAACTTGCAGAGCAAGTATTGGAACATTTTGTTCTGTCTTTTCGCTCTGTGGATTATTTTGGCCAATTTCAATATATTTCCTTATCTCTCTAACGTAGGGGCTTTTATAGAGCCCCTCAAAGGAACATTAATATGCTCCACACAGAGATTATTTTATGTGCAGAATGAAATCCCTTGCACCTCTACTTTTTCATCCATTGTTTTTAAAGCCCCAATGTACACCGGTAATTTTGGAAAGCTCTTAAAAGAATAGGTGGGATTTGCTCATAAATCAGCTGTGCTTTGATCTGGCTATTTGCTTCCTTGAGGCGCTCTAAAAGGTGATAATATTTCACTATTTTTTATTTTCCCCAGCCTCCCACTTTCAGGAGCGATGTAGGTGTGTAAGAACCGCCAGGCTTTATTAGGCTCAGATTTCTCTTCCAGCATTTTCTTTCTCCTTTTAATTAGCAATTCTTTGATAGATCTTTGTTGAGGTTTTGGATGCACCCCATTACTGAACCATGTTCTCTCATAATGACTTACTACAGTCACTTAAGTTCGCTCTGCTTAAATGTGTAGGTGGCAAACGTAGGCTCTGTAATGAAAGAGAGAAAACGGTGCTGGAATATTTGAGATGTTTCAGTTTGGAGAACTGAGCAGATGGGGGAAGGAATTTTGTTTTTATTTATTGTATTGCTCTTTGCGCTCGTTCCGTGAGTCTGGTAACAATATACTGTATTGTGCCACGGTGATTTAGAAGCAGCTTTACTTCAGGAGTGTAATTACACTGTCTTTAGCATTGGTTCATTCTTGCCACTTGGGGAACCGTTGCCATATTTCTTCTTTTGTCCTCATTGGTACTTTCTTCTGTCGCATTCTCTCCACTCGTATGATCTCTGACCCTAGTGATGCACAAGACGCTTCTGAGTCAAACTACGGATGAAACCCATTCAGAACAGCAACCGAAAATATTCTTTACTTCAGAAACTGTTTGATGCTCTACTCCCTAGGGAAAGATGTTTGTTTCCCAAAACAAGGAAAAAAACCATCCCTGCAAATGAAAGAGATAAAATATTAAGCATCATTTTACCACTAACAAAGAATAAAAATCATTTAAGCCTGGACATAAATGACTTCAGCAGAGTATAGATTATTTTTTGGGTTGAGTGTGCACTCTGCAGTTCAAAACACAGTTGAATATTCAGACTTTTTTTATTATTCATCATTTCAAAACGCATCAAATGTTTTTTTTTTTTTTTTTTTTAGAAACCGAAAAACATGCTTAACAGTCCATTTTCTAAGGCTGCTGTTGGCTTCTAATGGGGAGTCAGTTTGTCCTTTATCAGAATGGCAACACATGGCTAAACTAACATAAACTCCTTCGACTGTTTTATGCACGTGGTTACTCTGCTAGCGTTTGTGTTGAATTGCAGAGAGGTGATAAGGATGCAGCAACCGTTTCATCCAGGTTTCCATTACCGAGTTGGATTTCAGCAACATCCCTCCTCTATTCCCTTGTAACCTGAAAGGAAAAAAAAAAAAATCATGTTTCAACTCTGGCTGGCTGGATCCTTCCCGGCAAGGAGTATCCTTTCAGATAACCTCAGCAAAACCGAACAGGTCCTTTGGAGATATAAAGCCTCCACATTGGTTCTTTAATTGTTACTTTTCACTTGTTACTTAATGTTTCTGTATCCCCTTCTTGCAACCCATCCAGTTACTGAGTTCTATCACGTAGGAATCGCAAACAGATGATGGGTCCTGCCATTCCCGTGGCATCTTCCAGGTCTAGATGCAGACACGGTGCGAACATCCCCCCAGGGAACATAAGATGCTCCCGATTCATCACTGAGCTCTGGGATGCCATCTGCAGTTCCCAACACTCCTTGCCCTTTCGGGGCAGCCACGCTTCCAGCATGGAAAGTTAATCGAATCCGTCTCAAACTTTTCTTTCCAAACTCAGGAATTCATTACTGTGAACCCAGGGAGTTCAGCATTTTGGCTGAGAGCTGTTTGGAAGAGTTGCTTACGGACTCTACTCGGTAGTTGCTTGAAAAGGAAGAAAGTTTTGTGCCAAATGGGGTGAAGATTTCGGTGCAGATACGTGACAAGATGCTCGAGGACCTAATGCAAATATGGATCATGCTTTCTTTGGCTGTCGGCGGTGCCTTGAAATTGTGATTCTTCCCTGATTTTTTAATGGTTTTTAGGGGCTGCCATTGATGTGGAATTTGCTTGATTAAAGTTGACTGCAGCGTGCATGTTTTGGAAGTTTTATGAGGAGGCGGCAGTGCCTGGATGTACAGGGTGCCTGTTGAATTACCCGACGTCCACTGTTTTTGGCCGGTCCTGAGAGAGAAGTACTAGGTCACCACGTTAATTTATTTCCAGTGATAAAGCATCATTTTAGCTACTTTCTGTATTTCCTCCTGATTTCCCTCCCAATTCTGTTTGAATATTCACTTTCATTCATACAAGACAAAATCAGACAATCATCTCAGGACCCTTTTTGTCATCTTAATGAAAATGAAACGGTCCTGGTGATATGCTTCCAGTGCAAGGTGATTTGACTGCATTTGGGTAGGCAATTACTCTTGCATTAACATATCCACGTTGCATTAAAGACGGAGCGCTACGCTTGCTATCGGGATGCTATGGTTTACTTTTGTCTGGCGTGCAGAAAGGGATCATTGGAGCTCCATGAATAATAGAAACCAGAGAAAGAATAATAAAAAAAAAAAGCAACCAAACTCCTTTAGGGTA
>VZRU01012187.1:243314-267804 GCA_013398155.1 Pedionomus torquatus
TGGCCCAGGGTAGGAGGGTTGGGTTGGGATGATCTTTAAGGTCCCTTCCAACTCTAACCATTCTATGATTCTATGAATAGTTAGATCAGGAGTGAAAAAGTCTCCCTTTTCTGTGCTTGCATCCCCATGTAAGTTAATAGTGATAAACTGTGTAAATTTAATCTTTGGAACTGGAAAACTGTGAAACTTGTGTTGGTGTATAAGCCCAAATTGCGTAGGCCGCATTAATTCATTTTCAAGTGAAATTAATTACAGAAACTTTGACAAAGCATACCTCGTTGAGACCTGCAGTTGCATCAAAATGGAAATAGTCTGTGAAAATGGTTTAATTTGCCAATATTTTATTCAAGACAAATCCAGGGAAAGATGTTATAATGTCTGAGTATCTCATTTCAAAGTATTTGGAATGGAATGCCTTGATTTTTAATTTGCAATCATACTTTTATTTAGATTAGATTTCTGATGTTATGAAGGTGGGCAACTTTGCTATGGAGCATTTTGCTGGTTGTATGAAACACTCGTTTCTGCAGAATTTTCCTGCATTGAAAATTTCAAAATTAGGGCAGATTCCTTTAACTGGGAGAAAGCTGAATGTCAAAATTTGATGGTGTATTAGAATGTTTACAGAACTCAGTAATGTAAATAAAAAAAAAAAAGTATATGGTAAATATATCTCACTCTTGTCAGTCACAACCAGGCAGAATTTTAGTGGCATAGAAGTCCTGAGAAGGTAGAATTTATAGATCAGAGGAGTGGGTAGGTGAGAGGCAGCGCATTTGCTCTGCCAGATCCTTTTGAATGGACTGAGCAGTAGCAGAGTTTGTTCACCCAACAGAATAGTGCCTGTGCACTTGTACTGAGGGTGCCATAAACCCAAAGAAATTGGATGTAGAGTCACGGAATTGTCAGAATTGGAAGGGACTTCTAGAGATCATTGAGAGCCCTCATCTAGAAAGGTGGGGGTCGGTCATTTCTCCCAAGTCAGAGGTGACAGGACAAGAGGAAAAGGCCTCAAGTTGCACCAGGGGAGACTGGGTTTCAGGAAATATTTTTACATTGAAAGGGTTATTAAGCCTTGGAATGGGCTGCCCAGGGAACTGGTTGAGTCACCATCCCTGGAGGTATTTAAAAGATGGTTGACGTAGTGCTTAGTGGTGTGCTTTAGTGCTTTAGTGTGGGTTGTTGCTATTTTTTATCAGTTAGGTTGATGGTTGGACTAGATGATCTCAAAGGTCCTTTCCGACCTAGACAATGATTCTATGATCTAGTCCTATTCCCCTGCTAAACTAGGATTGCCCAGAGCACATTACTCAGGACAGCATCCAGGCAGGTCTTGAAGACCTCCAGAGACTCCACACCCTCCCTGGGGGACCTATTCCAGGATTCTGTCACCCTCACTATAAAGAAGTTTCTCTTCATATTTGACAGGGACTTCCCATATTCCATCTTGCGCCCATTTCCCCATCTCCTGTTTCTCACTGGGAACCACTGAAAAGAGTCTGGCTCCATCCTTCAACCCACCNAAAATTGGCTCATTTTACCTCAAACCAGGACATACTTAGCTGAGCAACAGCGGAGGGATGTGGATATCCAATTAGGATAATATACAAAAAAATTGGAGTCACATCGCGCTTACTTGGGAACTCTTTACTCCGTTTCAAAAATGCAGGAAGCAATTTCTAATGACGTTTCTTGCGTGGCAGAGCTACAGGTTTTCTGCCATCAGATGAAGAGCGAGGCAGCGTGAGCTTTTCTTTGTACTTTCCTGATGGGGAACGTTAACCTCCTCCTTCTCCAGCGCTTTCAAACTTGAAGCTAATTAGCAAGAGGGGGCCGTGTTGCAGTTCTTTCTAAAGCAGGTTTCAAGGCCACGAAATCCAATGTAGTAAAGTAGCTGAACCTTAAAAGAGTGTGTGTTGGGTGGAAAGATGAATAGAATCCGTAGCAGAAGTTTGATTTAGCAGAAATAGGTCTTTCAAGTTGTGTTTGCTTACCTTAGCAGGCACGTATGAGCCAAAGATACACAGCAGACTGCAAAAAATGCACAGGCAAGGGGAGTGAATGCTCCATCCCTGGAGGGGTTCAAGGCCAGGCTGGATGGGGTTTGGAGCAACCTGGTGTGGTGGCCCAGGGTAGGAGGGTTGGAACTGGATGATCTTTAAGGTCCCTTCCAACTCTAACCATTCTATGATTCTATGAATAGTTAGATCAGGAGTGAAAAAGTCTCCCTTTTCTGTGCTTGCATCCCCATGTAAGTTAATAGTGATAAACTGTGTAAATTTAATCTTTGGAACTGGAAAACTGTGAAACTTGTGTTGGTGTATAAGCCCAAATTGCGTAGGCCGCATTAATTCATTTTCAAGTGAAATTAATTACAGAAACTTTGACAAAGCATACCTCGTTGAGACCTGCAGTTGCATCAAAATGGAAATAGTCTGTGAAAATGGTTTAATTTGCCAATATTTTATTCAAGAGAAATCCAGGGAAAGATGTTATAATGTCTGAGTATCTCATTTCAAAGTATTTGGAATGGAATACCTTGATTTTTAATTTGCAATCATACTTTTATTTAGATTAGATTTCTGATGTTATGAAGGTGGGCAACTTTGCTATGGAGCATTTTGCTGGTTGTATGAAACACTCGTTTCTGCAGAATTTTCCTGCATTGAAAATTTCAAAATTAGGGCAGATTCCTTTAACTGGGAGAAAGCTGAATGTCAAAATTTGATGGTGTATTAGAATGTTTACAGAATTCAGTAATGTAAATAATAAAAAAAAGAGTATATGGTAAATATATCTCACTCTGTTGTCAGTCACAACCAGGCAGAATTTTAGTGGCATAGAAGTCCTGAGAAGGTAGAATTTATAGATCAGAGGAGTGGGTAGGTGAGAGGCAGCGCATTTGCTCTGCCAGATCCTTTTGAATGGACTGAGCAGTAGCAGAGTTTGTTCACCCAACAGAATAGTGCCTGTGCACTTGTACTGAGGGTGCCATAAACCCAAAGAAATTGGATGTAGAGTCACGGAATTGTCAGAATTGGAAGGGACTTCTAGAGATCATTGAGAGCCCTCATCTAGAAAGGTGGGGGTCGGTCATTTCTCCCAAGTCAGAGGAGACAGGACAAGAGGAAAAGGCCTCAAGTTGCACCAGGGGAGACTGGGTTTCAGGAAATATTTTTACATTGAAAGGGTTATTAAGCCTTGGAATGGGCTGCCCAGGGAACTGGTTGAGTCACCATCCCTGGAGGTATTTAAAAGATGGTTGACGTAGTGCTTAGTGGTGTTCTTTAGTGCTTTAGTGTGGGTTGTTGCTATTTTTTATCAGTTAGGTTGATGGTTGGACTAGATGATCTCAAAGGTCCTTTCCGACCTAGACAATGATTCTATGATCTAGTCCTATTCCCCTGCTAAACTAGGATTGCCCAGAGCACATTACTCAGGACAGCATCCAGGCAGGTCTTGAAGACCTCCAGAGACTCCACACCCTCCCTGGGGGACCTATTCCAGGATTCTGTCACCCTCACTATAAAGAAGTTTCTCTTCATATTTGACAGGGACTTCCCATATTCCATCTTGCGCCCATTTCCCCATCTCCTGTTTCTCACTGGGAACCACTGAAAAGAGTCTGGCTCCATCCTTCAACCCACCCTTCAGATACTTACAAGCATTAATAAGGTCTCTTCTCAGCCTTCTCTTCCCCAGGCTGAAGATTCCCAGCTCTCTCAGCCTTTCCTCATCAGGGAGATGCTCCAATCCCTTAATCATCTTTGTTACCCGAAGTAAGAAGTAACATATAAAATCATCTGCTGTGCTGCTTGCTCGTTCTGTCTGCTCTCATACCCTCAGCTTTGTCCACCCACTCTTTAAATGCCTGAAGAGTGAAAACTTCTGCTTGATCTTTTTTTAGACTGTTTCCTAAACCAAATGGCTACGCAACTGAGCAATTAGTCCTGGCATTATTGAAATGCCTCTGTTTGCTTGCTTTCCTTTTTCCTACATATCACCCTAAATATTAGGATAGTTTACAGGCTGGTTTGCAAAACAGCACGAGAGACTGTAAGATGATAATTTTTTAATTGCTGTGAAGCTCCTCGTGATTCTGCCTGGAGAGNAAGGGGAGTGAATGCTCCATCCCTGGAGGGGTTCAAGGCCAGGCTGGATGGGGTTTGGAGCAACCTGGTGTGGTGGCCCAGGGTAGGAGGGTTGGAACTGGATGATCTTTAAGGTCCCTTCCAACTCTAACCATTCTATGATTCTATGAATAGTTAGATCAGGAGTGAAAAAGTCTCCCTTTTCTGTGCTTGCATCCCCATGTAAGTTAATAGTGATAAACTGTGTAAATTTAATCTTTGGAACTGGAAAACTGTGAAACTTGTGTTGGTGTATAAGCCCAAATTGCGTAGGCCGCATTAATTCATTTTCAAGTGAAATTAATTACAGAAACTTTGACAAAGCATACCTCGTTGAGACCTGCAGTTGCATCAAAATGGAAATAGTCTGTGAAAATGGTTTAATTTGCCAATATTTTATTCAAGAGAAATCCAGGGAAAGATGTTATAATGTCTGAGTATCTCATTTCAAAGTATTTGGAATGGAATACCTTGATTTTTAATTTGCAATCATACTTTTATTTAGATTAGATTTCTGATGTTATGAAGGTGGGCAACTTTGCTATGGAGCATTTTGCTGGTTGTATGAAACACTCGTTTCTGCAGAATTTTCCTGCATTGAAAATTTCAAAATTAGGGCAGATTCCTTTAACTGGGAGAAAGCTGAATGTCAAAATTTGATGGTGTATTAGAATGTTTACAGAATTCAGTAATGTAAATAATAAAAAAAAGAGTATATGGTAAATATATCTCACTCTGTTGTCAGTCACAACCAGGCAGAATTTTAGTGGCATAGAAGTCCTGAGAAGGTAGAATTTATAGATCAGAGGAGTGGGTAGGTGAGAGGCAGCGCATTTGCTCTGCCAGATCCTTTTGAATGGACTGAGCAGTAGCAGAGTTTGTTCACCCAACAGAATAGTGCCTGTGCACTTGTACTGAGGGTGCCATAAACCCAAAGAAATTGGATGTAGAGTCACGGAATTGTCAGAATTGGAAGGGACTTCTAGAGATCATTGAGAGCCCTCATCTAGAAAGGTGGGGGTCGGTCATTTCTCCCAAGTCAGAGGTGACAGGACAAGAGGAAAAGGCCTCAAGTTGCACCAGGGGAGACTGGGTTTCAGGAAATATTTTTACATTGAAAGGGTTATTAAGCCTTGGAATGGGCTGCCCAGGGAACTGGTTGAGTCACCATCCCTGGAGGTATTTAAAAGATGGTTGACGTAGTGCTTAGTGGTGTGCTTTAGTGCTTTAGTGTGGGTTGTTGCTATTTTTTATCAGTTAGGTTGATGGTTGGACTAGATGATCTCAAAGGTCCTTTCCGACCTAGACAATGATTCTATGATCTAGTCCTATTCCCCTGCTAAACTAGGATTGCCCAGAGCACATTACTCAGGACAGCATCCAGGCAGGTCTTGAAGACCTCCAGAGACTCCACACCCTCCCTGGGGGACCTATTCCAGGATTCTGTCACCCTCACTATAAAGAAGTTTCTCTTCATATTTGACAGGGACTTCCCATATTCCATCTTGCGCCCATTTCCCCATCTCCTGTTTCTCACTGGGAACCACTGAAAAGAGTCTGGCTCCATCCTTCAACCCACCCTTCAGATACTTACAAGCATTAATAAGGTCTCTTCTCAGCCTTCTCTTCCCCAGGCTGAAGATTCCCAGCTCTCTCAGCCTTTCCTCATCAGGGAGATGCTCCAATCCCTTAATCATCTTTGTTACCCGAAGTAAGAAGTAACATATAAAATCATCTGCTGTGCTGCTTGCTCGTTCTGTCTGCTCTCATACCCTCAGCTTTGTCCACCCACTCTTTAAATGCCTGAAGAGTGAAAACTTCTGCTTGATCTTTTTTTAGACTGTTTCCTAAACCAAATGGCTACGCAACTGAGCAATTAGTCCTGGCATTATTGAAATGCCTCTGTTTGCTTGCTTTCCTTTTTCCTACATATCACCCTAAATATTAGGATAGTTTACAGGCTGGTTTGCAAAACAGCACGAGAGACTGTAAGATGATAATTTTTTAATTGCTGTGAAGCTCCTCGTGATTCTGCCTGGAGAGAAGATGCTTAGGAGGGGATCTACGATGGATGGTATCATTCCAGATGGTGGAAATAGCTTCCAAAGAGTAGAAAAATAGTATGGAAACATTGGCCTTTTACAGGAAATGTTTCCTGATGCAGACCAATGCTCCAGCAGTAACTCCACAATGCATGAGGAATATATTTCCATCCTCAGCTGTTCTTTATACCTTCCTCCAGCAAAGCATTTGAGCCTGCAAATCCAGGAGGCCTTTGCACGGCTGGTCTGCTCTACCTAGAGAGAGAAGGCTCTTCTATTTTATATTCCTTTAAGGGCAGCTTTTCCCCTGTACGACCTTCCTAGAGATCCTTCCATTCCCTAGCAGGTTTTAAAAAGTTAATCAGTGCCTTGTACAGCTCTCAGTGGTAGAAAGTGTTACAACATAGGCTATTTGTTCCTAAATCTACACTTGATATAAGAAGCAGCAAGCAATATATATCCTCATATATACCCGTGCACAGAGGCTCACACCTCCTTTGGCTGACCTGGTTATTCCTGTGTTCCCATTAGCCTGCCGGGCTGTTCAGTTTAACCAGCTGCATGCACTAAATAATAGAAACATTTAATGTTTTGCCGCTTGAATGGTCCCCAACAACAGTTTGGAACAATCTCATCCCAGCGGATTGGGGCTGCGGAGGGGCTGGATGAAAGCCACGCGCGGGGGCTCCGGCGCTTGGAAGGAAAGGGGAGAGAGAACATGTGCTATTTTCTGAACACCCTGGGTGCAAGCAGGAGCTGGGGTGTGGATGTGTGTGCCGAGGCGTTTACACTCCATGCAAATTCAGATGTTCCTATAGCAGCGCAAACCTCTTGCTGCTGCTGCTGGAGAAGCTTTCAGAAGTTTTTTTTTTTTTTTTTTTTTTTTTTTTTTTTTATATATTTTTTNGATAAATTTAATTTCAATGTTTTACTGTGTCACAGAATGTGTTCTCTGCCTTCCTGCCGGGGAAGACTTTCCCGTGCGGTGCTGGCTGGCTGCAGGCATCCCAAGGTGGAAGTAGAGTTGCAAATCAGCCCCGTATCTTCTGACAGATTTTATGAAGAGCGTGTGAATCTCCGTCCCTCCATCCCACTCTCTCTCCTTCCCCTCTCCTTGGACAAGGCACTTGCTTTGCAAACGGAGATGCTTTCCTATGATTTATCCCTGAGCCTGAAAACCCACATGGTCAAGTTTTTAAAATCTTTGAAATATCCCATGGAAGGACTTGTCAAACCAGTAGGATTGATGTGGCAGGAGGCTTGGTGCCTGCACTGGCAGTGGTCAGGACAGGGAGCTGAATCCTGGAGTGTCCAGCCATTGTGGAGAAGCTTCATTTAATGCTCGGATTAGCCCTTCTCCGACAGAGCCAGCCTCTCGGAGGCTAATTCAGGGTAACTCCAGTGTGTGGACATGTCCTGCAAAGCAGGGTCTGCCTCCATAAACCTGCCGAGACCTCGTTACACCTGGAAAGGGGTTAGCAACCCTGCAGAGGGGTTGGTGGCCTCAGCTTGTCCCCAGGAAAGCTGGGAGCCACCACTTGCTGTGGGCCAGGTCATACAGGGTTTGGAGAGGCTGCAGGAGGCAGAGTTGGTGGATCATGAGAGGTAAAAGAGCACAACCTACAGAAGGATGTGGGGGCAGGATGCTCCCAAATGACTCTCGGTATAACACGCCACCTCCAAATGAAGCTTACGGCTGAACTGTGTCAGCTGGGACCGATGGATAAAATACCCCAACTCAGCTGGTGCTCCCTCCAAATGAAGCGTTTTCTTCTCTTTGTCCAGACAGAAAAATGGAAAATGTCAGCTTTGTTTTCTGATGAAAATTCATTGTCTGCCAGCTTCCCTGAAAGCCGTTGGTAATGCCTGGCCCCAGCCTGCATCGACAGGAGTCCTAAAATACAGCTAGTGCCAAAGAGGAGTGGTAAAAATGTAGGCTGCTCTCTTCTTGTAGGTGCTATTACTCTTCCTGCCCCCCCCCTCCCCCTGTGGGTGCCTTCTGTGAGTATAGCAGCTTCTATTGATGAAGAACGCTGTTTGTCCCAAAAGAAGAGGAATTTATTATTTTTGCTACATGGGGAACCTGTCATCTGACAAGTATTTCCCTCTCCCAACCTCAGTTCTCCTTTTCTGTACATAAATACAGTGCTTGCGCCCTTCCAGGTGCCCCAGCTTCTCTGAAAATCCCCGTGTCGTATACATCAAATTGGCCCATGCATTTTTAATGTAGTCTTATTGACTGGATTTGGGAAACATAAGGATAAAACAAATCACTATACTACGAAGGAAAAAGCCATTTGGCCAAGTGCATCTGCTCACCTTTGATTTATTTCAGCAACTTTCTCCTATATTTTCAGTCTATTCCCTCCCCTTAAAAATAACCTATTAGTCTTCTAGTATTTTGGCATTTGCATCTGCAGTTTGCTTCTCAGCCTATTCCATATTCACATTCCTTTGATATATACATATGAAATAATAACCCAGAGCTGAAATACTAGCTAAACCTGGTTTCTGATACAATCCCCGTGGTATTTAATTTTGCTTTCTTAGGCATCTAAAATGATGGCCTGGGTGATTGCTATCTCAGGGTATAGCAGTGTATCTTGGAGGAGTTTAAACGTTGTGTTGGAGCTGGGAGCGTGAAACCCAGCTGAACAAAGCCCCTGCAGATAAATGAGCTCTGTGCTGTTTGCTCAGCGCAGTGGGGATAACCCCAGCCATGGATAAGTGCTGCGGAGGGAGTGGAGAAATCCACATTTCAAAACCTCAGTCGCCTCCTGAAGCCCATCCAGGTTATTCCTTCAGCTGCCGGCTTTGGGCATGCAGCCTTTTGCATGGGCTGTGGGATGTGCTGGGAAAAAGGAAATTAGAATCATAGAATAGTTAGAAGTGGAAGGGACCATAAAGATCATTGAGTTCCAAACCCCCTGCCATGGGCAGGGACACCTCCCACCACACCAGGTTGCTCCAAGCCCCATCCAGCCTGGCCTTGAACACCTCCAGGGATGGGGCAGCCACAGCTTCTCTGGGCAACCTGTTCCAGTGCCTCACCACCCTCACAGGAAAGAAGTTTTTCTTGAGATCTAATCTAAGTCTCTCCCCTCTTCCAGTTTAAAACCATTACCCCCTTGCTGTGTGCAGCCAGGCATCGATGAGCATGGGGAGCAGGTTGGGCAGGGCCTGATAAATCCACTGTTCAACAGCAAGAAACACTTTTTTCCAACCAAACCAAGGTGGATCTTTATCTTCTTGCTTCTCTTTCCCTTTGCTTTCTTTACTGCAGAGCCTTAGGCACCTGTGGGACCTGTAGTAGCAAGGTTGTCTTGATGATCCCTCTGTATAAAGAAAAAAAACATGTAAAATGGACAAATTCCAATAATCCCACATACAGTGAAGCTAAGGGTCCAAATGGCCATGTGGCCACCCCGGCAAGCCATGTGCCTGCTAGCATTTTGTGTGTATCGATGTTGTAATTGCAAATGTCAGTGCTTGTTATGGAAGTGCCTGTGAGGTCCACCCGAAAATGGGACCCTGACTGTGCTGGTCGCTCAGCCACTGCAGCAGGTCACGAGTATGCCAGCCTGATCCCAGAGCTCTCGGTCTCAGCAGGTGAGGTGGACAAAGATGAGAGAAGAAGGAGAAAGAAGAGAAGAGGGAATGATCTTATACAAGTCCAAGTGCACTGGCAGCAATTAAATTCTGGTCTTTTCAGTCCCATCCCAGAGCACCGGTCCCTGGAGCACATGCTTTTCCCAGAAGTAAACCCAAGCTTCATGTCTGTCTCCTCTCTAAATATTCGTGCTCTCCTGTGCTGTGTTTCTGCCATGAGGCTGTGAAGCTTGCGCCCCACGTACAGATATAAATTACTATCAGCAGCATAATAAAGAGTGATATACACAGCCATGTCAGCCCTTCTCACGCTGCAAGCTTTTATGTCGGTTGTTTAAATCCACCAACAATATTGCTGGAACTTCACAAGATATTGGGGCTTTTTAGTCTAATGGGAATGATACGGGTGGTTTTCAGCTGCCTTCAGGAGCAAATATCAGTGCTGTGGGATTGGAAAATAAGACTCTGAGCGTCACGGGGATGGTGCTGGGGGATGGTGCTGGGACTTGGAGTGGATCCTTCAACGGGAGCGGTCAGGCAGACCAGAGCACCGGGGCAGGACTGTCAGTGAAAGAAACCAAAACTCATTATAGAGGCAGGGCATCATCGTGCTTTTGCAGTTTACAGCCATTTACCAGTGTGGGAAAGGATTGCTTGTGAAAAAAAATAGTATAAATTTCAGTGTAATGTAAATCCTTCTGCATTAGGGTGCGTTTTCCCTAAAGCATCCCTTAACCAAATGGGCTGTGAGGTTCCCTTTGTCTCAGGCAGTATTTTAGCCATTCTGATTTTAAGTGATAGATGTATAATTCTGTGATGTGCCCTTAAAGAATTGTATTGTGTCTGTGTTCGGTGTTGACCCAAAGCCAAAAGCAAGAGAGGTTTTTTTGTAGATTTTTGTATCCAGTAACTGCAGGGAATAACGCTCTTTAAAATATTTCTTTTAATAAGCTTAAGTGGAGAAAATTGAAAAACATCATTCATACTTTGATGTCCTAAAGTATGAAATCTGAATAGCTTACTAGTGACTAAATTCTATCCCTTGACCGTGGAAAGAGGCGAGATTTAGGAACATCTTAAGATCAAATGAAATAGGGTCAGCTTTGTGGTGTAGTGGCTGGGAGATTCACTGGCGTAGGGAGGCGTGAGTTCAGGCTCCAAGCTCAGTATTTCTCTTACAAACTGACATTCCCACCGAGAGCTGCAGGGCTAGTATTTTAAACACAATCCTTGAGAAAGGCTCAGGACCAGCTGCATGGGGAGGACATGAGTTATAAAACTTCCGTGAGACACAGGACGCCTGGGTTTGAACCCATCAAGCTACAGCTTTCTCTGAGATTTTTAACCAAGGTACTTCTGCAAAACAGAAATAAAAGCGCTTTTGTGTCTCAGTAAGGTGTTTTGAGCATTAAAGACACCCTAGACCGGAGTTTAAAAGGTGTTTAGATGCCTGAAGATTCAGTTAAGCAATTTGGAGAACCACTCAGGGTTCCCAGGTGCCCAACTCGTTGGCTTCGCTGAGCGTTTCATAAGCTGCTCAGCCACTATTGACTGATGCACCAAGATAAATGAATCTGGAGAGATTTTCTCTTCATGGCATGATTTTTAGAGGGAGCTTTAAAAACCTCTTCATCTGCTGTGGGAAATGTAACATTTGGGAAATAGCTGTAAAACATGGTTAGACCCCTAGTGAAGTTTATTAGTATTCTTTATGCAAATCCATGTGGAAAAATTGCTCTGAAGATACCCGCGTAGAAATCTAAATACTGACGAGCTTGCTACAGACTGCAGAAAATTGGACATACAAAATCTCTGGCCTGACCTTTGAATAACCCCTCCTTCCTGAAATATTCAGTTTGTTGTACACAGTCTGCTTTAATTCGTGTTAGAGGCAGGATGGTGTACCCCACAGCAAGGAACCTGGCCAGGTGTGAAGGGCTGCAGCTGATGTGTGTCATCACCTCCGTCGCTGAACTCCAGAAGTCTGTAATCGCATGTGAACTTCAGCATCTTCTTTCTGAAACCGACTGATCGAGAAGTTGGCTGCGAAGCCTCTGAGATTATGTATGTTTGGATGTATGCATTTAACAGGAAGCTTTTTATGAATCAGACAGAACTGGGATGGTATCAAGGATGCTCTAAACCGTATGGATGTGGATGATTTGGCCACAGCTTTATGATGCTGCTGCTACTAATATATGTACTCCCTTATGCTGAGAAAACGTATTCATCTTTTACCAGCATGAATATGTTAGCATTTATGGTTAACATTCTGTTTGCCTTTGGCTTTTTTTAGGAGGGTGTAAAGGAATCTTCCTCTGGTAACTGTGTTTTGTCTTGATACGTTGCTGGTTATTGACTGTAGGCAATGATCTTGCCTCCATTTTTACCTGAGTTCCTCAAAGTCTTGCTTGCCCTCCTTCTCCAAAAATACTTGGGGGATGACAGTAGAGATGAGAGAGGAAGGAGGTGGATTCAACCCATAACGGAATGCCTTACCGGCCCAGGACACGTAAGAATCATAGAGTCATGGAATGGTTAGAGTTGGAAAGGACCTTGAAGATCATCGTATTCCAACCCCCCTGCCATGGGCAGGGACACCTCCCACTAGACCAGGTTGCTCAAAGCCCTATCAAGCCTGGCCTTAAATACTTCCAGGGATGGGGCATCCACAACCTCCCTGGGCAGCCTGTTCCAGTGCCTCACCACCCTCACAGGAAAGAATTTTCTCCTAATATCCAATCTAAATCTCCCCTCTTCCAATTTAAAACCATTCCCCCTTGTCCTATCACTACGCTTCCTGACAAAGAGTCCCTCTCCAGCTCTCCTGTAGCTCCCTTCAGACACTGGAAGGCTGCTAGAAGGTCTCCCTGGAGCCTTCTCTTCTCCAGGCTGAACAGCCCCAGCTGTAAGATAGGAGTATGGTTGGCCAAAGCTCACCTATACTTTATGCAGAGGAATAGAGCCCCCAAGGATTTGGTGGACGGAGCAGTGCTCTGTCTGCTTTGAGTAGGAACAACTGAGCTCCCATGCTTCATGCAAATCAGAGGCGTGAACCCAGGCCACAGATGTAGAGGGAACAATTGATTTTTGACATTGTGTCAGGAGGCCCACCTGGGCTTCCTTAACTGACTTAGCTGGGGTGGCTCTAGCAGTAATGATGTGGTACATCAGGCTTTACCGCAGACCACAAAGGCATTACCAGCGTCCCTGGATGCATTTTTATGTACCTTAATAAGCCCATGTACCTGCATTTTTATTGCTGTGGGGTTGTGTTGCTAGAGCAGCACTTGCATCACCCATTACATCTACTCTATGAAGAGATAAACCTACAGAGGGGAGTACAGAACACAGTACTGAACCTCTTCAATTCCCGGGTGAGAACCTAGGCAGTGGACCATCCCTCTCCTTACACGTGTGTTTATTATTGGTCTTCTTTAATTCATAAAAACAGATGCAGAGAAGATAAGTGACTTCTCTGATTCCCATCTGAAGCTGGATAAGAACTTGCTTGGCCTGTTCAGTAACCCGTGGCTGTCCCTCCTCAGAGCCTATAGAGTACAGAAATATTAATGCGTCGTCTTTTCTTTATGGCTTTAATTACTGTGTGCACTGGGTACGGTGATAAATGGGTATCTTTGTGTTAAGCAGCTAATTAATGTTTGGAACTTAGTCTTTTGTTTATTGTAGACTTTTGCGTGAAACTATTCTCAGCTGTAATGGAGTTCACGAAATATGGACTGTAGATTTAAAATGTTAGAGACAAAAAGATGAGGTGCTGCTAAGGGCCATCAGTGCATGTTGACTTCTTTTGGTCCTACATACATCAAAAAAATGAAGTGAAACCGATTGCTGGAGGACTGATTGCAGCGAAAGTACCTTGTTTAATCTCACACGTTCAGGATGCTTTGTGAGCCAGGAAAGCTATCAAGATACAGTTTTAATTAACATTTGCTTTTTAGATAATGTGCACAGTTTATTTTGGCAAGAGTTCATTGAATATGAAATTTCCATAATTAAGATACTTAAACCTGCAATATTTTGTTTTCTGCAGTATTTTTTCCAAAATGGCATAAATTCTGCAGCGTTTATTACCCGGTAGACAACTACTACAAGAAATAGCAGTTTCTCCCCCTGCTTTTTTTAATCTACTTTTAACCTCTTGGTTTTGGTGCCTTGTTAGACGGCATCTTCTTTTTAGAAATGTGTATGAGCAATCACAGGATAAAAATTACAGAGAGATGGTACAAATATAAGTTCCCATTCCTAAGATAATTGAATGCAAATCTTCCTTTAATTTGTTTTAATATGTACTTCTGAATGAACTCATCACTGTATCATCTGAACACCCCACAAAACTATAGAATTCAGTGAATCATCACAGAGATGATATTTCTCTTCTGTCCTTCAGAAGGAACCAGACTCTTAAAACAATATGTTTTACATATTTAGGGGTATTAAACCCTCCTTTCAGAGATATTATCAGCCTCCTGTTGTAGAAGGAAAAAGTTAAATAGTGTGAGAAACCCTCCATGGCATAGACGGTGAATTGAAAGAATTAATGATTCTTGGATGTTCCCCTTATTTTTAATAGTGCTTGAAAAGGAATGTGCTGGAAAAAACGTAGTGCTTTATATTTTTCTGTCACTGATTCTTCAGATAAGACTAGAAAGCTCTAAAACCGAACAGAAATGGTTGATGAACAATGAAACCTCCCATCTTAGCACTGCATAATGTCAACAGATTTTTACAAGAAGCAACGTTATTAAACAATGTCAAATTAAAAGGGAGAAAAGTACTTCCATTCTGATTGTGTTGGAGGGAAGGATGTATTCACTGTTCAGAGTGATTGCTGGGAAAAATGAGATTTTTCAGAATACTCGATGTCGTTGGTAGGGGAGGAACGGGCAGGTCCATTATGGCACTGTGACTTTATTATTTATTGAGGGACTTCCAAATGAGCACAGGAGGAGTGTAAAATTGAAGAACAAATGAAGGCTAAAAGGTTATTTGCGTTCTGGTTAAATCCTCTTTCTTTATGATATCGTCAGTAATTCGGTTTTTAGCTATGAAGTAGCCCACCCTGAGAAACCACCAGTGCTTCAGGTTTGAGGGTTCCCACCTCCTCCCTGCCTGTTCAGCCGTGTGTGTGTGTGGATGGAAGGGTTTGCAGACCCACAGGAGAACAACTCGCTTGTAAGAACACAGATTTTTGTGAACTGCTCAGGTTATTTCTCTATTGTCCAGAGGGTAAATGTGAGAAGAGCTGAAATCTCCTCTGCATGTGCTATGAAAATGATAGCTGAAATCCAAACTGCTGGGTAGCCTCTGCTTCCCCTGGGCTGTGAAGTACCTCTAGCTCTGGAAGGAATTTATCTACACCCAATGTCTGCACCCAAAATTTAGTGTTTATGATTTTTTTTTTTACAGATTAGCCCCTGCATTTACCTGTGAGATAGATAAATGTGGTCAGTCCAGCAATACCCATCAGAGTGGTGGCTTCTGCTGAAGGATGTGGAGGTCCTGGACCAGGCTTGAGAAGAGGTCCGTGTAGGACCTCTGTTCTCACCTGCTGAGCTGGTAACCCCTGTGATAAAACACAAATTTTCTCAGCAGGGGGGCTGGCTGGAGGAATGCTCCATTGATTGCATCCTCAGTATCTCAGAGGGCATAAATGCTAATTAGCATCAGTGATTGCTGGAGGGGAGGATGGTGCCCGTTGGACTCGGAGGGGTGTAGCTTGCCCTTTCTAAGCAATAAATCTATACTGGTTAAACCGCCTGTGTCGGAGTGTCTGTGGAATCAAAACCAGTGTCTGCAAAAGTGTGTGAAGTTAATAGTGTCCGTTAACAGGTATTTATAGATATTAAAACAAAATTAAGAAGCTGGAGTTCTGTCCTTCGAGCAAGGAGGGAAGGCAATGGAGAACAAGATGCAAAGCACCACAGGGAACTGGCAGTAGAGGGGCTGTGAGTTTATTCAGACTAATGCCAATATTTGCCTGAGAGTCCACAAAAGGAAATCTAAGCTGCTCACTGAAAAAGTAGGGAAATTGCTTCTGTGCTGTCTGAACGGCAGCTACAGGACTGTAACCAGCCAGAGAATATATGTGCCTTTAAATAACCATCATGTATTGTCCTCAGAAAATAATGCAGTCTCTTCACAGCTACCCTCTCCCTAAAGTATGTTCTTGTCATTAGCTGTTACGATACACATAACCATCCTTTAATTTTCGTAGAATCGTAGAATGGATAGGGTTGGAAGGGACCTTAAAGATCATCAAGTTCCAACCCCTCTTCCATGGGCAGGGACACCTCCCGCCACACCAGGTTGTTCAAAGCCCCATCCAGCCTGGCCTTGAACCCCTCCAGGGATGGGGCAGCCACAGCTTCTCTGGACAACCTTTTCCAGTGCCTCACCACCCTCACAGGAAAGAATTGCTTCCTAATATCCAATCTAAATCTCCCCTCTTCCTATTCAAAACCATTACCCCTAGTCCTATCCCTGCACTCCCTGACTAAGAGTCCTTCTCCAGCTCTCCTGGAGCTCTCTTCAGATACTGGAAGGCTGCTGCAAGTTCCCCCCAGAACCTTCTCTTCTCCAGGCTGAACAGCCCCAGCTCTCCCAGCCTGTCCTCCCAGCAGAGATGCTCTAATCATCTTGGTGGTCCTCCACTGGACCTATTCCACCAGGTCCTTGTCCTTTCTCTGTTGAGGACTCCAGAGCTGGACACAGGACTCCAGGTGGGGTCTCAGCAGTGCAGAGTAGTGGGGGCGATTCACCTCCCGCGACCTGCTGGTCACGCTTCTTTTGCTGCAGCCCAGGATGGGGTTGGCTTTCTGGGCTGCCAGTGCACACTGCATTTCGAGGTCTTTGCTCATCTTCTTCACTGTACATTCCAGAAGGTATAAGCTAGTTAAAAACAATTAGTACAAATTCTTGATGCCTTGGCCAGGTACTTCTGTAGTTCTGGCCTTTGCATTCCTGCATCACTCATATCTTCACATTCTCGCTCAGTTCTTTTTATTATGGATTAAGTATGTTTGCATTTAATTCAGTTAGTGGCTCTTGGCTGGTTTGCTGGGGCTTTCCACATGGGATGAAAAAGAGCTAGGTGTGCTGTTGCCATATGCTGCATCCCATTTATCCATGGAATAGTGGGTGGACGGGGCAGGCAAGACTCGGGGGAAGGAGAAGGTTGATGGGTTATAAGCTAATGGGTTAATAATGACCGCGGCCGGTGCTATGTCTCTATCGAGTCTGGTGCCTTTGTAGATTCTTCTGGGAAATTGTACAAGATGGGTTTGCTCAACCACAAACACACTCGCACAATGGAGACATAATGAAAACCAGAGATAAAAGAAGCAATACGTTAGCTTCACAGAAAGCTGCGACACAAAGGTTTCAGGAAACCCTATTCTGAAGAATTAAGGAAGTTTTAGGATGTAAAGTGGGATGGCTGGAAGGGATATATGGAACAATCGGCGATTGCTGTGCCTTAAAGAGGGGCTTCTCAGAGACCGAGGCTAAAAGTGTGTGTTGAAACAGCCAAAGCAGTGAAAGAGGAACACAGAGCTGAGTTAAATGTGAAAGGACAAAGATAAGCTGCAGTTAAGAGTCAGCAAAAAGGAGAAAAAGAAGCTCCTTTAGAAATAATCTATAAAGGAGAAGGAAGTTCTAGGAGGAGAGCAGGCCTGTAATAAATGAGGAGTAGGTGCTATTTAAATAGTAATTCAAATGGCCAAGGTGCTAAAATAGTGTTTAAACATCTCTGTGGCGAAGAGAAAGATTAATTTCTGGCTCTGGGGAATTAGTATCGACAGCCATTTGGTTTTGATGAGGTAATATTTTGCCCAGTAGTTGTGAAGGGCTATTACCTATGTTACCTCTGGCATCCCAGAATGAAGGAGGAAGGCTGAAAGCCATAAATGTGGGTGTGAGAGATGAAGGGTGAGGAAGAGCATGGTGAGAGCCCTCCAGCCTTTGCAGCTGAGGAAGACCAAGTGCTGGGGAGATACAGGGCCCAAGGAGTTAAACTGGAGATTTGGCAGTGGAGGAGCCGGTGGGCTTGTCTGACATTTAGAGGTGCAATGTTACAAGCCTTGATCTAATTAGCACCTTCCAAAGCAAGTAGCCAGGGCAAGCCAACAGGACCTCTGTGTGTCTCAAGGAAAGGAGAGAGTCTAGGAGGGGTGCTAAAAGGAGTCTAGGAGGGGTGTCTGAATTGGCATTAAGAGGGATTTCCAACTGTAGGTTATAAAATAACACCTTGGGGTTGGGTCCTTGGGCTGGCAGGACCCCTGCCTACGGCAGCCCTACACCCTCGACTGACTGCCCTTGCTCTTTTTCCTCTTGTTCCTTCTTTAATGCAAAGAGAAATCCTTTTCTCCCATTTGGAACGAAACTTTAAAGATAGACAAGGCTTCTCTTGGTCTTCTGCAGAGGATCAGACTTCACCCGCGGGGATTTAATTATCAGTCCCTGTGTAACCAAAACGGGCCCATTATAGTAAAGTGGAGCTGATAAAATGGGAGGAATCATGGGTTACCTGGTGAAAAGCTAATAGACTATTAGTTTGAAAAGAGTATGTAAAACGATTCTGGCAGTTCCATTTGAAAAATATCTTTTATCATCAGTAAAATAAATGGAGCTAAAATCACTGGTGTTGGCAAGCTAATGAAACTAAGCGCAATAAAGAGTACAAGTTTCTAAAGAGCAAATCCCACTAAGATAGCACACCGTGGTTTCAAGCAGGATCACACCTCCTTTGGCAGCAGATAATGCAATTAATGCCATAAATGTGGATTTTTCCAAAGCGTTTGATATCACATTTCGAGAAATCTATTTGACAAATTAGTTTAGTGAGGCTTGCAACGGGAAGCGTGGCCAAGAGACTGCACAACAGAAGCTGGATGATGGATGGCCGAGTATTGCAGTCAGGAGAGGTTCCTAATGGGGTTTTCTGGGAAAGGTGTTAGGTCCGGTTTTATTTAACCTCTTCATTAATGAGCTGGGAGAAGGGAGAAAGTGCGCGAATTAATGATCTCAGTTGGAGAGGATTTACAGGTTTAAAAAAAAAAAACAAACAAACAAAGGAGCAGAAAAATAAGGAGTGTGAGCGAAACGATAACAAAATTCCATCACCTTAAAAATCTGAATAAAAATGGGGTGGATACATACCTTAGGAGAACTTGTTGGAAATACACACACAGTTGGCACTGAAATAATAGGCCGAGAGGGCAGTAGAAGGAAACGAATTAGCCATAAGTTTGCAATTAAGTGTGCCAATATGAAAAATAAATACGAATTGGAGGTGTATTTGGCAGCGTTTCATCACAGTGCAGAGGATGTGACAGCATGAATCACACCTCTTAGGACATTGGATAGTCAGATGGGAGGAAGTATTGAAATACACACTGTGAAGAATAATCTTATATTGGCAGGTGGATGGTCAAAATGATATACCAGCCTTTTACCTATGCTCTGTGCTCCTCCAAAGTCGAGGAACAAATAGTTTTAGCCTGGATTTGTTATACCATAAAGCCACACGAAACACAAACCTGGAGATGAATCACACCGGTGCCAAAAGGGATGGAAAGGAAGAGGGAGAAGTGCAAAGCCTGATGTTTCGCACGTGCAGTTTCCAGCTCGTGTGACTGAATTTTTCGCCTGGCAGAGAGTTTATTCATAGGTGAGCTGCACTTTCTGGGGTGCTTCCCAGCTGATGAACACTGTGATGGGACATCTGAAGGGTTTGGGACTATGGAAGGAAAAAAAAACCCAACCCAAACAACAGGGGGAAAAGCACTTAAATTTAAGAAAAAATAGAGATCAGAGGCAGGCTAACAATAATATTTTGGGATTATGTCAGTCAGGTTGTATGGTTGCAAAGGGTGCAGGATTTTCTGTGAAGCGGGTGCCTCATTAAATGAGGCTTAGGTTAGGGAAGGCTTGAGCATGAATTCTTTTGGAAGGCACAGGGATAAATCGGAATAACCATTGTGGGCAATTGTTAGTTCAGAGTGACCATCAAAAGCCTCAAAAATGTTATTTTTCATTGGAGATGGCTGGAGAGAAAGGACTGAGCGAGCTCCTCTTGTTCTTGTGCTGGGGGTCCGGATGCTAACGAACACGGCCATTTCTCGGGATGGAGAAACACCAGCTCACCCTTGCCGTGCTTTGTGCTTCCACAGCCTTTTTCAGCAGCAGGTTCTGAGTATTTATCCAGATCTTTCGTTAAGTGGAATGATCTGCCAAGCAGTGAGAGAGCTTGCAACTCGGGTATTATCTTGGATAAGAACATGAACAAACCAACAAAAAATGAATCCCACTGTAGATTTTTTGACTGCAGGGGTGAAAACTGAGAAATTCAAGCTGGGTTTTCTCTGGGAGGACAGGTAATTGTTCTTAGAGACGAGCTCTAATTTAAGATTACCCATGTTTTCCTTAAGGATAACTTCCTCAGATTCACATATAAACTGTCCTTATTGGTTTTAATCCAACGCATGCAGCTTAGGCCCGGTTTTGAGAATGGATTTATTGTTTCCATGAATTTGGCAAACAGCATAGGTCTGCTTTGTCTGTGAGTGCTGGTGAATTGTTCCCTCTCCTTAATTTATGATGTGCAAACACCTCCTTAAGACTCCTGGCATTGCTCCTGTTTCCCTCCTTGGAGGGCTGGAGTTTTCCTGAGTTTGAGTGAGTTTTTGGAGGTGGGATGTGTAGAATGCAGTAATTTCCAACTGATTTGAGGCATTTCTGACCGACTCAGACTTGTCACAAGTGCATTTCACAGGTTTTATTTGCTGTTCATCTGCACTGGTCTCCACCTTGTCCTGGGCTTTTTCCCATAAAAAGGAGAGTGTTGAACTCACATTGCAGTTATAAGAAAAGTTTCTGGGTGCGGAAGGTAGTAGAGCTGGTGATGGTTAGGGCTGGTTCTCTTCTCCCCTTGCCTCCATTCTGCTGTGGCCACTTTTTCCTGGGGCACTGATGTGTCTTCAGACTCACACCTCCATCGTGCTTCTCTGTGACCCGCAGCGTGGGCTGTCGCAGAAGAAATGGCATCAGTAAGAAGGTGAAGAAGGTGCATTTTAGTAGGACCTTCCTCAGCTGTCTACCATCACGATTCTCCTATTTTCTCTGTCTTACACAGCGAGAGAAGTTCTTTCAAAATGTGATGGAGGGAAACGCTGATGGCACCAGTGAAAGAGAACATTTTGGAGTACCTCTTTGGAGGAAGGCAATGTGAAGCTGTGGGATGATATATGATACTTTGCTCTCTCTGCATTATTTTTAGGGCTGCTATGGGGAAATTTGCAAAACATGCTCTTTTTCAGCATATGGCTGTAACTGATAGGCAAGGGAGAGTGCTGAGCTGCATTTTCTCTATCTTGTGTCTGATCCCTTTCTGTTTTCAAGTCCAACCTGCCGTTGCGTTCTCTTATCATCATCTATTATCACGTACCCATTCACATACGCTGGTTTTGTCTTGCCATTTGTATACCTGCAGCCCTCTATACAGGCATTGTTAACACATGAATGCAGAATCAGCCCTTGTATGATGCATCGTGATTAGGTTCAAGTGTACGGTGTGTGATAAACCTGCTGTATCTGGGAGATGCATTAGAGAACCCTTTGTTGCACATGAATCACCTCCCTGATCAACTAATGCAAAATATTTTTT
Organism: Pedionomus torquatus; assembly: GCA_013398155.1. Classification (NCBI taxonomy): domain Eukaryota; kingdom Metazoa; phylum Chordata; class Aves; order Charadriiformes; family Pedionomidae; genus Pedionomus; species Pedionomus torquatus. The sequence continues at coordinate 264,782 of VZRU01012187.1, forward strand.
TTTTTTCCCCTTTAAGAGCAGGAATGAAACAGTGTCCTTTTCCATAAATAATATTCTGTTTTGTACCTGCATGTGACTGAGCAGGAAAAGGAAGGAAAACTGATAGTATTAGTTAACTTTTTAAAAAGCTATATAAGTCCCTGTGCTCTAGGTCACATGGCAAGGCTCAGTGAACTTAAATCAGAAGAATCACTCTTTTGTGGACAAGATATTCCATAAAATTCAGGGGTTCTGTGCATCCTCCAGAGTGCCAGATCCTGTCTGCTTACAGATGGGTGACTGTCCCGTGGTAGCAAGGCAACTCCTGTCCCCTGAATGTGTTGTTGCCTCGCTATGCACTCACATTTCTATTTAGTAAAGGACTCTGGAGTCCTCAACACAGAAAGGACATGGAACTGTTGGAACGGGTCCAGCGGAGGGCCACCAAGATGATCAGCGGGATGGAGCACCTCTGCTATGAGGACAGGCTGAGAGAGCTGGGGCTGTTCAGCCTGGAGAAGAGAAGGCTCTGTGAAAACTTTATAGCAGCCTTCCAATATCTGAAGGGAGCTACAGGAGAGCTGGAGAGGTACTCTTTGTCAGGGAGTGCAGGGATAGGACAATGGGTGATGGTTTTGAATGGGAAGAGGGGAGATTTAGATTGGATATTAGGAAGAAATTCTTTGCTGTGAGGGTGGTGAGGCACTGGAACAGGTTGCCCAGAGAAGCTGTGGATGCCCCATCCCTGGAGGTGTTCAAGGCCAGGCTGGATGGGGCTTGGAGCAACCTGGTGTGGTGGGAGGTGTCCCTGCCCATGGCAGGGGGCTGGAACTGGATGATCTTTAAGGTTCCTTCCAACTCTAACCATTCTATGATAAAGTGTTGGTATTTTGATTTTCACTGTCGCATCTGCCTTTCAACTGAGCAGCGTGTGGGGGACAAGTGTTCAAACCAGTATCACACGGGCAAGCCCAGTCCACTGTTCAGCTGCTTGGAGACCGCCGTGTGATTTGCGTATTCGTGATGGCAAATCATAGATGCTCTGGCCCAGGGACCTGTGGTGCTTTTGCACTTGGATACACTTTGTATTACTAAACTGAAGATGGTGTGAAATCAGTTGGGAGGGGGAAGAAAAAAAAATCAATGCCTGGTTTTTCAGGATGAAAAGGCAAGATAGCCACACAATTAAGCACTGGAACACATTTTCCACACTCTTCCTGTCATGTTCTCCTGATTCTGTGTCTTGGCTGTTCATCAGAAATAATTAAACTCTCTCCCATGGGCAACAATTACTTGCTTAAAATATTTGAGTAAAAAGAATGCATTTATAATTACCTACCCTTTTTGAAGGTGAAAACGAAGATTATCTTTTGATGAAATTAAATGTGTGTGGGGAGGCTTCCCGACTACCGGAGCATCCCTCCCCGTGGGGGTGTGTGTAGGGGTCAGCATCAGAGGTGATGCGCTCCACGGCGTGTCTCCAGCCCCCTGGCACGGGTTAGCTGGGAAAAACCCTTGTTTTCAGAGTTAGGCCCAAGTCTTGGCCCCTGCCCATTCCATAAGAGATGTTTATTCTGGCAAATCTGCATATGGACTCGACATTTTTAAGCAGCAGGAATGAAGCAGGAAACGTACCCAATTTGTACCTATCAAATGTGGCCCTTTTATTCAGTCATACCGCATCTTCCCTTTTCATGCTAAGAGTTGTCTTTGTTCCTTTTGACTTTTACTCCCAAAGGAGTTTGAGCTTTGAAAGTGTTTCATGTTTCAGAGCAGCCTTTTTTCCCCCCTCAGATTTGTTTACTGATCCATCCTTGGTGAGACCTTTTAGTGAATGTGATAGGAAGGTTATTAAAAATAAAATATTCATCAGGAAATCAGCCACAAACATGTGGGCTGGTTAAAATTCAATTCTTAATTCTTTCAACCTTGACATCAGTTTGCTTTTTGCTTAATATCCCTGTGTACAAATTTCTGAGCTAATTTATTTTATCAACTTGCGCTTATTTCAGTTGTTCCTACGACTCGCTCTTGTCTGCTTAATAGCATCAAATAACGCGACAATGGTAAAAATGACAATGACAAACGGAGGATTGTGACAGATTGGCTGAATCTGAATGTCTCTTACAGAGAAAAAAAATGTTTCAGGAGTGCCATTAATTGCTTTCCCAGCAGTGAGTTATGTTTGTGCATCCTGTCTGTCACTCGCTGCCTGTTCCTGCTCTTCCCCTGCTGGCTTCTGTCCTGCAGTTGCCTGGGATGATGGTGAAGGGAGAGCAGGGGAGAGGTGTGGGAGGGGAAGCAAAGAAAATTGGTCTTGAGCAGAGGTGGGGGCTGGATTTAGCTGGATTATTCAATGTGGGTGGGGATGGAAGGCTGTCAGTACAAATCGACCATCTCTGGGAGGCCACACAATGTGAATGGCCTCCACCTGGTAGCTCTGGTGGGTCCCACAGCTTCCACTGCACGACTCCCAGTGAGGCTGGGGCTACTGATGATGCTCATTCTGGTGGTTGTGTTCTTTATGTTATGGGGAGCTGGTTCCCTTCTCTTACTTTGTCTCAGTGGCTTCTCGCTGACATTTTCTCTTTTCAGCATCCTGCTGTTTTCTCCCACCACTCTTCCCGCCGTGACACTGCACGTTCACGCTGATGTTGTTGTTCCCTCAGGCCTTCCATCCTATCATGGGAGAGAATTAAAATTACCTCTTTCAGCACTCTGTTCTCTGTTTCTCCCTTAGGTTCTGGTGTGTTGGCCGCCAGACAGGGTAGATAGACACTTGCTCCATCTGAAGGTGCAGTTGGGCTGAGGAGCCATACAAAACCACATGGCCCTCGCTCTTCCCAGACCTGGGGAGCTTGTACAGGGCTGCGAGAGCCATCCCTGTCCCCTGGAGAGGAGATGGACTGAATTTCAATCTGGCCTTCAGTACTTTATTACAGTTACTTTTGCCCATCACGTTGAGGTTCAGTTGTTCTTTGTCAGCTCCAATTTCAGGTGGTTTATGCATGGAATTTAGCCTTTTTTTTTTTTTTTTTTTTTCC